>CM059289.1:4450000-4677500 GCA_030340665.1 Neosalanx taihuensis | reverse complement strand
GGTATTTCCTGCGTCGATTCCCTCAGACTCAAAAACGCTTCCTCCATTTCTGTCATTTACGAAGCGGTCCCAAGAAGCAGGTGGTAACCGGGCATCAGAACTGTCAGAGTCTGGCCCCAGGCTACGACCAGAACACAGAAAGCATGCCGTAACATCACACGGACGCAGCTACAGAACAAGCAAGAACGAGAAGAACAGGGTCTCAGAGTGCATGGGGCTACGTGTGTGTCGCCAGGTGATATTACACTGGACACACCTTTAGCCAGACTTTCTGATACATTCGTTTTGAGGCACTTATGAGTGTCGATACAAATGTTTCCTCAGTGCTGTATCAAGGCAGGATGTTTGCTTGAGATGATTCTACCCCTCCTCCACCTGCAGGTTTCGGCCAATAAGAAGCAAAGAGGGGACCGCTTGGAAACGTAATTACGTTTTGCATCACAAAAATTATCATTGCTTCATAAACATCATTTTAGTAGATTATTTTACCGACGAGATGTTTCATGGCAAGAGAAACGCAACTTTTCAAACCTCCTTTCAGTTCTTGTCCGAAAAGAGTCATATTTCTGTGAGGTTTTTAAATCTCTTTGGGAGGTGGGGAGTTTGTCAGGTTACTTTTCATGACACGTTACTTCTTTCATTATCTAGAATTCTCTATCAGTTCCACTGATTATATTAAGGATCCTCTTCATTTCACACTGCACTGAAAGTTCATCCATGGCATCCTGAAATGCAATAATTAAAAGACCAATCATAATCAGTAATCAAAGGTAAGCACTGAATTGTTAGCAATGAGCAGATAGGCGTAGAGCAGCTATCAGATGCAAAGGTCAATTTAATCTGTGAACAGGGACTGTGTAACGCACCGTCTTAAGACGTTGCTGACAAACTCACACTGGCGAGCATTAGGTTTGTCGTTGTGTTTATAAAACACTTAGAACTTGGCATCTTGCCTTCCACCCAGTGCTGGAGCCTCGTAGCTGAAGCTTGTCTGGGTTAGAAATGAGTCTCCTAAAACCTTGTTTTAATTAAACAAGTTGTAAAATTACTGCAATGCCCATTGTTAAATGTATTTAAAGAAAGATTACATGAGCTGATGGCTGGTCTATTCAAGAGTCCATCAAGAATTCTTTTAAATGATACCCGGGTTCCTGTTTTTAAAAGGAACACTGTGACGGCACTAGCGTTGGCTCACGATCAGGCGAGCCATTAAGAAGAGCCCAAAATTTAGGACGGACATCCACTTGGCTTTATATAATTTAACCTCTCTTTTTCTCCAGGGTGACTGCTGTTCGACCAGGGTGACTTCAAAGAATCGTTTCCCAGGCAACAAATCATCCCTCCTCTCCCCCTTCCCCCAATCCAGACCAAACATCTGGTTCCTGCCCGCACCCCCTGGCTGTGAAGGATGGGTGATGGGCCTGTGACTGACCCCGCCTGCCTGCCTTGTCCCTCTCTCCCATGGAGCCGATGTGGAACTCCTCCCACCCTTCCGCGCAGGCCAATAGCTCAGCCTTCTGGTCCCCCGAGGGCGGGGCGCTGTCCCAGTGGCTGGCTCTGCTAGCCATGCTTCTCATGGATCTGCTGGCGGTGGTAGGCAACCTAGCTGTCATGGCCGTCATTGCCAAGGCCCCGCAGCTGAGGAAGTTTGCCTTTGTGTTTCATCTGTGTCTAGTAGACCTGCTGGCAGCCCTGGTGCTCATGCCCTTGGGCATGCTCTCAGGTCGGGCATTCTTTGGCGAGGCGCTGTGTCGGAGCTACCTCTTTCTGAGCGTGTGTTTGGTCAGCGCTGCCATCCTGTCCATCTCCGCCATAAACGTGGAGCGCTATTACTACATCATCCACCCCATGCGGTACGAGGTCAAGATGACGGTGGGCCTGGTGGTATCGGTGCTGGTGGGCATCTGGATCAAAGCCTTAGCCATGTCGGCATTGCCCGTGCTGGCGTGGGCCTTGCAGGGGGGCAGGTCTCCTTTTTTGGATGGTGGGGGAGTTGGGGTTAGCGGAGGTGGTGGCGGGGTCTCCTCACCTCCCTCGCAGGGGCACAGGCGCTGCTCGCTGCACTGGACAGGGGGGGGGTCGAACCGCGTTGCCTTCATGGTCCTCTTCACCTTGGTCTACTTCCTGTGCCCACTGCTGGTGATCCTGGTGGTGTACTGCAACATGTTCAAGGTAGCGAGGGTGGCAGCCATGCACCACGGGCCACTGCCCACCTGGATGGATACACCTCGGCGCCAGCGTTCTGAATCACTGAGCAGCCGTTCCACCATGGTGACCAGCTCTGGCACAGGGACAGGGGCAGCCAGGGGAACCCCTCAGAGGCCCTTTGGTGGGGGCAAGGCAGCGGCAGTGTTAGCTGCAGTAGGAGGGCAGTTCTTATGCTGCTGGCTGCCTTACTTTTCCTTCCACATGTATTCAGCCCTGGCCTCCAGCCCCCCATCCACCCTGGCCCCTCTGGAAGAGGTGGTCACCTGGATTGGCTACTTCTGCTTCACATCCAACCCCTTCTTCTATGGTTGTCTGAATCGTCAGATCCGAGAAGAGCTGGGCAAACACGTGCCTTGCCTGTTCCGAAGAGCCAGAGGAGAGGAAGAGGACCGGCTGCCCAGCCGTGAAGGCTCCATCGAGGAGAACTTTCTGCAGTTTCTCCAGGGGACTGGTTGTAACTTAGAACTACCAGACTCTAACAGCACCTCCAGCCCGAAGGGGGAGGCATGCCGGGCACTGACCCAGTCCCACCCCCAACAAGCCCATCAGCCAATCCCCGTAGACTTCCGTATTCCAGGACAAATAGCAGAGGAGACATCAGACTATATTGAACATAACCACATAAAAAATAACCACATCATAACAGATAGCTAATTGTTAATGGATTTAATTATGTTTGTTGTGAAAACAGCCTCTGATTCAAAGGTTTGATGTTTTGTCTTCAGGATAGTTAAAAGTATTGTTTTCCAGGTGTTATTTTAGTGAGAAAGATTGTATTTATCTTGAATTGAAGTTGGGGAAGATGCAAATTATTCTTGATTGTCATAATTTTTGTTGTACTGAACATTGCTCTTTATCCCATCAAATTGCATCCTAGCTCAATGCAATTCATTCTATTTGATGACTTCCTTTGACTCTACTGCAAACACACTGTCAGTATGAAGAAGGACATTGTTGTACTGTCCTATTGGATAACCAGCCTTCAATAAACTGTTCCTCAGTAAGTAAACATAACTGATCAGCCAATTTATTAGGCAACGTTGTGGATTTTATTCATGAGTTTCTTAAATGTTATTTTATGTTTATTTCTTCTTACGAAATTGGCAGGAACCAAATGTTTTCTATTAGTTCCTGAGAGGGGAAATACCTCGCTAAAGACATTTCTTATTAAATTATTTCAGTAAACTCCCTTGTCAAATGATTTGTATGTTACATCAAATGCTACATTACATTGTGTGATTTGGGCAGTTTTCCTCGTTTGTTCAGATAGACGATACATCAGTATATTTTTTGTTAAAATTTTAGAACTACAATACTGTACATTTTGACAAAACTCCACTGAGAATACTTCATAGGAAGAGAGGGAATTATCTATGACAGAAAAAAAGACATTGGCATTGACAAGCTTCGTTGTTTACAGGTACATCTCCTGCAGTAGGCCTTACAATGGATGACATTCCTCTGCTCATCCTTTTTCCATTCATGGACACAGATTTATTGTATAAACATTTAGGTCGGTTGTCGGTTGTCTTTTAAAACTGCCCAGTGAGTTTTAGGTCTAATGTAAGTATACTACATAAAGAATGACTTGTGTCAGTTTACCTACAGATACGTTCAGTTTAGATGGAGAAGCAAAGCATTTGAGCAGACTTTTAATGCTGTTATGTCTTATGTTTATTAAAGAGATTCACTTGAACTTGTCATTCTTCATCACTACACAGATTATTTGATTAATTAAAATCTGTGGTTCCTTGTGCCGTCCTGACCCAGGTTTCGAAACTATGTTATAGGCTTTGAGGTCTTTAATTAGTCACAAACTCTACAGCTTCTGAGAAGTTCAGAAGTTCAGCTTTAAATGTCATGCTGATGGGACATGTGATGGCACAAAATGTATGTTTGTCATTTTTTTCAAAAATTAAGCACAATTATTAATTTTTTTACTGATTGATTTCATCTGTACTGTATATAAAGATGTATACAGTAAATTATCATATATACATATTGCATTTATGATCTTACTATTACCTTCAATAGAAATTCATGCTTGTTCATGTCTAAGAGTTATATACCTGCCATGTCTTGTACCAATTATCAGTGGTCTACTCACTGGGCAGAACCATCTCCCCAAAGTTAATTCTTCATTATCGTTCACAAACTTTAATTATTGCTCTCGACAATTTTCTTTCTCTCTCCTCTCTCTATTTATCTCTCGTTCACGCCGTGTGTGATTGGTGCCCTGGTGCCCGGGTTACTTTGATAATCCATTGGAAAGAGAGAGAGGGGTGGGGGGGATGCAGTTCAAACAGCCTGACCTCCGGGCGACATTTAAAACTTCAAAGACAACGTCAATGCGCTGACCTTCAAGTAAAAGAGGAGAGAAACTGGCACAACAAAGAGTCTGGTGGATCCTGTCACATTTCATTCTCTCCCAAGTGACTGACAGCTGAGGGACGTCTTGTGTGTGGGCTGAATGTAGGCTTGTCTGCCAAGAGAGAACAGGTATGTCTATTATTGTCAACATAACTGACTCACCACTAACATGTCATGATTAAATATTATGAATACTTGGAAACCTCAACCTATTTTCTTCCTCGATGCATTAACAGAAGAATGTGTAAGCATGCATCTAAATGGGAATGGAACTTGATGTCAACAAATAGGCTGCAAATAGCATGCATTTAGTTAACCAAGCTAAATGTTGGATCTCAAGGCCTCACACCTTACCAAAGGCCCTCAGTCAAACCGCCCCCAGCTTTCCAGGCTCCAGCATCCCCATGGCAACATATATCCAGTGACATTTCTCTGCGTACTGTAGGTAGGTGGGGGGAGGAGATCTGAGAAACCTGAGAAACTTAGGCTACTTGACTGATAGTAATATTAATTCTAAAGAAAACTATGTCGTCTGTTATACATTGAATTTAATGACTATCAAACAACCTGAAAGTAAATTGCCTGTCAGTACAGCTCGCAGTGATACTGATGGGCAGTGTTGAATAGGCTATTAGTGAGAACTTCATTACCCATCATCCTCGGTCAATTGTTATCAATTTCCGCATGTTTTCGTGTCACATGTTGATGCTGAAAGTAAACATTTTTGTTAGCGAACTTCTGCAGTTTTTTAATTTGATTTGATCCGTTTTATTCTTTAAAAGCTGAAAGGACATCTAGGACTATCATACATAGTTCTTTTAAAAGCGGATATAATGTTGTTTATACATACAAATGGTTGATATTTTCCCCCCTGTAACCTAGTTCAATTGAAATTTGAAAGTTTGTACCGAGCAATTTAGTCGAGCTATATTAGCAGGAAAAGCTAAAGCTGTAGCTAACTGGAACGGAAACAGTAGCTCAGATAACAGTGAGTTCAACTCAGTTTATGTGTGTGTTACAGTGGTAGCAAATTCGATTTAAACTATAAAAGTCTAAACTGTCACTTTCTACCAGTCAAAGTTACCAAGCCTATATTATTATTACGTTGACGCCGTCGTTACGTTTCTCTTTGGTGAACTTGCTGCCTGGCCAACGCCTTTTCTCTTTCCTCATTCTCTCCTCGTATCACATCTCATCCAGCCTCACTGACTTCACATCACATGGACACATCTTTTTTTTTTTTTTTTGAGGATTAAAGAACTGTTCAATGCGCAAAATGTGCTGATAGTTGAATCGATTAAAGAACGCTAATTCATTCATTTCACTGAGAGAAAAAGACATCCATTTCGACACCGAATATTTTCCTCCAAGGCTTGACGAGACCGAAATTTGTTGTACAGCCGTGTATCCTTGGGTAAGCAGATTTCTAGATTCAAGATGGGTTGTACGATCAGCGCCGAGGATAAAGCTGCCATGGAAAGGAGTAAAATGATAGATCGTAACCTACGAGAAGCTGGTGAAAAGGCGTCGAGTGAAGTCAAACTGTTGCTCCTCGGTGAGTGTAATCGAAAACTTGTGTTTATTTCGTGATTTCACGACATCACCAGCTATATCCGATGTTCACGTAAAATATCACAGTATGGCTATATGACAGCATTTCAAAAGGAGGTCGTTTGTTTAGGGAATCTCCTAAGTGTTTCTGATTGTCTACTTCGACTTTGTCTTTCAGGTGCCGGTGAGTCTGGAAAGAGTACAATAGTGAAACAGATGAAGTGAGTATAATATGCAAAGCTACTGGCAAATTCTGGGGCCTATAGCTGGATTCCTGTCAGATGATTTCCAGCTGCTTATCCACCACACAGATAACAGTTTCAACCACCACTATGTTGCCCTTAATAGGCTCTTGTATTGAGTTCCCTTAGGGCACCCAGATCAATGGTATCCCTGTTTGTCTCTAGGATCATCCATGAGGATGGATACTCTCAGGAGGAGTGTAGCCAGTACAGGGTGGTGGTCTACAGCAACACTATCCAGTCCATCATTGCTATCATCAGGGCCATGGGGAGGCTGAACATAGACTTTGAGGACACAGCACGATCAGTAAGATCCCCTCCACCGGTTACACAGTATTATGGTTTACATAACATTGGATATTTTTTCTATAATCTCACTGTGTTGATTTATTATTCATTCATAATCAGCCAATTTATCACTGGCTGTGTTTAAATAATCTGGACTAGGAAACACATATTTTAACCATAACAGAGGATCACTTTCACATAGGGAACTGCTCCATTGCCCGACTGTACATCCCCTTCCCATGTTCTGTTATGATAGATAAAAGACAACAGTTTTTGGTGCTTTGTTTCCAGGATGATGCCCGTCAGCTCTTTGCACTGGCCAGCTCTGCAGAGGAAGGGGTCATGACCCCTGATCTGGCAGGGATCATCAGTAGGCTATGGCAGGATGGTGGTGTCCAGACATGCTTTAACAGGTCCAGAGAATACCAGCTCAACGACTCCGCCTCCTAGTAAGAGCTCCAGTCATTTTTGGCCAAAGCTCAACGCTGTAGCGTGTTCGTTCCGTTACCCAGAGCATCAGACTACATAAAGGAGGGGCCATGCCGTTAGGGGTGGATTTCAGATTCGATCAAGTCCCATCTTAATGTCATGGAGGTCAACGCTCCCTCATTCATACTCAACCGCTAATTGATGCACGTAGTCCGTTAACCATTGGCAGAATGTTGTTGAGGTCATGCTGTTATTTCCAATGACACATTTGTCAGATGGATGAGGTTCAAATGTGAGTGTGGGTGCAGTCCTGTCGTTCAGATCAGGGTATGGTTGTAGTGTGCAGTGTCTACATGACGCACAGGACAGTGTGTTGCTTTGTCTACATAACGCACAGGACAGTGTGTTACTGTGTCTACATGATGCACAGTGCCATGATATGCAAGAGCCACAATAGCATAACCCAGGCCCAGATGGCCAGCTTTCCTGACTATACCAATGAGGATGTTGAAGAAATGAGGCGTTTTTTCGAACTGTACTGAACGCTGTTGCAACATAGTTGTTGAGCAAGACGTAGACAGACAAGCATAGGTCTGAGGGCCCTGAGGGCAAGCATGACTTACCGTGCAAGTTTCTGGGCTTGTTTTACCGACTGAAGTTTATGACATGGGACTTAGCGCATACTGTATGAGACTGAATGAATGCTTTGTACATCCTTTTCCGTTTCGTCACATTCTTTGAGAAAACAGGGATTTTTTCAGACCTCAATGGAAATAACTCCTACTGTTCTTGCGTCAGCTACCTGAACGACCTGGACAGGATATCCCAGCAGAACTACATCCCCACTCAGCAGGATGTCCTCAGGACCAGAGTGAAGACCACAGGCATAGTGGAGACGCACTTCACCTTCAAAGACTTGTACTTTAAGTGAGTCCCCACGCCACTTTAAATGCCTTCAGGCACCTGATTGGCCGCTGGGGATCTCGTGATCCTGAACAGACCCCCTGTCTTGCTCCCCTCCGCTGCTGCTTCCTTATCCCGTCCGTCTCCGCCTGCTCCCCCCTTCCGCTCCCGCAGGATGTTTGACGTGGGCGGCCAGCGGTCCGAGAGGAAGAAGTGGATCCACTGCTTCGAGGGAGTCACGGCCATCATCTTCTGCGTGGCGCTCAGCGACTATGACCTGGTCCTTGCTGAAGATGAGGAGATGGTGAGTTGGAAGGGCCACAGACTGCGGTGTCTTCCTCAGGAGGGCAGCATTTACATTTTTACATTTTAGTCACTTAGCAGACGCTCTTATCCAGAGCGATTTACAGCAAGTACAAGGACATTCCCTCAGAGGCAAGTAGGGTGAAGTGCCTTTCCCAAGGATACTACGTCAATTGGCACGGCTGAAAATTGACCCGGCAAAATTTGTAATTACCAGCCCGATTCCCTAACTGCTCGGCCTCCCCTGCAGAGTTCCATTCCCTATATTTTGGTCGTTGTTTGTATGGGTATATGTTCCGGATTGAGATGAATCCTCAGTTAATGGCTTTGTCCTCAGAACCGCATGCATGAGAGCATGAAGCTGTTTGACTCCATCTGCAACAACAAGTGGTTCACATACACCTCCATCATCCTCTTCCTCAACAAGAAGGACCTGTTTGAGGAAAAGATCCATAAAAGCCCTCTCACCATCTGCTACCCTGAGTACTCAGGTACGTCTCAGTTGAAAACAAGAATGAATCCCACGAAAAGGCATTTCCCGGAGGTCATTGATTTTGCAATTGAACTGTAGCTCAAGTACAATAAAGCTATCCTTGTGTTTTGGTACGTGTGGATAGTTTAACGACCACCACGTGGAGATGTCTATACAGTTTTTTGTTGAGATGATAAGTTAAGACTTTACAAAATTATTTCCCTGGCTTGTAAACTAGACTTGTATCACTGGAGCCTCCCGAGTCAATTGAATGGTCCAGGACTGGTGATGGGGAAACTGAGCACGTCAGCGTTATTAACCACATATGCTTGTGCTCCTCTGTGTTCAAGGTGAGAACACGTACAAGGATGCCTCAGCTTATATTCAGTGTCAGTTTGAGGACATGAACAAGAAGAAAGACTCCAAGGAGATCTACACCCACTTCACCTGCGCCACCGACACCAAGAACGTGCAGTTTGTCTTCGACGCCGTCACTGATGTCATCATCAAAAACAACCTGAAAGAGGTAGGTCTGTACTGAGGCCGCCAGTCCAATATTCAGCTGTTAGAAACATCTTGCTATGCATTTGCATGGACAGTTTAAAGTTTGATTTATGTAAAACACCATTGACTCCTTGATAGTTTTAGAACGTCTGTGTCCATACAATGTTACTCCAAAACCACTTCAACATTATAAACATGATGGACTTTCAGTGTTCTAAATTGTTAGCTGTAAACCACCTTCATACTGTCACCTGTGTGTGGATCTGGCTTTCCTACCTGTCACAATTACTCAGTGGAGGAGGTTAGCTTCAGAGCTAGAGAAGATGTTTGCTTGTCAAAGGAAAGAGGATGTCAAACCTTTTGTGGTTCTGCAGTACTTGTCTCAAGATGGCTGTCATTGATTGTTGTGGATTTCTTTGTGGGGTTTTTTCTGAGTCATATGCAATGCAAATTTAGTTAATGGCACTTTCCTGACTATTATTTTCCATTAATGTAAGGGAATACCACAAGTATTCCCAAACCTCCATTTCAAGTGTTGAGTCCATTACAAGTGTTATGCTTTCTATGAAACTTAAAGGTGCTACACAGACTTGCAAAATACGTAAGTATTTTCTAGTCTTATCTGTGGTCCAAAATCAAAATAGATTATTTGTTCAAACATAACACCAAACAATGCCTAAAGCCTTTCTGCCCTGGTCAGCCATCTTATTATCTTCAGTATTAACAATTTGGTACACTTTGGCTGTCATTACCTGTGTAATATTCTATCTACAAAAACAATACTGCCCTCTTATGCAGATGGGCAGAAACTGCTATTTTAGTGCAATTGAGAAAGAATGTACTGGTTACAGCTGATCAGACCCCTACTATTTTCTCAAAAACAATACAACTGAGACGGAAGATTCAGTTACAGATTACAGTTACAAAAACAAACAAAAAAAGTGCTCATTGTTGCCCTTGGAACAAGGGCAAATTCTGCTTGGAAGGGCAGAATAATTAATACGGTCAATTAGGCCTGAAAGATGTGATCAGGTGCACAAGTTATATTCAAAAAGTGTTGCGTGATGTGATACACAAATTGTGTGCTTGTGCAATGAGGTTTTACACAACTTTGGGAAATGATAGCAATTTATTGTGTAGCAAATGTACTCGTTTATTGTGACTCATCATTGATGTGGAGCTTAAACATGCCTTATGTAAGATTCTCTCGAAATCTTGGTTACCTAGTTACCTTTTCCAACTCCTTTGTCTTTATTGCTTTGCACATATCCATTAAGATTCATACATGTACAGATGCATTAAGTGCACATTAAGATTCATAAATGTAAATTAAGCACACTTTGCAATTCCTAGTTAATTTTAACAAGAGACAGTATAATATTTCACTGATAAGAAAGCAAAGGCAGTGTGTTTGTTTCAGCTCTTTCAGCAAACAATCTAACCCTTGTCTACGCAACGACATAAGCTCATGATTCCTACATGCAAACAAATATCATGCTTGGCCTCTTAAGGCTACAGTCCAGTGTTTTACTGTCTGCATCCTCCACTACGTTGTGCTGCGTGCATCAAATGCTGTTTATGAATATGTATTATTACACAGCAAGATAGAATTATTCAATTGGAATAAAATAAAAATCAAGATGTCATTCTAATACTGTATGTTTTGAAACATTTGAGACCTTTTGTAATAGCTTAATACTTATATCACCAAAAGTACAGAAACACGCTTTATTTGCAAACAAAGCAATCTTTCAGTGTTCAGAATATATTTTTCTTTCATGAAATGTGATTATTTTTTACTACTGTGTATATATCATGAGTATTTCGGGATGATAGTTGGGGAAACAAAATCATGGTTTTGTTCAGCTTTAAATTATGTATACTGATGCCTCGAATTCTGGAATGTTGCCTATTTTCCTGGTTTCATCTTTGTATGTAGGTATTATGTATAGAGATGACCATTTTTGCTGAAGATTGTGGCCTTATTGAATACGTGTTTTGAATACAGTTTTATCCTTCTGAAGTTTATTAATTTACCATCTGGACATTTCAAATGTGTGTAATATACTGAACACTATGAATGTTCCTTTTAAAAATAAAGCCTTCAGAAAAAAAAGATTGTCGAAGCACAACATGCGATATGGGACAAAATTGTATCACAGCTGTACTGATCTAGAGACAGAATGAACAGGGGGAAAACAGTTTCACTATATATTTATTCAGAATGTTTAATCTTTCACAAGACAAGCTGTATAGTTACTGTACAAGTTTTGCCATTTGTCAAAATGAAATAGTACATTGCTAAATGTGCCACTGATGATGGACTTGTCAGTAGTTGAGCATTAGTAGTTTAGGTCTGCTATTCTCTCTTTGTATTTACAAAATAAATGTCTAATGTGTGCAGTGAACATTTTCTTTAAGTCCAGTGTAGGCCTGGCTATTTGAACTTACATATTCAAATTAGCTAAAGAAAACTTACCAACTTCATTACACTAGGTGCAAACAGTCAGCATATTCAAACCAACATCTTTTTTTACTATATGAAAACATCAAAAATTATGGGGCAGGAGCAATGTTATTGGACAAGATATCATGCTGACCCTGGTGAATACATTGGACCTTCTCAAAATGTTTCCTTTTATACGTGTAGCAATCCAGTCCATTGGCAGCTTTGGAAACTCATGAATACAAGTGAACACATCCATAATTAATCCAGGATATCTAAGATACTAACCATATCAAACAGCCTATTCTCCATCTGATTTTCTTTCTCCATATTTCCCTCTAAAGGTCACCATCCACATTGTGTCCAGCATGTGTTGCCATCTTAGCTTGACTGGTTGGATATGCTTGCCAACTCCCTTCAGGTTTGCCTGGGGGCTGTATCCTACTGTATGCTTTTCTAACGGATCATTTAGGGTGTCTGGAGGTAGTAAGGAAAGAATGGGACAGTAGACAGTTTAGAAATTAAAGGTTTTGGAAGTCTTATGACATCATAAAACACGACCAATAGGTGACTGTGCCTGCTGTTCCTAAAGCGCAGGGTCCAGGAATCCAAGTCATGGGAAGAGAGGAGAAGGAAATCTGCAAGGGAGTATATGGAAAGCATTTTAGGTCAAATTATGCAGAGAATGGAAAGCAGTTCACGCCGTCCTGGAGCAGATACAACCCACCTCCATGTCAAGCATCTTAGAAGAGACCGCAGTCCTTCAGGTTTTCTTTAATGATGATGTCCGTCACGGCACCAAACACAATCTCCACGTTCTTTGTGTCTGTGGCACAGGTCAAGTGGGAGTAGATCTCTTTCACACCCTTTTTCATGTTCAGCTCCTCAAACTGTGCCTTGATGTAGTTGCTGGCGTCTTCATAAGAGTTGGAACCTTATTGAATGGAAGGAAGAAAAATCTGAGTGGGAATTGATCAATGTCTTTGTGATCCTGCTAAAGGTGCTAGTAAAAGAGACTTGTGCACACCTGTGTAATTACAAGACTTACCATTGTAGTCTGGGAAGCAGATGCTGAGGTGGACTTTCTTGATCTTCTCCTCAAAAAGATCTTTCTTGTTGAGGAAGAGTACAATGGATGTGGTGGCAAAGAATCTGTGATTACAGATACTGTTGAACAAGTGCAGACTTTCGTGCATGCGGTTCTGTGGAAAGGAACACCCAGAAGAAGGATGTGAGGGTGAGCTTGAGGATGACCCCAGACCTGCTGCTTATGCCAGGGACCCCTCTCCCCCTTAAAGAGCTCAGCAGTTACCTGTTCTGTGTCTCTCGCATACCTCTGGGTTTTGACACATGTTCCAAGAGACACGGACTGGGGTTAAAGGTCACAGTCTTAGGAGTGTGGGCCCTTGCTTGACCAAACCTACCACTTCATCGTCCTCCACCAGCACCATGTCGTAAGCACTCAGGGCTCCACAGAAGATGATGCAGGTAACCCCCTCGAAACAATGGATCCACTTCTTCCTCTCGGATCTCTGGCCTCCCACATCGAACATCCTGCCAGGCGGGAAAGGTAGATGAAAGAAACCTTTTAAGGCTGGTGACATCTCTGACGCATGTGATGCATGTAATAGTAGAGAGATTTCTATACACGACCAGACCGTGTGATGTTAGTGGCCGGCTTCTCGACGTACCTGAAGTGCAGCTCTTTGCAGGCAAATTGCTCCTCAATGATACCAGTGGTCTTGACTCGAGAACGGAGCACATCCTGTTCGTTTGGCAGGTAGTCAGGCTTTGTGATTCTGTCCAACTCCCCAAGGTAGCTGTCGGGAGAGCTCACACTTAGCAGTCTCACCTCACCACAATATGAGCAAAATTAACTTGTAGAACATAGAGACGGATACGAACATGGTGCTGGCCTTGGCTTGAACTCACTAAGATGCAGAGTCGTTCAGCTGGAATTCAGCAGCCCTCTCAAAGGCGGCCTGAACACCACTGTCTTTCCACAATCTCTTGATGACATCAGCCAATTCAGGGGGCATGGTGCCCTCCTCGATGGAGTCTGACAGATTCTGGAGCTTCTGAGCGTCTTCCTGCAGAGGAAAGCATTCACCAGTTTATCACTGATCGATAGTCATTCATATACCAAGTTATATTCACTCATGTTATTCATTTGATGTGGCCATTGCTTTGTGTCTATGAGTTCCTGCTGATAGGGTCCATAACTCTGTGGACTCACAGCTCCAGCAGGTGCTCCAAAGTCAATCCCCAGCATCTCCATGCCTCTGATGATGGCCAGAGCAGACTGCAGGATGTTGCCAAAGATAATGGCCCTGAACTCCAGTTGTTCTTCTTTGGTGTAACCACCTTGATGAAGAATTCTGCCCGATACCGAGTAGAGAAGTGAGATAAGTCATTGGGTTTAACATGAGATGTTTAGAAACACACCTATCGTCACAAATAGGGTCCAACTCTAGATTACCAGACATCTGTCATTCAGTCACTTTAGCCATCCGACTGTCCATGTCATATTTTAAACTGAAAAGGTGATTCAAAACAGCTCCAACATCATATCCACCGGGCTTTCTGGCCAGAGCTCTGCCCAAACCCCACCTAATTCTCTGGGGCAAACATGGAAGATAGAATTGCGTGAGTAAAACGTGGATTCTCACTGGCCTTCCTTCTCCCCATTCCCCATCGACAAACCACACGTTATTTAGTGATCTTTTAATCTCCTAATATCACCCTCCACCTGAGCCCCACTAAGGGTCATAAGCGCATGGTTTGAGCGAACGACTGTGGAAGGAAGACAGATTACAGCCGTTTGCATTGTCATACTCACTTCATCTGCTTAACAATTGTGCTTTTTCCAGACTCACCAGCACCTGTTTGAACAAAAGAGGGACGGGATAAAAACTGCTTGACCACCGACCCAACTTCTTTTCTCAGGGAATTACAGGGATGCTACATTCATTTTGTACTGTATAGACCAGATCGCAACAACTGCAACACAGAAGAAGTATGAGTATGACATTCAGAAATATGATTTAAAGTGCGGTACAGTTTACTGTACGTTAACAGCTCCTGACACACATTAGGCTTTCCGGTATAATATCTTATTCTTGTAAAATATACCAGAATTTCCCCTGCTCATCTTCAACTGCAGGCCCAGTCTCCACAGACAATACACAGCACAAATGCATGTCACATACATTTTTACATTTATTCATTTCACAGATGCTTTTATCCAAAGCGACTTACAGTAAGTACAGGGACATTCTCCCTGAGGCAAGTAGGGTGACGCACCTTGCCCAAGGACACAACGTCACATAGCCACAGCCCAGGTTCGATCTCACAATCTTCCGATCATGGGGCCAACGCCTTAACCCGCTGAGCCATCTGACCCCCATAGCCAACTGATTCCCACTTAACTGCATGAACTAGTAAACCATTTCTAGGAAAGGTAAAAGTATGACTCTGGTATGCTCTCAGTCTTGCACCAAAATCACACAAAAAATAAGTCACATGACTTTCTTTCCACACTAAAAGGAGCTACCTAGAAGCTGTTTTGCTTTGGGCCTGTGGTAGGTTTACAGCTTATGTGCTTCAAATCTGTCGGAGTGGTTTAGCTAAAGTCATTGACCTGATCAGCTCAGGGCTAAATGTAGAAATTTGAGAGGCCTTGTATAAGGAGGACTGGGGTTCAAAAATCCTCTCAGGGGATTGGCAAAGAAGTGAAGACGTCATGTGTGGGACCTATCCAATACTGTACTCCACATGTCTCTCATTCATTACTCTAGGCAGTGAAATCTGCTGTTTATTACTTATGCCTAGGTAGAACACTGCATGCTGCTGAATGGGTTGTTCTTTACACCACTGTTGATGCATTTATTTGTGAATACACTGTCGTTACTTGTAAAATCATATTTCTTGATGAGAAGAAGGAATTGTCTGCATACATGCCCATGCATGTCATGAAATGGTAAATTCTCGTAGCAAAATGAAAGGGGTGAGTCCGGTTGCGCTTTGAGACTTGAAAGCATCGCAAGTGGAAGTGATATTAAGTTACCAATTATCTGGTATCCTTCACTCCCACAACTTATCATTAAGTACTGTTATGAAAGTCCTTAGGGAGCTTGTTATGTGTTTCATCTTAGAACCTTGAGAGGGCAGTATTGAACAGTATTAAGAAGCTTGATAACTTGTAAGTCAGCTTTCAAGTGTGTTTCAAATGTTCCACGGAACAGGTGGAACACAGGATATAGTTATAATCTGTCTTTAACTGATCTGACTTGCATCACAATGTGACAGTTTAGTACAAAGTCACTCAGACACCAATAAGAACTGCCATTTGGACCAACCAAACCAGACCGTGCTAACCAAACTTCCCAAAGCTACAACTCTATCCTATTAGTTCAGCTGACTATGTGGGTCAAACTTCTTCCACATGTCAATCTACTGTGACCAGACCTTTTATATTTCAAGCTGTCTTGTCAAGTCTTCAAGCGAATTTCAATAGGAATCCACAATTTTCACAGACTTGCGTGGAACTTGATGTTGCAGCTGTATACTAGTAGTTCATCACCTTAATCCAAATGTATGTGACTTTCTTTAATAGTTTACAACTGAGGTTTGTGATCAATCCAAAGCCTGTGGAGTTCAATTAGGTATTTTAGATAGTTAACTTCAGTGGCTCTTGTCATAGTAGTTCATTTTCTTACTTCAAGTTCCTACATTTACATTTGACTAACTTAGCAAATACTTTTATCCAAAGAAACATCCAAATAATGTATGTAGTGAAAGTCCAGCAGAAAGAAACGCCTACAAGGGGACTTCACTTTTTGACCCATTAACTTTGAAAACAATTACTTCCTCATATTGGCTTCATGTACTTTGCACCTGATGTAAAAAGACTAAGCTAACGTGATGTCAGAGAAATTAGCACAGGAACTCTTAAGACGCAGGAAGGAACGTATAATAGGGTTATCGTGATCCTGTGGGAAAAGCTGACAAAATCCGACTCCTGAATTGCGACAACATTTTTTATCAGGCTTCCTGGACATAGAATATATACTTTTCTCAGTCACAAATAAATAGGAAAGATTATGTTCATATGGACTATATCTAGAGGTGGTCAAATTCATTGGACTGTTGTGTAATGACAAGTAAAGCCCCACTAATCCCTACAAGGCCAAACAGTACTAAGTCCTTGCTAAATTCCTAAATGGGCATCCAGAGTCAAAGTATCTAGAAGTCAAATACCCCACCTTTCATCAACATCTTCAATCCAAAAGCCAATTGCAATCCAAATATAATGACACTTCCTGTCAAGCATTGAATGTATACCACACATTTGACATTGTGAACTAGAAAAGGTTATTATCAAAGCCCACTGGAATTCAACATTTTCTCACTTGTAACATGTTCAAGCATGAAATACCTACCCCATGATTGGGTTGATTTAACGTCCCCAACCCCCACACACCCACATTCCTGTTCCTAATATGTAAGAATTCATCATCTCCCCCTCAAGGTTGATGGAGCTGTGAAGCTTGGACTTATCTTCCTGAATGTTGCTGCCCTTTTCAACATACTGTGCTTGTATTAGCCTTCTGGCCAAGTAAAAGACCAAGCTGCAAATCTGTTCATACGTAAAGACATCTTGGATAATCAATGTGCCAACACTGAGCATTGACGTGGAAGAAAATCATGTAGACCCTTTTTACAACGAGGATAGCCCATTGTGTAATATTGTCCCCCTGATAAGGTATTGAAAAGATTATTGCCTTGGTACGGATTAGCCAATGATGTCAAACATGCACTGATGTAGTTTTAGCTAGGGAGTGGGGGTGGGGAGTGGGCAGTCTCCCCTTGATCCCAATTTGTATTAGTATCCCAGACCTTTTAAATCACTGTCACTTCATGTGATCAAGGAGGGCACAGGTCAAGCACAATACAAATGGAGGTGCTACAAAGGAAAACTTGATTTGATATGTGTCATACCCAAGGATGATTAAATGTAACTGAAAAACTGGTATTTTCTCCACCGTATTAAACAATCAACAAATGACCTTGGAAAACTATGGAGTTGGATGAGGACTCATCTAAATATATAAAAAAAACTTTACAACAACTTATTTCCACCTTACATGCACTACATAACCCTTATCACCCTTACCACAATATATTTTTCATGAAAGTCAAACGTTCTTTTTAAACAAAAAAGTGAATAGCCTTCACCTTTCTTCACATTTCTTCCATGATAAGAATAATCTTACCAAGCTTTTACAGTAGAATAAAACTTGTGCAAGAACAAGCCTGAAGCAGATGTGCCTCAGCAGAAGGCTAGCTGGTTTTATTCCTGGTTTGCACCAGTTGAAGACTTCCATGTCAGAAGTCCCACTTCCACATTGTTGAGGGCACCTCACCTGCTGTCCCTGCCAGCCCTGCACTTCCTTACCTAGCAGCAGCAGCTTGACCGTTTTGGACTCCTTGTCTGCATCCTCTTGCAGCTGCTTTTCCAGCTCCTTTGACTTCTTGGCTAATTCCTTGTCTTCGGCACTTGCTCCGCTTCCCATTGTGAAATGTAGGGTCTTCCTTTTCACCCACAAATCAAAATCCTGTTCGGTACAAAAGTTGGCCGGACGTTTCCGGCGTATAAAGTGTGCACGAGAGATAGGCACAGAAATTGGCAGAGGTGGGGGTAGGGGGCAGGGGTCCTTGTTTCGATTGTTCGATGGTAGAGAAGAGCTTGGGAGATGTATACTGACAAGCAGTCGGACAGTCTCTGCTCAAGGACTAAGGGACACTGTCTTCTCTCCGCTGTCACCTTTTCTCCCCTCCCTAATTCCCCCACTTTAAACCTGACATCTTGCCATCAGGTTGGGATTGGGTAGGGCTTTTTATGGCGTTCCCATGGAGACCATTACATCCTATTAGCCTGAGGCAAAAGGACAAAAGTGAAGGGTAAGAGATGCAAAGTACCACAGGGCTTAAAAGGAGAGGGAGGAATTAGTGTAGGATAAGTGTTGGACATTTAAACATATGCTTTCTCCTTTTTTTTACCACAATTTGATGTCTCGCAGTTTACACCAAGGCAGGACCAAGAAGAGATTGTGAAAATATAAATTGCTTCGCCCCCCAGCACACTACAAAGACAAGTCACAATGCTTTATCAAAGTATCAATAGTTTTCAATTTCATAATTTGAGGAGACCGCCCTTGATGAAATAAAATAAAAACCTGAGGAAGGTCTTGTTAATTTCTGTTGCATTTCTTTGGAACCTTGGAACTGTTTTGCTGGACTGTTACACGATGGACAGCTTAACTGGCATCAAGGCTTAGTTCCTGAAATGGAAAGTGACACCAGATCAGAGCAGATGGTGCTGCCTTTGTGGCTTCTTCCATCATGATCATGATCATGATCCTGCCTTAATAATCAGGGTCAAACTTCTTCTCATTTGTCTTTCACACACCAGCGAAAACAATAAAACAATAACAGACAATAAAATGTATATTTGACGAAATTAAACCTACTGTGACTGCACCCTTAAGAGTGTTTTTATTTTTTTGTGCAGGATTCACCAATGACTAACTTTTGATGGCCTTTTCTGGAAGCAAGTTACATACCACTGACCTTCCAGTCTGTTTTTACCAGGCTTTAGTTACAAAGGTCACTCTGGTTTGAAACAAGCGACATGCATGCTTCACATGCTTTTAGTTCTAGAGCAGAAATATTGCATGAATTGCGGGAAGAATGTGGCTTTATATATCTGCTGTTCATTATTGAATCTGAAAACACTGATCCTGATACAGAGAAAAACACATACAGAGCAGAGGAAGAGGTTGTGTCTTGTTTGGCCTTATGAAAAGATGTGGCTAGCAGTAAAGTAGGCACCTTCCTCCCCCACTGATAGTGTAATACACTGGTAACGCAGAGAGCTAATCTGAGCATCCCAGTCGCTAAACCCCTTTGTAATTCTGACCCCTCAAGCTTGCCTCCATCCTTCCTGCTGCTTCCTGAGATTGGCCTGTTGCCACTGATCTGTTGACAAGATTATCAAGGGGACTCTTGGGCCATGGCTTAGGCCGGCAGATGTGAGATTACTGTGAGACTGTGAAGGAGACTTGTGAAGTGAATGTGGGGTGAGGTGCTATGATAGCAGGGAACGACTTGACTACCATGTAGCTCCACCCTCTCTGTTCACTGGAGAGATTAGAGTTTACTCTGATCCTTTGAGACCAAACAACAGGAAGTTTATGACTATATATTAATATATGAATACCTTTGTTCTTTCTAATGTATTTTCTAGAGTTCTGCAGACATGAAGCAGTGTCTGTACAGATTTCTCATGGTCACATGTTGAACTTGAGAACCTCCCCGTTAAAGTTGACTGGTATTAATGTAAACCTACCGTTTGCATAACACCAGTGTACTGTACAGTATTACTATAACGGGCCCTTTAAATATCTTGTTACACTTCCCTTATCTCCCCCTCTTCTCCCCCTGCAAATTGTGTTTTGACGTCATCATAACTGTGTTCACAGAAGTTCCTTTATCTGTCTTTTGTTTACATATTCGTCCCGTTGCAAATGTTATACTAGAGTGTTATCAAGCAAAATATTTTCAAAGTGCTATACTTGAATTCTATGCTCATCAGATCTTTGAGTTAGTTTACTGCAAATAGCTAGATAAATTAAAACAATTCACAGCTGCACTTTTTCTGTGTGTAAAACTAACTTTTTTAGGTTTCGTTTTCAGCTGGCTATTGTAGTTAAATATTGTTTCCAACACTGACAGTCTTGCATTATAAACGTTTTACGGTCAAGGATCCCAGTGATTTTGACTCGAGTCATCTTCATCTGTCTGTGTCTTGGACCATCCTCACCATGGCAGGAGGTAAGATGACAGCTAGCTACATGCTAACTCTGTTAGCACTACTAGCTCAATTGTGAACTTGAAACTAGGCAGTTCATCTTGGGTTTACACATGGTAACAGCGACCTAACATTAAGTTGACCCATAAAACCCCAAAGACACACTGTTAAAACCCCCAAGAACCATTGGTATATTATTTTCCAGATGTTTTTTATAGTCGTCAACTGTCCAAAAGTGAAATATGGTCTGGCAAGTTCTGTGTAACTTGGTGCGAGGTGGACAGGCTGCTGCCATACAGGCAGCATCCAATTCGCAAATGGAAATGATATCGACAGAGTAAATGATAAATAGTTAAATTAGTTGGCACACAATATACTTATTGAATATTTAAAGCATTAAATAAAGCATTTCGTCGCGGAATAAGAGAGATATTTGAACGCTTGTCAGCCCTAAACTACTTCCGTTTACAGCTGCAGTTCAGTATTTTTGCGTACTGTCCGACCCTGATGGTGAAACTGTTACAGCCTAATTACATTAAAATACCAAGCAGACATTAAAATACCAAGGGACATCAATAATACTGTTTCAGCCTTGTCACTGGACAGTTGTTTTGTTATAGAGCCCGACTGCAGAAACACACGTTGATAAACAACAGTGTAACACTAAGAGATCAATTAATTCCAGGCAGATTGTGAAATCCTTATCTGACTTTGTGTTTATGTGTTGGTGTCATATGATCGACTCAAGGGTAATACATATATATAATTTAACTATCTCCACACAATGAGAGTAACTGTCCTTTTCTTTTGGGGAAGCGAATGGAAGTAGTTGCACTTGAGTGATTTTATATTGAAGCATTACCATACAAGGTGAGTGAAGCTGACAGAGGAGGAGGTTGCTGGGGGCTTAAGTGAATGTTTTTGGGTTCGTTGCTTTTTCTCTGCCAGCAAATCTGCCAGATTCTCAGAGCTTTCTCAGAAGCAGTCACCAGTCTACTGTACAGGAGTCTAATGTTGAGTGAAAGGTTGAGCTGGCAGGCAAACCAAAGGTTGACCAGTAGGGACATAAAGAGCAGGAGCAGCAAGCTGGAAGACAGTGTGATTTCAACTGTCCCCTCAACCTCTGGGTAAGGCATGGATGTACACTTTTGGGTTGGGGGGGGGGGGGGGGGGGGGTGTGTCAAACTGGGCCAGTTTGATTGGAATGTTGCAGCCACCTGTAGGCTAGTTGTAGGCTACAGTGTAGGCCTACACATTGTGTTAACAGAGGCTGCACACAGAAGGTAACACAAAGTCAGACTTTATTACTTTGACCTTTGATGTTGTGTTTGTGATTTAGGCTATCAGTCTAGAGTCTGACAAATTGCAGCAACGGCATCATCATGTTTTAGGTATGATGAGTCATGTGGCTGAGTGGTTAGGTTGTCACACTAGTAATCAAAAGGTACCCAGTTCGAACTCCGGCTGTGCCAACATGACATTGTGTCCTTGGACAAATCACTTCATCCTACTTACCTCAGGGAATGCCCCTGTACTTGCTGTAAGTCGCTATGGATAAGAGCGTCTCCTAAAGGATTAAATGATGAATGCCAGTGCACTTGTGTCTTCCTACCACTAGGTGGAGGTATTTTCTCGTAGTTCTGCAGGAACTACGGCGTAAACACTCCACCAAAATATTTTAAGCGCACTGGAAAAGACAGTAGAGGTTTTGTACCTACATAGCCATAGGCTAGATCACATGTGTCGTGTGATACAGTATTCCAGGAGCGTGGCAGCGATGTAGCTTAATCATTGCACACACCATCGTCATCAACTGTGAAGCAGTTGCCCAGCATCCTTTCTCCAGGTTTCCAGGTTACGGCTTCTTGCTTCCAGCTGGGAACTTGTGGCAGACCTGACTGATGAAAGGTCCCAGAGGTTAGCCTACACTCTGGCACAGAAGGGCCGTCCTCATTGCTTTTAGGTCAGCTCACTGGGCCGGGAGCTGGCACCAGATCAAATCAGAGTATTGACATGTCAGGAAGTTGGAACATGCAGAGCAGCAGCAGCCAGCTCGCAGAGGTATCTGGCTTTTTGCAGCGTTGTCACACTTTATTTATAAGCTGTAATGTCAACCATTGAGTATTTCAACCACCCCTCTTAACACTGGCCGGACCTGCCTGCCTGTTTACCCACCGAGAGTTTTTCCATGAAGGCAGCTGTACTTCTCCACAGCAAACTTGAGTGTTTTTCTCAGTTTCTCTCGGCTCGTATCCACGTTCTCCCTCTTGCATCTGTGATTTCTGGTATTGGTTTCTATTTGAAGGCGCGAGGAAACGTTTGATCCGTGGCCTCGTCAGCGCTGTGGTCGTCCTTGACCGGCCTGTGGTGCTGTTGGATCTCCTAGCAAGCCTCTGCCGTCTGTCTTGCTGGGTGCAGACTCTGCACAATGCTCTCCTCCTCCGTTCTCATCCGGCTCCTCATTGGCTCGCGGACCTTCGTTTCGCGGTTGCCGGGGCAACCGTGGAGGACACAGCCCATCGTGAAAGGGGAGGGTCTGGGGCTGCCAGGAGTCCCACCCCCATGCAGCCTGCCTGCTGCTGACCTGGGGAGGGGGAGGAGCCTGAGCCAGCAGCCCTGCAGAGGGGCTTCCTCCGCAGGCCCATCCCGGGCCCTGCCGCCCCACTGCAGCCACAGTTCTTTTGCTGGGAGCATCTCTCTTAGCGCTGTCATCAGACCAGCTGCTCCTCTCTGCCTCTGCCGGCTTCTCTGCACCTCTGAGTCACTCTGCTCCGATCATTATAGGAGCACAGGCAGAATAATGTCATCCTCCTCCCCCAATGCTGCAGGCGAAGGCAGAGGGAAGCCCAAGCCCAGTTCCCCGCTACGCAAGAGGGGGAGCCTGCAGAGCACCACCAGCCCTGGTGAGTGGAAGGGTGGGGGTGCAGGGAGGGAGGAGGGGGATGGGGGTTACCCCAGTCAGGGGAAAGGGAGGAGTGGGATGGAGAGGAGAGGCTTGGGGTGCGGATACTGAAATGATGCGATTAACCGATTCTTCTTGGTACAGAAAAATGTGAAGGAACTGTAGATGGAGGAAAGGAATTAAAAAAGGAAGGATGCGTTGTCTAGCGACAGTGTAGTTCATGATTTTATGACGGGGTTCAGGTTTACACTCTTTGATGCACGTGGAGGTTGTGTAACAGCATTTCTCACTCAAAACATTTATTACTCTTTAAAATCCATGTTTTTTATATGCAGCAATATACATATGCTCCATAAGTGTACATTGGATTTTCTAACTTCCATCTTGTACATAGTGTTAGTACAGATTGAAAGAGCAGAGTCTGGGAATAACGTGACTGAATAATGCAGGGTGGCTGGTTGTTCCTGCCTTTGAGGAGTGCAGGGCTGCATGTTGATGATGAAGGCTAGCCTCTTGTGAGGGAGAACCTCTGCTTCTAGCGAGGGGGGGCAACTTACAAACGCTGAAAGGTCCTGGTCCAGCTTCCTGTTCTTTGTTCTTTTCATTCGAATAATTTACATTCTGTGGCTGCGTATTGGCACAGTAGCTTGTGATATGTTTAGCACATGTTCCAGAAGGGTTTCTAAGTTTTGATTTGAATATGAACGAACCGCATTTGTGAGAGAATTCTCACCAGGACTGCCATTGTCGTGGGATGACTGTGGGATTTTGTTCCCCCCTCATGTTCCCAATCGCTCGCCCCCTCACCATCATAATGCCTGTTATCATAGCCAGCGGGCGGGGATTTTACATTCGACATGGGGGAACAACAACTGTTAGAACAGGTCAGAAGTCTATAGCTCCAAGTTTACATAGGAAGAGACGGTCTTATTTGTGAGAATCTGGCATATTAGGTTACACGCTCCTCAAACAGAAGGCCATTGTGAGGTTTCCTGGAGTAACTTCACTAGCAGGTGCAGTGCTGGTGCAGCTCAGCCTATCGCTGTAAGCCCAGTGAAATCATATTCAGGAAATATCAATAATCAATCATAATATTCATTAAGAATCAAATATGATCGGAACGCTGACTTGCTGCCTAACATGTTTGTGTCAGTTCTAAAATTAGCCGGTAACTTAATATGTGGAAAGCTCTGGTAACTGGTGCCTGCAGAGCATGAGAGCCAAGTCAGAGCGGAGCGGGGCCAGAGTGCAGCATCACACAGCTGAACCGCATGAATGTTGGATGACAGGAGAAAAGCTGTAAAGCAGCAGATCACACAGAGAGGAGGTGAAAAAGAGAGAGCTCATAGACCAAGGCTGTGGTCGTATGTCTACTGAGGCAGCCTGTGCACATCTCTTTCCCTCTCTCTCTCTCCTGCTCTCTCTCTGGCCCTCTGCTGCAGTAATAAATAACTTACAGCTCTCTCTCCTCCAGTGCAGTCATTTAAGTCCCTTCAATTAGATGCTCGGCTGAGCCCGCAGCTGAAAACTTGTGTTGGGGGAAGGGAGCTGCCATGCTGTACTGGGCTGTCAGGGAGAGGGAGGTGACACAGCAAAACTGGGCCTTTGCCTGGGAAAGAAGGACCCAGTGATGTCATAACTGTGATTGCATAATGTCAAGTAAAAAAAAAATGGACGCACACACACACACTCTTCCAACGATTCCAAATGTCAGATGACCGCTGTGGTGTTAAGTGTGCGCCGCAGAGCACCGAGTGGTTGGGGAGAGGATAACCGAAAGTAGCGGAAACTGCACACTGTGCAATGGAGAGGTCTCCATTTTATTATGATTATTATTATTATATTGTGTATTGACTGAGCCTCAATCCTGTTGACTCCCTCTAAGGCTTGGTAGGCTGCTTCCCCTTCTCCACTAGTGAGTTCAGAGCTGGTGCTAGTTCAGAGCTGGTGCTAGTTCAGATCTGGTGCTAGTTCAGAGCTGGTGCTAGTTCAGAGCTGGTACTAGTTCAGAGCTGGTGCTAGTTCAGAGCTGGTGCTAGTTCAGAGCAGGTGCTAGTTCAGAGCTGGTGCTAGTTCAGAGCTGGTGCTAGTTCAGAGCTGGTGCTAGTGCAGAGCTGGTGGGAGAGAGAGAAAGAAAAAGTGTGTGTCTGCGAGCGAAAGGCCAAGGTCTGTGGTCTGGGCCATTAGTTCATCTACTTATTTTTGTGTAGGTAATATGTTGTTAAATTAACTTAAATATATTACCCATACAAGTAGTTATGTCTATGCGCAACCGAATATATTTGAATACATGTGTGGGGAATATTCGAATATTCGAACGTCATTTTTGAGCAGTTTTGACAGCCCTAGTTCAGAGCTGGTGCTAGTTCAGAGCAGGAGCTAGTTCAGAGCTGGTGCTAGTTCAGAGCTGGTGCTAGTTCAGAGCAGGAGCTAGTTCAGAGCTGGTGCTAGTTCAGAGCTGGTGCTAGTTCAGAGCTGGTGCTAGTTCAGAGCTGGTGCTAGTTCAGAGCAGGAGCTAGTTCAGAGCTGGTGCTAGTTCAGAGCTGGTGCTAGTTCAGAGCAGGTACTAGGTCAGACCTGCTGCTCGTTCAGACCTGGTGCTCGTTCAGACTTGGTGCTCGTTCAGACCTGGTGCTAGGTCATACCTGGTGCTAGTGGGAGTTAAGGTAAAGTAAAGCTCTCCTCCTTTGGCGGCACCAGACCTCAGGAGGAGACCGATCGTCTGCTCTGCTGCTGCTAGATATGCTGGGATTTCTAGAAGCGCTTGTGTTGCACAGAGGGGCTTGAGGGAAGCCCTTATGTACTAGGATGCAATTCTGTGTGCCCCTATATCAAACAGGCATGCTGTTGGTACAGCAAGATTGCAGGAAGAAGATATTCATAGTCTTTTTAATCTGGGCCTGATCTTTTTTTTGCAGCGGAAGAGCTTGCTGCGGCTCCAAGGTGATTCCTTTTACGCTATCTGTTTTCCATTAGAGGTCGGATATCCAGCGTTAGGCCGTAAAATGTGTTCCTGATATGTTGCTTGCTCATCACTCTCACTGACCCAGCCCTGGGCTGGCCTCTCTCTCCCAGTCCCGCTAAGCTGTCTCTGGGTATCGTACCGTAGCAGGCGATAGCAGGAACAGGACTGTGACTCTGACTGTCAGCATACAGACTTTGAACCGTGCGGAGGGCTGGGCCCCTCTTCCATATCTCTGCTATCTCAGTGGGTGACAGGAACCTGAGGTCGTCCCGTATACTGTAGGAGGGGCCCCTTTCCTATGGAGCTTAAGGCATTGGCCCCTCGGTCCTAGAGGGGGTATGTGTGTGTGTGTGGGTGTACACATACAGTACTGACTGTCACATTGCCACAGAGAGGAGATAGACCGTCTAGTTTGCGCTCTGTTTTCGAACGGGCTGTTTTGTCGCGTTAATACGGACAAAGTACACAAAGCTCTCAGTTGGGAGGGTGCTGTCGAGCGTCGCAGTCACAGAGAAGGTAGGACATCCGTCATGCTCATTACACCCAGACTGCCTAGTGAGGAGAACGGTTACGTAACTGAAGCTGCCCGCGACAAAAGGATCTATAAATGACCCTGTCGTTCTAAACCTGCTGCAGGCTTCGTCCAGGTGTTTAGTGTTCGACGCCATATTGCTCTGCCGGGCCTCGTGTGTAAAGGCCTGCAGCCGCAGTTCTCTCTTCGCCCACTAGAGGAGACACCTCGCTCAGTAAAAAGTACAGTGCTGCTGTTCCTCACTATGTTCCATAGTTCCCATAGAAAATTCCAGAGCTCTCACTTACTAGGAATAGTGGCTGTCGAGGTAAAGTGAAAAGTGTCTTCCTGGATGGTTAAAACTGGAACGGGGGATTCTGGGTGACTCAATAACAGCGCCCCCGATGGTTAACGACTGACAACTGCGGCAGGTGGGATTGTTTCCGAGGGTAACCAGATAGCTGGAAGAGCCTCCACCTTCGGCCTTTGTCGTTAACGGCAAATGATCCACGCACACGCATCAAACACACGCTCACACAAGACACACACACGCACACGCTCACACACAACCAGGCTCAACACAGCGGGGACGGTCATTTGAAAATGAATCTCTGTCAAACTGAGGAGACGCAAGCTGACAGACAGCATTTATGAGCATGTTGATGGTGGGTTGTATTTCATGGCTGCGGTACAGTTAAGCACGCTGCCCGCCCCATCCTGGGCCGTAGCCATGGGGACTAATGAGGATTCATTTCAGTCTAATCCCATTCGTTCGACTGGCTCTAAATCTCTGTCAGCAGGTAGTCGGGTTCTGTGATCTTTGATTGGCAGTCGGCGAATCCCTTCTGACAGCGCGGGTCTTCTGGTGGTCGATGTGATGACTTGTAGCAGCGCGCACACTCTCACACCATTCTGGATCTTTCCATACCACCTCGCTGTCTGTCTGTTTCTCTCTCTCTCTCTCTATCTCTCTCTCTCTCTGTCTGTCTCACACACACACATACCGACACATGGTCACACACAGCCTACTCACACATGGGTGGAATATCATAGTTTACTGTTCGTGGGCCTCCTTGCTGGGTAAACTGAACATTCCTACAAGGGCAGCTGCGGTCAGGGTCATATATCAGCCATGGCCTCTCTCAGTATCTAATAGAAACATTGATGTCGCGTTTTGGAATGATAATTACCTTCTTTCTCGTGTGCGTGTGTGTGTGTTTGGTGTGCTGGCAAGCCTATGCCAGCTTAACACACCCTCTAAATCAGTTCCCACTGCGACCAAGGAGACTGAGCTTCCCTATAAACACCATCCATCACAGGACGAGCCCTGGAAAGTGGGTTTGTGTGTGTGGGTGTGTGTGTTAGTGGGTGTGTGTTTGTGGGTGTGGGTGTGTGTGTGACAGAGGTGACAGGACACCACCTCTGGTGAAAGTGTTTACAGCTTGCCTCTTTGATCTTAACCCCCCCCCCCCCCCCCCCCCCCCCCAGGGGCAGGACTGTGGTCAAGGTCACGGTAACTTCTATCTGACCGAGGGCACACTCGGTGGTCACAGGAGGGGCAGGGGCGCGGAGGGGATGTTGTTGTGACCCTAGGTGCAAAGTGACACTACGTTTCCACTTAGCCGTGTTCCGATAGGGGGAGAGCCGGGGTGATAAGCGGGGACAGGAGTGGAGTGGCCCTCCCTCCACCAGTCCCTGGTACTTCACAACCTCTCACTGCCTGCAGCCTTGATGCATCTAAATATAAATGTAGATCGCAAAGGAAGGTAAGGCTGGTGAAGTCACAACAACACTTAGGCTAAAGTGGAGCGTGTTTATAAAATGGAGGAAGCAGCCAGAAGGGACACCGACGGGGAACCTACAGCGTGTGTGTGTCCGTTAGTGTCTATGTGTGTGTGTGTGTGTGTGTCTGTGTGTGTCTGTGTATGTGTGTGTGTGTGTGTCTTTTTGTGTCTGTGTGTGTTTGTGTGTGTCTGTGTGTGTCTGTGTGTGTGTGTGTGTGTGTGTTAGTGTCTGTGTGTGTATGTCGGTGTGTGTGTCTGCGTGTGTCTGTGTGTTTCTGTGTGTGTATGTGTGTGTGTGTGCGTTAGTGTTTGTGTGTGTATGTCGGTGTGTGTGTGTGTGTCTGTGTGTGTGTCTGTGTGTTTCTGTGTATGTGTGTGTGTGTGTGTGTGTTGCCTAGGTGTGAGATTCAAAAAGCACAGCTGTTTTGAGAAACTGCACTCAGTCGAACTCCCAGAGAGATACAGAAATACCTTCACATTCTGCAGGTGGACTGTTGGCGTTCTCTGGAGAACACTGAACCTTTATTGACATAATCAAATAGTTTTTGTTCAGTCAACACCTAAATGTTGTGGTTTCCACCAACATCATTTAGAACCCACAAATTGCGAATTTAAACATGGGTACACGTTTGAATATTTGAGGGTGAGAACCCTTGAACAATCCTTGAACTCTTTCTTCAAAAAAGATTCCTTCAGATGTAAAGGATTCTTAACGTAGTCTCACAAAGAACCTGTCTCTTCAAAACAACATTTTTTCCGAAGCAAATAGTTCTGGTTCAAATCTTAGCCCTTGTAGAAGAAATTAGCAGTGTAAATCTATAGAATATAGAGTCTGGTAAGTTGATACTGTATGTCTTCAGATAATGCACATTACCTATTCTGGTTTGAACGGGTTGGGGGGTTAAAAACAAACGTTTCACCTGAGAATCAACTCAGAATGTGTTAACCTCCTTCGTTGTGAGCGGCCTAACAGGTAACAGTTAGAGCTGTCAGCTTGCTTTGTGTTCCTTACAGCTATAGGGGGACTCCCTCTATTAACACTTCATACTCAACACCATACCTCCCAGACCACAGCTTTAAGCATGCAGTAGACGTTCTAGAATGCTCCGGAGTCTCCAAGATATTTCTGTCGAGAACGGGAAAGGGTATGAGAACCATAGCATTTGAGGAGTGTTCTTGTAAAGGGTATCAGAGAAATATAGTGCTTGAGGAGGGTTCTTTGAATTTTTTGGAGAGAAATGTAGCTTTTGAGGATTGTTCTTGGAAGAGTATGAGAGAGCCATAATGCCACTGCTCCCAAGTCGTGTCTGGAGAGGAGTCTCCTTGTGAATATTTGAGAAGCTGGTCTCTTCTGCTGCCACCACGACTCTGCAGAACTGCTTATCTGGGTTTGTTCCTACTGGCTTATCAATCAGTGTCAAGAAAACCCAACCGAGAAACTGAACCTTCCTTCCTTCCTCTCTCTCTCTCTCTCTCTCTCTCTCTCTCTCTCTCTCTCTCTCTCTCTCTCTCTCTCTCTCTCTCTCTCTCTCTACCTCTCTCTCTCTCTCCATCTCACTCTCTTGCTCTCCCTTTGTCATTCTCTCTCTTTTGCTCTCTTTTTTTCCTCTATCTCTTCTCATTCTTACACTTTTCTTCACCGGTCTCTGGCCCTGTCGTTCCATTTCCCCCCTTTTGCCCTCCTCCCGCCCCCTTCATCTCCCTCCACCTCTTGTTTTCTCCCTCTTTGCCTTCTTCTCCTCCTCTCTTGGTCATCCCTGATAGCTGATGTATTCACTGTTACTCTTTAACAATGTGATCAGCACACTGCTTATTCCCTTGCTTTGTTTGTGTCCGTCCCTCTTTCCTGCCCATGCAGTTCCCTCCAACAGTCTGCAAAGGACAGTGAAGTGAAGTCACTCTAATATAGGCTAGCATCTTTATAGCACACAGTTGTTTGTTATTCCTCACTTCCTGCACAGCTTCCACATGGAATATAAACGGTTCCATAGCCTTGCTTGACATCTTATATCAGTGACGACAGCTCTGGGCTCGGGTGTGTATGTGTGTGTGTGTGTGTGTGTGTGAGAGAGAGAGAGAGAGAGAGAGAGAGAGGGAGATGGATCTCTATCTTACCCCTTTACAGTTCTAATAGGACTCAACCACTCTCATGTGCATCGGAGGGCATCGTGGGAAAAACGTAAAGGAGCAAACCTCAGGGTTTTGTGTGTCTGTGTGTACGTGTGTGTGTATTGTTTCTGTATCTAGGTCAACTTTCCTACCATTTTTTCCCCCTGTCAAACATCTGGCTTTGTTAGAATGAGGTTTTTCCTTGTCAAGGGTCTCACAAACTGCTGAGGTAAGACCTCATAGTTTCACAAGAGTTTTGTAACTCTTAAAAGAGCCACTCAAAACGGATCTATGGGAATCCTCACTGTCTCGCTGACACGGCACTGTCAAAGTCTTGACCCACATTGGAGTCACCATGGAAACCGGTCGAACCGGCAACAGTTCAAGTGCAAGTGGTGGAGGATCCCAAAATGGGGATTTTCACGTGGCAAAAAAATGCTGTTTAAACCTGTTCTTTATGTTTCCCACAGCATAATGAGGAAGGAAGATCAGTTAAGCTGTGGTGTGTCTGCTGGTGTCTGCCTGTCTGGCTGTGGAGAAAGGAGGGCTAGTCTGTGTGCGTGTGATATTTCCAGTAACACTTTATAATAACTATCCCTTATAACTAGTTCATAGATCATTAGTAAACTGTTAATTCATGAGTTATTAATGACTTGTTAAAGTGTTTGTTAACAGTTTGTTAAGGATTTATAATGATGCCTTACAGATTGTTAATAGACCATTAATAAACTGTTAGTTATTTAGTTACACATGACTTGAGGAATAGTTGCAACTTTAGAATAACGTCCCAATAACATATATTAACTATTAATTTATACTTAACAAGTCATTTATAATTAAATAACTAACCGTTTATTAATGGGCTATTAACTATCTATAAGGCATCATTATAAATCCTTAACAAACTGTTAACAAACACTTAAGTCATTAATAACTCATAAATTAACAGTTTACTAATGATCTATGAACCAGTTATAAGGGATAGTTATTATAAAGTGTTACCATATTTCCTCCTTCCTACCTTCGCATGACACCTGCAGCAGACAAGGTGTGATCAGGGAGTCATGTGGCTCATTTGGAGTCAAACTTGTAATCAGAAGGTATCTGGTCTGAACCCTGACTGTGTCAACGTGACGTTGTGTCCTTGGCAAATGCACTTCCCCCTACCTGCCTCAGGGGGGAATGTCCCTGTACTTGCTGTAAGTTGCTCTGGAGAAGAGCGTCCGCTAAATGACTACAAGTAAATGAGTTCCAGGTCCGTGTGGCAGAATAAAGAAGTGGCCTCTCCTCTGTGCAAACCCACACAAACATGCCTCAACAGAAGTCAAAACTGCTGCACATCGAAGCCTTCACTGTTAAGGTTATTGCAGTTTAGACTAACAGTCATTCCCCCCAAAAAACAATCAGGCAGACCTGACAGACACAGACCTTGTTAGCAGCACGAATTCTTCTTTGCTTCTGTAACGTATATCATATATATGTATCTATAATGTAAATATGTGTATCTAGCCAGTCTGTCTGTGTATCTATACTGTGTATCCTTCAGGCTACACACTAACAGCATGTATGCTCTTGTGCTGTCTTGATAAGGGGGAGGGAAAGACTGAGGGGAAAGGAGGAGATGAGGGAGGGAGAGACGGAGAGAAGGGGGGGATGGACAGGGAGGGAGAGACCCAGCCTCCTCCATCCCACAGCACAATAGATCAGAGCTGTAAAGTGGTGCAGGCCCCCCCCCCTTCCCTCCGTCCCTCCCTCTCTCTAGCCCCCCTCTCTCTTCCCCCCTTTCTGCCACGTGGTACGATCCAGTGTGGGAGGTATTTAAACGCAGGAGCCAGTAGCCTTCGCTGTTTGTGTACAGTGAGCCGGCCCATCGATCCAGGAAGCAGGAGAGAGGCAGCGCTAAAGAGAGAGAGAGAGAGGCCAGGCTAGGGGAAAACAGAACCGGCAGTACAGAGGGAGAGGAAACCGTATTTCTCAGAGGACGAGAGAAAGTGAAGGAGAGAAAACAAGAGAGAGAGAGAGAACCCAAGTGCTGTCAGTTAATGTAGAGGAGAGCCTGTTTCTGTCTTTTTCTATCACTCCTTCTTCTCTACATCTGTCATACCGGTGGAGGGAGCGAGCTGAGCTGCAACATTGTCCCAGGCCTGCATGTCCCAGCATCCCGCAGGAGAGAGGTACAGTACGCCGCTCTTGCAACCAGACCACTTGCAACCAACCAGAACAGGATGCTGTCTTCTCTCTGAGAGATCATTTGTCCCAGAGGAACTGTGTCGTTATTGTGTGTGTGTGTGTCTGTCTGCGTGTGTGTGCGCGTGCACGTAGGTGTGCAGATAGCTCGTTTGTGTGGTAACTCGCTTAGGTACCTGAGCGTATCCAGGCGACACGCTATCGTGCTGAAATCCTACTAGTCTGCGCAGTCTGAGGACTATTTCTGGGAGCCTGCAGAGGAGCTGGTGTGGGGTGGAGAGAGAGAGAGAGATGAGTGGATGTCAGGAGGATAGGATGGAACCAGACCACCTTGAGGACGAATCGAGGTTGGAGAGAATGTAGGCTGCCTCTCAGCTCCAACGGGCCGGCCTGCCGCCGGTATCCCTGTCTCTCATCTCTCTGGTGTCTCTGCAGAGAGGCTCTCTGGTATTTATCAGGAGAGATGATTGAATGGAAACAGGGATAGGAACTCTACCTGGAGCATCCTGGGATAGGCTGCTTGTCACCTAGACAACAGTCCTACAGTAGCTTCATGCTATGGCGTGACTGTGTGTTTCTCAGTCTAGTGTGCATCTATACTGTGGGGTCTAGTGACATACTGAGCCCCAGTTCTGCCCAGCAGCATGTCTTTGCTACTATCATTGCTCCTTCCAAGGTTTCTTCCATTTTTTCTCCCTAGTGAGTTTTTCGGGGAGTTTTTCCTGGTCTTCCTGGAGGGTTTAGGTTGGTTGAGGGGCAGTGCCATTAGCATATGTGAAACCTTCTGTGACATTTCTTGTAAAAAGGGCTATACAAAGAAATGTTGATTTGATTTGATAGTTCTTTATTTTGTATAACATTCCTGCATGTTATAAAAGAACCTGTTTAAGCAACCTGAGCATTCTAAAAATGAAAGCGACACCATGTCTGCATCCCTGTGTACGCGAACATGTGTGTGTGCCTGCATGTTTACATGCGTCACTGTATGTGTGTGTGTGCGAACACGTGTGCACCTGCATGTCAAGGTAATGCATGACAGCATGCCGGTGGAGTGTGCAGAATTTCCAGCATGGCTTGTCATTGGTCCAGGAATGTATTCAAGGCCTTCATCACTGCCATGTTGCCCTACTTGAACAGCCTTCCTCCAAGGTCTTCCTCTGTGCTTACACATAAACACTGTGGCAGCAGCAACGACTCCTGAGTCCTCTCTATCATCTCTGACTCAGCTCTGACTCTGACTCCTGAGTCCTCTCTATCATCTCTGACTCAGCTCTGACTCTGACCCCTGAGTCCTCTCTATCATCTCTGACTCAGCTCTGACTCTGACTCCTGAGTCCTCTCTATCATCTCTGACTCAGCTCTGACTCTGACCCCTGAGTCCTCTCTATCATCTCTGACTCAGCTCTGACTCTGACTCCTGAGTCCTCTCTATCATCTCTGACTCAGCTCTGACTCTGACCCCTGAGTCCTCTCTATCATCTCTGACTCAGCTCTGACTCTGACTCCTGAGTCCTCTCTATCATCTCTGACTCAGCTCTGACTCTGACCCCTGAGTCCTCTCTATCATCTCTGACTCAGCTCTGACTCTGACTCCTGAGTCCTCTCTATCATCTCTGACTCAGCTCTGACTCTGACTCCTGAGTCCTCTCTATCATCTCTGACTCAGCTCTGACTCTGACTCCTGAGTCCGCTCTATCATCTCTGACTCAGCTCTGACTGACTACTGAGTCCTCTCTATCATCTCTGACTCAGCTCTGACTCTGACTCCTGAGTCCTCTCTATCATCTCTGACTCAGCTCTGATTGACTCCTGAGTCCTCTCTATCATCTCTGACTCAGCTCTGACTCTGACTCCTGAGTCCTCTCTATCATCTCTGACTCAGCTCTGATTGACTCCTGAGTCTTCTCTATCATCTCTGACTCAGCTCTGACTCTGACCCCCGAGGCCTCTCTATCATCTCTGACTCAATTCTGACTCCTGAGGCCTCTCTATCATCTCTGACTCAGCTCTGACTCTCTCCTGAGTTCTCTCTATCAGCTCTGACTTAGCTCTAACTCTCTCCCAAGGCCTCTCTATCATCTCTGACTCAGCGCAGTTCTGACTCTCTTCTTAGACTGCTCTATCATCTCTGACTCAGCCCTGACTCTCTTCTTAGACCTCTGTATCGTCTCTGACTCAGTGCTGACTGAGGCTGCTCTATTATCCCTGACTCAGTGGTCATCTGCGAAATGTGTTGAGAATCACACAGGCCTTTGAGACGGACTGGGTTCAAAGTGCAGGTTTATTCTCATCCACTGTTGCTAAGGAATAGCGTGAAGTGAAATGTATGAGTGCGTGTGTCTCATGTGTACCCTTTCAAAGTACCGATTGAGGAAGAAAGGTGTGCTCTGCTGTAATTAAACAGCTGTCTTGTCTGTGTTTCTATATGTCTGGGATTAGAGATGGAAACGGCACAAAAACACACACTCACACAACGGGACTCCGCGCACGCCAGCTTCTCACAGTTTTCGGTTTTAACCGTCCTCTCTCTGAGCTCTTGTCACAGTATCTGGGTCACTTCTGAGAGGATGTCTGGGAGAGGAGAGAGTGGAGAGGAAAATAGATCATTAGAGAGAAGGTGAGAGAAAAGGGGAGGACAGGAGAAAGAGGGAGACTAGAGACAGGATAGGGACGGTGTCACCTTGCGTGTCCGTCACAGCACGCTTAGCCGAGGAGCATTGAAGAGGTACGTTATGTACTAGATCACAGGTGGAGGAGATGATGCTGATGATGATGATGAGGAATTATGTGCTGTATGATCACATGCACCGCCCCGCCCCGTCCCCCCCCTCTCTCTCTCTCTCTTTCTCTCTCTTGCAAACTTCCTCTGTCAGGTATGTACAGAGACACACCACAGCTCAGTTGGTCTAGGCAATCGGAATGCCAAGAAACATGGAAAACAGGAAATAGCACGAGGATCCCGCAACAGGCACGTGTATATCTGGCCACTGTCTCGTCTTCAGGAACATTTCAGACTGAGGACGCTCAGAACCTCCGCAGCAGCCCTGGTGCGAGCGCGTGCTGATTCTACAGGCCGCCACATGGCACTCGCCTGTTTTCATTCACAAAAGAATTCAAAGGAGGCCGTTTGTCGCCTCCAGGCTCGCTCCAGCTGAACGACTATTCCAGGCTGTTTTCCGTGGACATCAAAAGCCCTCGTAATGCGCGGCCCATCATTTGATCACGTCGCAGGGCGAAAACGGAGGCCATGGAGAAGCTTTCATCCGTAAACATGAATGACGTAAGATACTGTTATATCTCAGCGAAGCAGCTCCCCGTAAGGTCTGGCCCGTGCACCCGGAATGGTTAATATCAGGATCACACAGATTCTAATCCTCCAGAGAGACACTCTGTCTGCTGGCTATCGCTCACCTCCCTGAGTTTAACGAGGGACCAGGACCACACAGTCCTATTGCGGTCCAGGGCCAACAGGTTTATTCTCATGTGTTTACAGGCCGGACTGGATGAACGTGGAGGGCTGGGGGGGGGGGGGGGGGTGGTACCCATCCCACCCCAAACACAAACACACTGAGGTCACTGTGGCTAAATAGAGTCGGGGGGCAGGCTGGATTAAGGAGCATCTGTGGTGGGGAGGTTAGGGGGATTAGACAAATTCTTTACACCAGGGGGAAAGGGGATGGTGGGGGTGGGGGGTGTTGAGGAGCATGTGCATGTGTGTGTCTGTGTGTTCGCCGTATTTCACACGTGTGTGTGTGTGTGTATGGCCAGCCTGTCTGACCGAACTAGACACTGGAGAGAACTCTGACCGCAATCATGTTATATCACGGAGACCCACCCCAACCACCCCCCCCCCCACTCACCCCCCCCATATCAGACTCTGTTATCTGGCCTCAGCACCCCGTCCCGCCCACGTCGGGCCATGGGAAGCGGGCAGCAGATGGCACAGATTAATCGTTACCCTCGCCCATACGGAGGCTCGGTAATGTCCTCCATTACACGGGAGGCTGATTCCCAGAGCGCTCGGTTCTGTGGACGTCGCCCTGACGAGGCAGCGTTGACGTTGTGCAGCGCTTGGTTTAGAACGAAGGAGCGCTCGGTCACGCCGCCGTGGAAAAGGTTAGGAGAGACACGCCGGCCGCCGCCGTGGTTTCATGCCTCTTGTGCTGTTGTCATCTGTTTCCTGCAGGCGGGTGTCGAGGATGTGCCACATGGGTCTGTGTGTGTTTGTGTGTGTTTGGGGGTGTGTGTGTATGTGTGAGTGTGTTTGGGGGTGTGTGTGTATGTGTGTGTTTGGGGGGGTCTATGTGTGTGTGAATGTGTGTTTGGGGTCGTATGTGTGTGTGTGTTTTGGGGGGTATGTGAATGTGAAAGTGTGTGTTTGGGGGGGCCGGGTGTGTTCGGGGGGGTCTCTGCGTGTGTGAGTTTTTGTTTGGGAGGGCCTGTGTGTGTGTTGGGGGGGTATGTGAGTGTGAAAGAGTGTGTTTGGGGGGGCCGGGTGAGTTCAGGGGGGTCTCTGCGTGTGTGACTTCGTGTTTGGGGGGGTCTGTGTGTGTGTGTTGGGGCGGGGGGGGGGGGGGGGGGTGTCTGTGTGTGTGTGTGCGTGCGCGCGCCTTTTCACAGAAACTCAAATCCAAACTCTGTCACCGCCTGCTCGTGAAAGACCTCCCTGAACTTTGTCTCTGGAGTCTTAGGACGTGTGTGGTGGATCTAACCCAGCCACAGGCTGCATCCTGACTGTCTGCAGTGCTGAAGTAGGAAGGGCCAAAACAGCTATCAGCTCCAATCTATTATGAATGAGAGACGGAGCTTTAAACAGGGAGAGAGGTCTATTTTTGCCTAATGGTGATGTTGCATTAAAGCCAACTTTCCATAATAGAACCTCTGTCATGTTTAAATGAAGAGGAACAGGCCCTTGGGGGGGAGGTGTGTGTGCGTGTGTGTGTGTGTGTGCCCCCAGTAGCTGGCCTGTGATCACAGCTTGTTAGAACGTACGTTAACGTGGTTATTAGATCATTGACTGTACGGCTCTTAGAATAGGCCTCATTGTGTTAATGAGATTCCTCAGGTCTGTCTACGGGGCAGTCTAGATCACAGTTTTGTGTGTGTGTGTGTGAGAGTGTGAGTGTGTGTGTTTGGTCTTTTCAGACTATCCTCCTCATAGAGCTGCGTTTATAATCCCAGGGCAGCGTGGGTGTGTATGAGTGTGTTCCCTGTAGATTGTGGATATTTGATGACCCACCCTGGCCCCGGGTCTGATTCCAGGGAAACACTGCAGTTAGCTGGAGAGGGCTGCTCATGACCTCACTGCTGTAACAGCAGGACTGAATGAGCCCAGTGTGGTCGCTCTGAACGACCAGCTAAACACTGCCTGCGTGTGTGCGTGTGCGTGTGTGTGTGTGTGTGTGTGTGTGCGCGTGCCAGTCTCTCAGCATACTGGTTGTGTGTGTAAGATGATAACGATAGCAATGATCCTTTATGATGATAAAGATCATGATGAACACTTATGGCAAGAAACTGACATGTGCCTTTAGCAATGCCATTTATGTGTAACACACACACACACACACTGTGTGTTGGGTACAGGCCTTGTCTGCACCGAAACAGTCTTAAGGGCTCTCCTGCAGTGTGCCTGATGCAGCAGGATTTTCTGGAACCACATACACACACACACACACACACACACACACACACACACATGAATGTCAGTATCGGAGTCAGCTGACAAGTTTTCATCCTGAGGCTTTGAAAGCCCCAAGTCACAGTCACTGGTACAAAGAGGCCTTTGTGTTCTACCTGTTCACCCTCATTCACACACACACACACACACACACACACCCACACACACACACACACACACACACACACACACACACACACACACACACACTCTACAAGAAATTGTATTATCACTTCACACACACACACAGCTAACTGAGCGTTGCTACGGCAACGAGTAGCTGGCGTCCGCCTGGGTCTCTGCAGTAAAGCTCCAACGTCAGTGGATGTGAAAGGCCCTTGGTTTGGCAGGCAGACTCAGAGCCAGACCCAGAGCCAGACCCAGACACAAGATCCAGACCCAGACCCAGACACAAGATCCAGACCCAGAGCCAGACCCAGAGCCAGACCCAGACACAAGATCCAGACCCAGAGCCAGACCCAGACCCAGAGCCAGACCCAGACCCAGACCCTGAGCCAGACCCAAGATCCAGACCCAGACCCAGAGCCAGACCCAAGATCCAGAGCCAGACCCAGACCCAGAGCCAGACCCAGATGCAGACCCAGACTCAGAGCCAGACCCAGAGCCAAGATCCAGACCCAGAGCCAGAGCCAGAGCCAGACCCAGACCCAGACCCAGAGCCAGGCTAGATCCAGCCTGCCTGTAGGGCTCAGCTCACTGGCTCGCTCACACAGCTCAGTGCTGCAGTCAGCTTCAGCAGCACAGGGCCAGAATCAGAAGCAGTTTTTTACTCGCCATGCAAGTTAAACAAACACGGAATTTACTGTGGCAGGATAGAGCAAACATAGAACATATACGGAACTTAAATAAGAGTAAGATAAATATAAAATAGCAGGCAGGGAGGAGTGCAGAGACATGGAGGTGACAGGTGAGGTGACAAGAGACCCCATCGTAATATAATCAAAATAAGGATAAAATAAAAAGTGGGGGTGGGGACATATAAGTACGGTATAGCAAGTACAAGTATAGAGGAGAATGGATATATGTAGTGGGGGGGGAGGGTATGTACACAGTAGTGCAAAATCACAGTGGTAAGTTTCATGTGTTTCAAGGTATGTGCGAAAGTGGCTTGTGCAGAGTCCAAATAGATGTGGGTGGATGAGGGCAGGAGTCTAGTGAGCTTGTGTCAGAGGTGCTGAAATGACTGACTCTCTCCCTCTCTCTGCCCACCTCTCTCTCTGTGTGTCTCTCTACCTCTCTCTCTCTCTCTCTCTCTCTCTCTCTCTCTCTCTCTCTCTCTCTGTGTCTCTCTACCTCTCTCTCTCTCTCTGTGTCTCTCTACCTCTCTCTCTTTCTCTCTCTCTCTCTCTCTGTGTCTCTCTACCTCTCTCTCTCTCTCTTTCTCTCTCTCTCTCTCTCTCTCTCTCTCTCTCTCTCCCTCTCTCTGCCTACCTCTCTCATTGTGTGTGTCTCTCTCTCTCTCTCTCTCTCTCTCTCTCTCTCTCTCTCTCTCTCTGTGTCTCTCTACCTCTCTGTTTCTCTCTCTCTTCTCTCCCCTCCCTGCAGACCTGCGTGGAGCCACAGGCCCCAAGCCCCTCAAGCCCCAGCGTTCCCTCCCCGGGACCCCCGTCACCCTCAAGTCCTTTGACCTGAAAACCTCCATGGACGGCAAGTACAAGGAGATCGCCGAGGTGAGTCCCCAGTGTGCCAGCAGCTGGACGCGGGTTCGGAGGAGGACGCAGAAGGCACCGGAGCGGCTGTGGTCTCGTGTGTATTCGTTAGGAGTTTACACCTGTGTGTGTGCGCGTGCGTGTGTTTGTGTGTGTGTGTGTGTGTAGGAGCTGTTCACTCGCAGCCTGGCGGACAGCGAGATGCGCAGCGCTCCCTATGAGTTCCCTGAGGACAGCCCCATCGAACAGCTGGAGGAGAGACGCCATCGCCTGGAGAGGCAGATCAGCCAGGACATCAAGTGAGCGACACACACTGCACACACACGCACTCACTGACATACAGTCTGCTAAACACACACCCACTGACATGCAGTCTGCTAAACACACACTCACTGACATGCAGTCTGCTAAACACACACTCACTGACATGCAGTCTGCTAAACACACACTCACTGACATGCAGTCTGCTAAACACACACTCACTGACATGCAGTCTGCTAAACACACACTCACTGACATGCAGTCTGCTAAACACACACTCACTGACATACAGTCTGCTAAACACACACTCACTGACATACAGTCTGCTAAACACACACTCACTGACATGCAGTCTGCTAAACACACACTCACTGACATGCAGTCTGCTAAACACACACTCACTGACATGCAGTCTGCTAAACACAAACCCACTGACATACAGTCTGCTAAACACACACCCACTGACATACAGTCTAAAGTCGCTCTGGATAAGAGCGTCTGCTAAATGCACACACACACACACACACACTGACATACACAGGCGGCAGCAGACAGACATTAATGTCGCCTCATGAAAGTAGTCTCTCTCTTTTTCTCTCTCTCACACACACACAGCTCTCTCTCTCTTTCACACACACAGCTCGCTGACACACACATTACACACAGCCGTGTCGCTCACATACGGTGCACGCTCAAGAGCTTCCACAGCCTCAGTTGCGAGCTAACTAACAGCGGCTAACTGGGCCAGTCAGCCCTCGGTCCCAGGGTGGCCCAGACTGTACCACATGTGGCCGAGGGAGGGGTGCGCTGTCTGGGTTGCTGGGGAGATGGCGATGACTGTCTGTTCCACTAATTCAATCTCTGCAGGGGTGGTTGGCGGTTGTGGGAGGGGTTATTATTATCCGGCTCCCACTGGAGTCTCTTGTGACCAATCAAGGTGTGCCACTGCTAACTCATCCTTCTCTGTTTATTCCAACTTCCAAACTCCCCCTTTGATGATCCTTCACCCCCTACCCCCACCCCCCCCCCCCCCCCCCCCCACCCCCCCGCGCTGTGTATTGTGTGTGTGTGTTTGTCTGCCGGTCCTTTGTGTATTTCTGCTGTTGGACGTCCACTCCTGCTTGTGTGTTTGTTTCGGGCCCTCACTCATCTTGCTTTTGCACCCTCCATCTCAACACCTGGGGCTCGGGATGACCCCCTCCGCCCTTCTTTTGCCGTGCCGCCATGTACCTGCTCCTCGCCCCCCGCCCCGCCCTCGCCCGCCCGCCCTTGCCCGCCCACCCTGCCCTCGCCTGCCTCTCACGCCCTCCTGCCTGCCTGCCAGGCTCGAGCCTGAGATCCTGCTGCGAGCCAAGCAGGACTTCATGAAGATCGACAGTGCCGCCGACCTGGAGTGAGTGTGACGGTTCACTTCTAGAAACCTGTTAGAGAGACCGCCCAGGTCTTGGCCTCTCTCTCTTTCTCTCTCTTCTCTCACTGTGTTTTCTCTCTCTCTCCCTCTCGACCGTACAGTTTTACCATGCATTCTCCCAACCACGCAGTTTGCAGACTGTACAGTATCTTCCGCACAGAACTGATCCATAGGATTACCTCTTCTCACCCACCAACAGGACCAACTAGCCAACTAGCTCCTATCCCAGTTCCACTTAGTCACTATGCAGACCAGTGGCTTCCTAGCCAACTGCCCTCTACTGGTGGTATGAAGTAGTGAGCGTAGGCAAGTCTGGTCTGAATTAGAATCAAAATCTGTTTTATTTGCCATCTAAGTTGCACAAACGCAGAATTTACTTTGGTAGGTTGGTGCAAACAATGAACATATATACGGAACTTCGGTTTAAAACTAAAAATTTTAAACTTTAACAAGTGTAAAAAAAAAAGATGGTGTGGTCCTAGAATTGAGTGTGGAGAGGCAAGGGACGAGGCCAGGGGCACGAGGCCAGTGGGATGAGGCCAGTGGACAAGGTCAGGTGTCTCTGTACAATAGGTTGAGGTGTCATGGCCACTTGCGCTCTCAACGCTTCACTGCCTTATATAGCTCCTTGGTGATTATCGCCATGGTTTTCAGCGCACCCACCGAAAGCCGTGATAGGCATCTTTTGACCTTTTCAAGAGGGAACAGAACTGAGGCCGTTACCAGGGTGACGGTAATATTACCAGGAGCTGTTAAACTGATTACGTGAGATGATTAGAGGCTTTGATACTTACTTACGACTAAGATTTGACCTATTGTGCTGGTCTCTTTACATAACCATGCATCTTTTAGACTATATATGTTACACTCTAATATATTAGGTAGGTATTGTCATACTGCTTGTTTCAGTGAATAGCTGATTTAGTTGCAGGTAGACAGTCTTTTTTCAGGGTTTCCTCTGAACATGACCCACTTTGGTGTCTCGATACTTATATTACTATGAGGTCTCTGGTCACCTCTCTCCATGTCTCTGCACTCCTTCCTGCTTCTATCTAACTCTCATTCTTACTCTCTGTCTCTTTATCGTTTCTCTGCACCCCCTCTCTCTCTCTCTCTCTCTGCCTACGTCTCCCTCTCTTCTTTCTCCTACCTCTCTTCCTTTCCCTCCCTCCGCCCCTCCCTCCGCCTCGCCCTCACGTTCGCTCTCTCCCTAGGTTCATGAACGACCAGGGTGAGGACATGGTCGACGACGGCTTCAAGGAGAGACACATTCCCATGGAGAAAGAGTACCAGCGCGTGTCCATCTCTGGAGAGGAGAAGTGTGGGGTAAGAATTCCACACAGACACTTCACCCCGCTGGAGCTCCGAACAGCGCACGGCATCTTGTTGTTGCCATGGTTTCTTGATGGTACCATGAGATTTTCCACCGCTAAGCCAGGCCATGGGCCTTCCTGCCTCCCTACACCAGGTCCCTTTCATAGACCTGGTAGATGCTGCAAAGTGTGTGGTGAAGTCCCTGTTCATCCGGGAGAAGTACATCGCCCTGTCCATGCAGAACTTCTGTAAGACCACCGCCCGCTCCCTGCAAGAGCTGGGGGAGAAGCCCCTGGATCTGCGCATCTACGAAGATATCCCGGAGACCCCTGTGGACGCTGGTAACTGAAGCTCCCTCACTCCCTCACGCTATCCCTCTCTGTCTCTCACTCATCGCTCTCTCACACTCTCCCTCACTCACATATCAGTCACTTTGGCACTCACTCAACCCGATCCCCGATGACACAGTAACCCTATTGGATGCGTTATAGTCAAGTTCGATATGGAACATTGTACCCCCTCAATCTTCTCCAGATGCCCCTGTCCACCCCCCTGTCTCGAAGACCCACCCCTACGAAAACCAGGATCCCAAGAACATGCCGGGCGACACTGGCTACAGCTGCAAGATGGTGGACGGAGTGGTCCACGTCTATACCAAGAAGAGCCCCATGGAGAAGTGAGTGGAGCGAGTGAATGAGCGAGTGAGAGGGTGAGGAAGGTGAGAGGGTGAGTGGGGGAGTCTTCTGTTGAGTGTTCTGTCGATCACTTGATTGCATATGTATGACTGATGTGAGAGAGTGACTTCCTGTCACGCGTGGATAACCAATGAGTGTGTCTTGTGTCCTAGGAGCACAGAGCTGGACCTGCCCTACCCAAATCTGAAGGAGTACATTGCTGACATGAACGTCATGATGGCCCTCATCATCAACGGGCCTGTGTGAGTGGACACTCCTACATTACGCACGCACACACACACGCACGATCACTCTTACAAACACACACATCAGTCTTGCACACACATACGATCACTTACACTTTGATGGCATCTATGTGTGTGTATTCGTGTGTGTGTGTGTGTTGGTTGTGTGTGTACAGGAAGTCTTTCTGCTACCGGCGTCTGCAGTACCTGAGCTCCAAGTTCCAAATGCACATCCTGCTGAACGAGATGAAGGAGCTGGCCGCCCAGAAGAAGGTTCCTCACCGTGACTTCTACAACATCCGCAAGGTGCGCACGTCCTGGAGGGCTGGAGTGCTGCTCTGGGACCCATAACTCGTCTGGGTAGCTCCGTAGACGCACTCAGATCCTCATTCCTGGAGACATGGCCATGCTCGCACTTGCGCAGTGTCGAATGTATTTCGAATTTGAACCGATGTCAGCTTTCCTGTTTGCGGCCAAACGTCATGGCGATTCATTGCTGAACGCATACTCTTCCCTGACTCCCCCCCCTCCTCCCTCTCCGCCTCCCCCACCCCCACACGCTCACCCAAGGTGGACACTCACATCCACGCGTCGTCCTGCATGAACCAGAAGCACCTGCTGCGCTTCATCAAGCGAGCCATGAAGAAGTACCCAGGGGAGATCGTCCATGTGGAGAGGGGGAAGGGCCAGACCCTCATGGAGGTGTTCGAGTCCATGAACCTGACCGCCTTTGACCTCAGCGTGGACACTCTGGACATGCACGCGGTGAGGAGGGAGGGACAGAGGGAGGGGACAGAGGGAGGGGACAGAGGGAGGAGACAGAGGACTTGGAATTCAGGGTTGGAAGAGGATCGAGTGCTTTCGTTGAGCTTTTTGAAGATTTGTTGATTGGGGTCGATTTCGGCAATGTTGATGAGAAACAGTAAGCTTTTCCAAACTGAGCTTTTGGTTCCTCTCTCGTCCCTCCAGGACCGCAACACGTTCCACCGCTTCGACAAGTTCAACGCCAAGTACAACCCCATTGGAGAGTCCATCCTCCGAGAGATCTTCATCAAGACGGACAACCACATCGAGGGGAAGTACTTTGCTCACATTATTAAGGTAGGTGACCCCCTACTCCCCCCATTTAGCCTGTGATGTAACTTATGTGTGTGAGACCACGTCCATCTCCATGAATTGTTCACCTAATCTAATCCCATCTGGATGATGTAATTAAAAAGTTTCTAATAAGGAAATAGAGGGAGGTCCCAGGTGGAGAAACAGACCCGGTCCCGTCACCTACTCAGTGTTCCCCTGCGAAGGAGGTCCCAGGTGAAGAAACAGAACTGGTCCCGTCACCCAGTCAGCGTCCCCCTGTGTTGACCTCTGAGGCTGTGTGTCCTCCAGGAGGTGATGGCCGACCTGGAGGAGAGCAAGTACCAGAACACGGAGCTCCGCCTCTCCATCTACGGCCGCTCCCGGGACGAGTGGGACAGGCTGGCCCAGTGGGCCGTCAAGCACCAGGTCTACTCCGACAACGTCCGTTGGCTAATCCAGGTGCCACGCCTCTTGTGAGTGAGCGTCTTTCAGATCGAGGGGGGGTTTTGTCAGATAGCTCAACGGTTAAGGCGTTGGCCTCATGATCGGAAGGTTGTGAGATCGAGCCCCGGCTGTGGCTATATGACGTTGTGTCCTTGGGCAAGGCACTTCACCCTACTTGCCTCAGGGAGATTGTCCCTGTACTTACTGTAAGTCGCTTTGGATAAAAGCGTCTGCTAAATGAATAAATGTAAATGTAAAATGGTTTACGTCAGAGGGAGAGTGGAAAAACCTAACATCGCACAGGGTGTACATTTATTCATTTAGCGGACATTTGGTAGGTAAACATTGAAATATGCCTAAGACATCTTCGCATCGCACGGCACACATTAGCAGCCCAACCTGCCCAGAGGCTCGGAGATGAAGACGCCTTCTTTTCCCCGCAGCGATGTGTACCACACCAAGAAGCAGCTGGCCAACTTCCAGGAGATGCTGGAGAACATCTTCCTGCCCCTGTTCGAGGTCACGGTCAACCCCGCCAGCCACCCAGAGCTCCACCTCTTCCTGCAGCACGTAAGAACACAGCAGAGGACCCCGACCAGGCGCTCCATCGAAACCTTTCCCCCTTCTGACTCTGAAGCCGAAGCGCGGCTGTAACGCAGTTGCCCTGCTGTGACCGTAATGCGTGTGTCTGTTCAGTTGGTGGGCTTCGACAGCGTGGATGACGAGTCCAAGCCGGAGCACCACATCTTCAACATGGACAGCCCCCTGCCGGCCCAGTGGACGGAGGAGGACAACCCTCCTTACTCCTACTACCTCTACTACACCTACGCCAACATGACCGTGCTCAACCACTTGCGCAGGTACACACACAGCCAGGACTAACTGACAGTGCCACTACCTGCCACACACCTGTAGGGCTAGCCCAGGGGTCGGCAACCCTGGTCCTAGGGAGCCACTGTCCTGAAGATTTGAGATGTTTCCCTGCTTTAGCACACCTGATTCTAATGAAGGGTCGTTATCAAGCTCTGTGGAAGCCTCATAATGATCATTCATTAGAATCAGGTGTGCTGGAGCAGGGAAACATCTAAAACTGTCAGGATAGGGGCTCTCGAGGACCAGGATCGGACACCCCTGATCTAAAATCTTCAGGATAGTGGCTCCCTAGGACCAGGGTTGCCGAACCCTGGGCTAGCCAATATTTACCTGCTACACACTTGTAGGTAGGGCCAGCTAACATATTTACCTGCCATACACACACATATGGCTCACTAAAATAGCTACCTAGCATGGGCTGAAGGCTTTAACACAACTTGTTTTGATTTGTTGTCCTTTGCAGGAGGCGTGGCTTTAACACCTTCGTCCTGCGGCCTCACTGCGGGGAGGCGGGGCCTATCCACCACCTGGTGTCGGGTTTCATGCTGTCAGAGAACATCTCTCACGGGCTGCTGCTTCGGAAGGTCAGAACATCCCTTGTTTCCAAGACGACGCCTCCATAGCAACACATCAACAGCAGCACTTTAGGGAGACGCTAATGAAGCAATATGGGAGTCAGATGGCTCAACGGGTTAAGGCGTTGGCCTCATGAGCGGAAGGTTGTGAGATCGAGCCCCCGCTGTGGCTATGTGACTTTGTGTCCTTGGGCAAGACACTTCACCCTACTTGCCTCAGGGAGAATGTCCCTGTACTTACTGTAAGTCGCTTTGGATAAAAGCGTCTACTAAATGAATAAATGTAAATGTGATATCTATGATCCCTAGAGCATTGCATAGCAATGTGTTGGATCACGTCCAAAGACCTACCCATGCCCCATCACTGGTGTCAAGGAATAGAAAGAGAACTTGTGAATGTAGATCAGTGTTTCCCAACCCTGGTCCACAGGAAACACCTGTCCCGCATGTTTTAGATGTTTCCCTACTTCGGCACGCCAGAATACAATTAATGGTCTTAAGCAGGCGTCTGGATAACAACTCATTTATTTGAATCAGGTGTGTTGGAGCAGGGAAACATGCTGGACAAGTGTTCCATGAGGATCAGGGTTGGGAAACATTGATGAAGATCACAACAGCACTGAGCTGTTCTCCTTGTCTGTCTCTCCAGGCCCCTGTGCTGCAGTACCTGTACTACCTGGCCCAGATCGGCATCGCCATGTCTCCCCTCAGCAACAACAGCCTGTTCCTCAGCTACCACCGTAACCCCCTGCCTGAGTACCTGTCCAGGGGCCTCATAGTGTCCCTGTCCACCGACGACCCCCTGCAGTTCCACTTCACCAAGGTCAGAGGGAAAACCTGCCCAGCAGACTCTGTGTCCCACACAGATGCTCCGAAAGTTCTTCATTGCGTTTGTGTGTGTGTTTGTGTGTGTATATGTCTGTGTGTGTATGTGTCTCTGTATGTGTCTCTGTGTGTGTTTGTGTCTCTGTGTATGTGGGTCTGTGTGTGTATATGTCTCTGTGTGTGTATGTGTCTGTGTGTATGTGTCTGTGTGTGTTTGTGTCTCTGTGTATGTTGGTCTGTGTGTATATGTCTCTGTGTGTGTATGTGTCTGTGTGTATATGTCTCTGTGTATGTGTCTGTGTGTGTATGTGTCTGTGTGTGTATGTGTCTGTGTGTGTATGTGTCTCTGTGTATGTGGGTCTGTGTGTGTATATGTCTCTGTGTATGTGTCTGTGTGTGTGTATGTGTCTGTGTGTATATGTCTCTGTGTATGTGTCTGTGTGTGTATGTGTCTGTGTGTGTTTGTGTCTCTGTGTATGTGTGTCTGTGTGTGTATATGTCTTTGTGTGTATGTGACTGTGTGTATATGTCTCTGTGAATGTGTCTGTGTGTGTATGTGTCGCTATGTATGTGTCTGTGTGTGTATATGTCCCTGTGTGTATGCCTATATGTGTGTGTTTCAGGAGCCACTGATGGAGGAGTACAGCATAGCGGCCCAGGTGTGGAAGCTGAGCTCCTGCGACATGTGCGAGCTCGCCCGCAACAGTGTCCTCATGAGCGGCTTCTCCCACAAGGTACACCATCCTCTTCTCTCCCTCCGCTCAGCTCTCGCTCGCGGCTTCCTCTCTTCTGTTTAGATCGATGGAAGAGGGGAGTACAGACACACCCAGTTGTGATCATCAGTAGGAGGGGCTTGAAATGTAAACCAATCAAACATGGCTCATTTTTAACGATGGTTTTCAGCAGGAAGTACTGCCTGCATGTGTCACTTTAGAGCAAACCGAACGTCCCCCTCCTGCTCTCCTCCTCCAGGCTAAGAGCTACTGGCTGGGCCCTAACTACAGCAGGGAGGGGCCCGAGAGCAACGACATCCGCCGCACCAACGTGCCGGACATCCGTGTAGCGTACCGCAGCGAGACACTGAGCGAGGAGCTCCACCTCATCACCCACGCCGTCCGCAACCAGGAGCTGGACATCATCGACGAGGAGGACACCCTCTCCATGGCCCCCCTGGCCCCTGGGAGGCCCTAAACATCCCCCCCCACCTCTCTCTCTCTCCTCCTCCCAAAACAGAACCACCACACCTTCCCCTGTGTGTCCTCCTACCCCCCCCCCCCCCCCCCCCCCCCCCTCACCCCAACACATTGTGAGACGAGATCCAGATTAACCCTCCCAGCCCTCCTTGAACTCCCATGATTAAAGCTCTTACTGTGCACTTGCCCCCCTGCCCAGCATCCCTGGGGTCCAGGGAGGGGTCCAGTTGTCTCCACAACAGGTCCTAGTTCGGTCCTATCACAGCCATTGTTGATTCCCCCCATAACTTTGTTGCTTTGGTGTTTGTACATGTTGTACTACGCCTCCACTTGCATCTTCTCTCTCTCTCTCTCTCTCTCTCTCTCTCTCTCTCTCTCTCTCTCCCCCCTTTTCTCTCCCTGTGATTATGTCTTCAGTCTGCTCAGCCAGAGTTGGCAGGAGACACCTCCACTGCTTAGAGACAAAAGCGATTGAAGCTGATAGTGTTTCTAGTGATTCTCGCCTGATCTCCCAAAGCATTCTGAACCCTGCATGGGAAGGCCCTGTGTTGCATTCTGAGATTGTTGCATGCTTGTACACACACACACACACACACACACACACACATACACCAAAACACACACATTCTGCACAGTCAGCCCGTCCCACAAAGCTGCTTATTTCCCGTAAACCAGTCATGCTGCCTTACTAAAGCTCCACGCTAGTTAGTGCCCTGTCTCTTTACACAGGGGACAGGCTCTCATGACGTAGGGATGCAGAAAAACAGCAATATAAAACGACCAGTGATGTCTGTGGTTTTGCCTTTACCTACACAGCACTTAGAGAGAGAAAAAAATGCATGTGTGGGTCTTGACGTCTAGCTATATATCGCCCCCTTTCACCCGGAAGGGAGAAACGCTCGTAACTCCAAAGTTGCATGGAAGACAGAGGTTAGGCTGCTGCTGATGTGAAGCCTAGAGAGAGATGTTCCAGAGACCAGAGCAGACGCACTGGACCAGTGCTCCAGTCGGCTCCAGCCAATCACCAGGGGTTTTTCTTTGTGTGTCGGGGGATGTTTCTCCCGATTCAGTGGCTACGTAGGACTCATAGGGAAAGCCAGCAGATAGTGCTTCCACTACGGCCCCATGCAGGGCCAGAGTCCAGCCCAACACCTGCCTGTGCATCTGTCTACTGCAAACATTCCACGGGGCCAACAGTTAAAGAAGGCTATTTTTGTCTGCAGCCGCAGACATGGCAGCCTGTGTAAATAGACAGAATTCACATTAGTTTTATTAAGCAACCAAGAAGAGTAGATTTATACTGCAGGAGTATAGATGTGTATATTATTGACATAGTATGAGGATCTCATCTTGGTATTTTGGTCTAGATTTTAATGTTATGGACAGGGAGGTGTGTGTGAATATGTGTGTGTGTGTATGTGTGCATGACGAGACCCCTTGGCCTCAGTTTACACTCCTAGCACAAGTACCTGAAGATGAGTTCACTTTCGTCCAAGCTGAGGAAAGGGGTCTCCCCCACATTATTACCTCAACTATCCAACATGTCCCTGTGTGTGTGTGTGTTTATATGAGAGAGGGGGGCAGTTGGAGAAAGGAACACACACACACACTCCCTTACATTTGGTCCAGTGCAGAGACTAGACAGGTTCCCAGACTTGGCCCCACATGTTGTGTTTTGACTGCATGCAGAGCACCGTATGCATCAAGCCACAGACTAACCAGTGCCTTTTTAATTTGAGCTTTGGGCAGCGCCTGCCTGCCTCTGTCCAGGCTGTTTTCACAAGTCAATCCTCAGTCAACCTCGCTACCCGCTATTACAAAAAGCAACAAATGCGCCATCTTTGTTTCTCTTCGAGCGTCAGCAGGGAAGTGCTGTTCCTCTGCATGCTCCTCTTCCTCCTCCAGAACAGAGGCCTTGCCGTGAAGAAGAAAGCCTTGACCTTTGAACCCAGTAGCCTCCTCTGCTTGATCTTTAGCTGCCTGGTTCTCAGTGCGTCCTGTGTTTCTGCATGTCAGCATGAAGTCACAGGCTGGCCTGGGAGGAGAGGCAGAGAAGCCACTTGTAATATGAAGTCACACAGATTCCAAGGAGGCCGACCGGGCTTTATACAGCATGGAGTCGCTCTTTTGCCCCCTAGTGGACCGTTTGAACAGTGCAGGGTCCTGGCAGACTTGCTGCATGACCAGCCAGCATTAGATCTGTGTTGCTACAGAGAGTAAAGCACACCCCATAGTAGCATCATGCTAGTGTTCACCTAAAGCACCTTTTTGTCCTGCGTAGCTTCCCATACATTTAACCTGCTTCTCCCTGTCATTGGACTGCTTCCATGTCCATCAAACTGGGAGCTTAGTTCCCTTTGTTTTCTTAGAAACATGTTGATCTGCTGGTTTGCTTGCATAGTACCATTTGATGGCAAGACTGTTCCAGAACAGGTTGATGCACCAAAAGTTGTACATTTGTAGAACCCACTTCAAAAATATACCTGTTAGTCCATTAAAACTGAATAAGATCTAATTTAATTAAGTATATAAAAGATATTGTATGTGTGACAGAGCTGGAATGTGATTAGATCCTCGACAGAGGTGTGCTTCACTGCTGAGAGGGGGTGTCGCCAGACACAGGGCGAGTCATAGTTGTAAAAAGTGTATTTTTTTAAAGCTATAGAGATAAGCAATTTCTAGATACGATGTCTCAGTATCTAGATCTGACAGACGAGAGCAGTAGGTGTAGATCAATGTGAATCGCTTTTAGTCCTGAAAACGAAACAGTTTATTCTTTTTACTGCTATTATTATTCAACATTAATGTAGCACTTAGACTTACAATTGAACCTTGCAATGTTAATTTGCCTGTTTTATCATCCATTGAATTGTTTTCTTTACACTGTTTTTGTTGATTGTTGTGGTAGAAAAGGACATATCCAATGAGTATCTTTCTGTAGATGAGAAAGTTCCAAAGTCAACAAGAGTTTTGTTGCCATGTTGATACCTGCAGTGTACAGTACTGTATGACGATAAAGCTGCACATACAGTCTGCCTTCCATGAACACACCAACACACACAGGAGTGTACCAGTCCCTCCCACACCACACCCCTCTACCCACCGATCCTCTCCACTTCTCAAGTCGATGCTAAGTAGTTTGTTTGCTTTCCTTTGAATGGACATTGATCTACAGCTCTTAAATGGTCCTCTGTATTACCATCATATTTAGCTGGGAAAATATTCTGAGAAGAAAAAATGTATCAAATCAACATTTATTTGTATAGTTTAACAAGCAATGTCACAAAGGGCTTCACATATGCCCATATAACTGCCCCTCAACCAACCTAAACCCCCAAGAAGAAAAAAACATTTATTCAGAGATTCTGTAGTTAGGAGTGGGATGTAGGTGCAGTAGGCATCAAAGCAGGTAACGTCCATGTTCAACTGTTCAAAACGCTGGCACACTGCGAGGTTCATTCATGCTTTCATTGTCAACCATTCATCCATCCATCTATGGTTCCTCGGGGACGCACACTGGTTTACTTCCTGTCAGTCCCCCATTTTAGTACTTGATCTCCGTTGGCCTGTCTGTGTACGCCATGACATAACTCACTTGAACACCTGATTTCTTCCACATGTAGAAAGCTGCGACTGTTCTGAGCCGTATAGATACAGTTTGGGAGTCCATATCGCAGTCCTCCTGTGCTGTGGTGTATGTGCAGTGAGTCTAGGACAGCCGTCCCTCTCACCCCGCCTGTCCTCATTATCTAACACAGCGACTCACACACTGTGAAGTTGGTCTGTCGACGTTTACACGCAGAATGCTACGGATCCTGTTCACCATAGATCAAGAGACTATTCGAATGTCCTGTTAAGTTTTCTTTCATGAGACACTTATCTGTGTTTGACCACATTTTTCATCCTATGTTATTTTTCTATCGCAGACTGACTTGACTGTATTTGTAATTAGATGGATTGTGCTGCAGTCTCTATCCTGGCTTTATAAAGGGTGCCTGTTTAACAGACTCTGACGCTTCTAATATGGTACACATGTAACGTCTGAAGATGGAATAAAGCATGTTTATTCATCTAACATGGTCGTCTGCATTCATTGTTTATTCATTTGATATGTGTGTTAAATAGAGCATGTATTTTTTAAATAGAATGTACTGTATATATACGTGAATATAAGAAATACAAGACAATTGTTAACTACTTATACTGAATAGGGCCCTGTATCTGTTCAATTCCAGAAGTAACACATTCAAAAACAGAAACATGAATGTTTTGATACAGATATAACATTCACAGTATGATTAATATAATTGATAAATCTCCAGTTGTATTTTATCGTTACAAATCAATTGATAGAATAATAGGCAAAACGAGAAACTACTGACAAATCATCCTTAAATTATCTCATCTAATTCAAGGCCCTATTAATACTGGTTTATAAAATAAACAAGTATGTTCATGTACATATCAGCATTATTCAGTTTGAATGTGGTGGTTGTAACTGAAACTGTTTCAGTTGAAGCTGTGAGTCCTCTAGTAGAGAGTCAGAAATCTTGTGTTTGTCTCTGGGGCTCCACTGTTTCTCAAAGCGCCATCGGCCTGACTTCACTGGAAAGCTGAGAAAGAAACACGTGAATAGAGAGAGAAGAAAGAAGAATCCAAATGCAGACCTGTTATGAGACCAAACTCTCTCAATTTCTCTTGAGAATGTCTTACAGCCAGGGCCAACTTGATGTTCTTATCAATGTTTCTAACACAGCAGGGCCAACTTGATGTTCTTATGAATGTTTCTAACACTTACAGCCAGGGCTGACTTGATGTTCTGTAGCTGGAAGAAGACCCGACCTCCCTCCTCGGGACAGACGATCTTCAGCTCATCCCTGGTCATGCCCAGGAGCATGGAGCCACTCAACACGCCCAGGCAGCGCACGGTGCTGGGGGAGGGGAGAGGAGGGGAGAGGAGGGGAGAGGGGAGGGGGAAATGGGTGTGAGAATTAATGCATGAACTGTGTCTACAGGTGGAGACACATTGGGGCCTAATCAGAATTAGAATTACTTTAACTCCCACGTGAGTTCACACAAACACAGAATTCTCAACAACCTCATCCAGGCAGATGTTTAGACTAAGTGTGGACTAAATGATTAAGGAAGTGGTCATCCCACTTCAGACCTGACAGGGGTAGATTCCCAACTGCCTGAGTCAGTATGTTGGATGATACTTACATTTTGCTGAAGCCCTTGTACTCCAGCCAAACTTTAACGTCATTGGGTTTGGACTTCCTGGTCAAGGAGGGTGCGCCTTTGGTCTGTGGTGAACCAGTTAGATTAGGGTCAGTTATTGGTCTTTGAAAGAGTGAAAAACAAGCAAAAAGGTCAACAGACACACACTTTAATAATGAGGATGGGTGGTGCTGGAGGGTCCTACCTGATCCTTCTCTTCTTTGTCCAAAGCCTCTAAGACATTGTTGGGTACGAAGCCTTCCTCTCCCCCTGAGTTCCTCACCTTCCACCACTGCTTTGACATGTCCAGTAACTGTGGAGACACGGTTGTTTACAGAGTCACAACTGAACAGCAGTCAAAATGTTAATGTTGACTTGTTTCAGGGTGTGTTGATGAGGTGTGGTTCATGAGCCTCACCTGAACCACCTCTCCTTTTGAGATGCTTAGCTCCTTGTGGTTTCTGGCTGAGAAATCGTACTTCACAAGCAGGTAACTGGGACTGAGCTCCCCTGGTCTGAACAAACACAGTTATGGGATAATAGACACAGAAACACACACACAGTCATTTTAAACACATACTTGTTGTGTGTAATGCTTACCGTGACGGTGGAAGCTTCATTGGGGCTGGTTTCTGTAAGCACACATCATTGAAAATATATTTTCGAAAGCCTTTTGTTTCACGATACTAGTTACTGGTTTTGATGATGTTGTGGATGGTCGGGGTCTTTACCTGTTTGGGGGCCTGGGGATGATTCTGCTGCTGACTCTCAGGCTCTCCTCCTGAGGAACCGTCTGTCACGTCTGGGGGCTGCCAGCCACCCAGAAAGTCAGGGGTGTAGGTGGGGATGTCCTCGTCATCCTCTGGCCATTTGGTGCTGAGAACATTGGTCATGACTCATGACGTTCCATTGTAAAAAAAAACTGCCAAAAGTTTTGCTAATTAAATGCATTTTATTTTTAACCCATAACCCTGACGATAACTTTAGAAGCTATGTTCTCCATCTCAAAATTTAGTCCTCAGTTTAATGCAGTACACTGTTCCTTGTGACCCTGGGGGAAGAGGTCAGGGGTCGCACCTGGGGATGTTCCAGGCATCTCCAAGGGACTGCCACAGCTGGTCCTCCTCTGGGGTGGCCTCCTCACTCAGCAGCAAGATGCAGGCCGGCTCCAGCAGGGGGGCCACGATGGAGGGGGGCAGATCCTCTGGGCTGTAAGACACCACCTGGAGGGAGTTCATTTAGAAAGACAATTAAGCAGATGAACCTTCCCCCACAGTAGTTGTTTAAGGTCTTATACAGTTGTAGTCACACTCTTAGCGAAACCCTCAGGGAATGCCAATATAATATAATTATATATAATAAAACATGAGCAACTTACATATTTCAAAGTGGAGAAGAGAACATGGACGAAATCTTGAGCACTGGGATTGTTGATCTTTCCATTGAGCTCCCCCTGTCACACAGCCCAAACAATCTGGGATTAATTTACATTTATTCATTTAGCAGACGCTTTTATCCAAAGCGACTTACAGTAAGTAAAGGGACATTCTCCCTGAGGCAAGAAGGGTGAAGTGCCTTGCCCAAGGACACAATGTCACATAGCCACAGGGGCCTTAACCCGTTGAGCCATCTGACCCCATCTGACCCCCCATCAATGCGTCATTGGATGGTGATGATGATGATGATGAGACTCTCCAATGTACAAGTGATAATGAAGAACTAGCATCATTACCAGCATGTTAAACCCAAACTTGATTTTCTGGAGGCAGGTTTCAAATTCCTCTCTGGGTGGCAGGCCTTTTATAGCTGGAAAGTACAAATGGATTTCCATTACGTTACATCACTCCACTGCATCATCATATCATGGCTAGGCATAAAGGATGATGCTTTCAAAAGTATATTATTTACTATTTTAATGTATCAAATATCAAAAGAATTGCAATTTAAATCACCTTTAACCTTCTTCTTTTTCTTATTTTTCTTCTCATGTTTGGCCACTTTGGCAGATATTACACCCATAAATATTTCAAGGTCGGTGAAGATTTGATTCAAGATGTCCTAAAGAGGTATAAATACAGTAAAAAAGGACATGCGGGTAAAAGAGCAGTAGTTTAGTATACAGTACAGTACAGTACAGTACAATACAGTACAGTACAGTACAGTACAGTACAGTACAGTATATATACATATATATACGTATATATATCTGGGGCCTGCCAATATGCCAGTAAGCTACTGTGCTCATGCTCATATCATGCATAATTCTAAGGGAAGGTATTTCAGTGTTTTGGATCTATTAAGGCTTTGACCAGGCCCATAGTACTGACCACATTCCTGTCTGTCTCTGTGTACCGGTGCTGTGGGGAAACTGGGAGTGGCTCCTCCTCCACAGAGGGGGGTCCAGACGGGGGTCCAGAGGGAGGTCTAGAGGGGGGTCCAGAGGGGGGTTCAGAGGGGGGTCTAGAGGGGGGTCCAGAGGGGGGTTCAGAGGGGGGTCTAGAGGGGGGTCCAGAGGGGGGTCTAGAGGGGGGTCCAGAGGGGGGTCCAGAGGGGGGTTCAGAGGGGGGGTGGACACCAACTGGTACAGGTGTTGGGGGGTCTTCATCTACCCAGAAAATGTACAAAATAGACAGTATGTGATTTAGAGCCTCATCCCCATTATTCCAGTCCCTTTGTACAAACAAAACATGCCATGCATGTATTTCTCCCAGTTGTCTTTCCTGTCTTGTTTCAGGTTTCTCACCGTAGTCTGGAGCACTCCACTGAGACATAGGGTCGCTCGGAGGGTTCCATTCAGTCTCCTCAGGGGGTGGGGCTATGTTCCTACTGTGCTGAATTATCTGATGGTTTGCTATGGTATCCAGATTTTCTCTGTGTGAAGGGAATGCAAAAACACAAGGTTGACAGAAGGAAATTGACTACAGAAGGCAAATTTTGTTTTGAAAGAGTTGACTGTACCTGGAGCCAGATGTGTCTCTCCTATGTGAAAGAGCTCTCTTTAAGTCCCTTTCAATGTATTCAGCCTAAATAACAATAAAGTTACAAATTAAAAATAGAAATTCTTTCAATTAAGCAGCAGTTATTGGGTACGCTGTTGTATGACATCAAACTGTATGGTTCAGTGTCAGTACAGTATAGCTCCAGTTTAACTCAGCGATGCTCCAGTTCCCTCCTCACCCTGAGATCCTCACACTGGAACAAGAAGACGCTGGTGATTCTCTTGCTGTGGTCCTGCACCGACAAAGTCAGCAGGGAGTTGTACACACAGCTGTCCATCACAGCCTTCAGCTCCAGGATGCTATTTAGAGACAGGGACTCCAGTTCCTCCTGAGCCCAACGTAGCGCATGCGAGATTGGGGGAAAAGGAGACAGGTTGGCAGGGAAGGTGATGGAGTAGACAACCAAAGAAGATAGATGGATGGGGGTGCGGAAGAGAAGGGGGAGAGAGAGATGGAGCAGGGAAGGAATGAAGATGTGGGCCAGGGTCTGCAGTGCTGACCTTGGTTTCAATGTCTGTTAGCAGCAGGTTTCCGTCCCGTATCTCCAGGACCATCTCTTGGCCCCACACACGGCCCATCTCATCCAGAAGCTTCAGACGCTCCACACAGTCCCCCACATCCTGCACCTCCTTCCCATCCAGGTCACAGGTGATCAGGTGCTGGAAAAGGAACAGGAACAGGAGCAAGAGCAGGAACAGGAGAAGGAACAGGAACAGGAACAGGAACAGGAACAGGAACAGGAACAGGAACAGGAACAGGAACGGGAGCGGGAACAGGAACAGGAACAGGAACAGGAACAGGAACAGGAACAGGAACAGGAGCATGAGCAGGAGCGGGAACAAGAACAGGAACAGGAGTAGAAACAGGAGAAGGAAAAGGAAGTCACTTGCATTATGAAGAATACAGTTTCCATTCTGTAGCTAGAAACATGCTTCAGACATGAGCTTTGTAGATGCTTCCCTGTTTTGGAGATTTTGGTCTAATAATGTAAAATTGTTCGATTTTGACTAAGAAATGATGGAACTGTATTTTTGGAACAAGAAGATACAATACCTCGACTCTGTACTGAAACTTATCCATCATCTTGTTAATAGATTCAGCATAGTCTCTTCTCTGCACTGTTGAGATGTGAAAATGACATTAACAATCTGCATTGAACACTAAGGCGTTGTGTTACACTGACATTTTGAAAAGGATCATGTAATTTAGTTCCACATGCAGAATGAAATGATATTTTAGAGACATTGACTCACAGTATATTGACTTGCCACTCGGTCTGGAGAGATTTGATATCTGGGATGACACATCATCCACAGAGTAGACACTTGAAACAGAGAAGAAGAGAACATGGACAACAAGTCAACAAACTAGAGAAAATAAGATCATCATTTATTAGTCTCGCAATGGAGACATTTTAGAAGGATAAGAGAATGAGGCTGCCACCAAACTCCAGTTTGTAGTTCTCGTTAGGGTCCACCTGCCAAATGCACGTGGAGGGGGGGGGACATACTTGGACTGTATGGAGCCAGTGTAGCTGCTGGTGTCGTCACCAAACGGACTGTTTCTCTGGAACATCTTGACACCCTCCGGAGTCCCGCCTGCAATATCAGTTGCATAACAAACCCTTAGATACATGGAAAACTACCTTGTCAAACCCATTACTGTGATAACATGTACTGTCGTCCATCCCGGTAACAGGCCCAGCAGCGTCAGATGTTGTCGCCTGCGTTCATCAGGGTTATCTGTGATTGGCTCCCATCAATAATGATACAACATATGAGGCAAGGTGTCATTGTCAATCCTCTTTTTTCCCTTTTTTTTAAGTCCTGATGTACAGTGAATGACTAATCTCTATTTATCCAGCAGAAACTTCAGGGTTGTAAACCTGATCACAGCTCAGGTAGACTCTAGTCAATCATTCACACTGACGAAACACTGGGGTGTAGCTTTCAAAGCTTTGATATTTGGAATATGGAATAAAAGGAATACAATTATTGAGTAAAAAAAACTATTCACCAACCAATTCCACCTACAACATAGGTGTAGCACTAAGATTAAAGAATGATAAAGTTAGCCTTATTTAATGGCAGGTGCTCTGTTTGTTCATGGACTGTAGAAGATAGCTGCTAGGCAACACAACAGTGATGTTTTTATGGTACTAATGTCATATTTCCAGAGCTAGACCTAGCAACAAGTAGGAACAATATCATGTTGTCATTTTTTTTACAGCTATTAAATAATATATAATCAAATGGCAAAGTACAAGTACAAATAAAGTTATCAGAACAAAGGATGAATAGAAATGTTATTTCACAACACTTGTCATCTCATCCAATCCTTTTTTCCCTTGTGATCAGAATAATATGTCTATCTATCTGTCTTGATGTTTATCACAATAACATTTACATTCAAACGTATTGTTGAAATGTTGACATCTCTGGGTCTAAGTTTGAAAGTAATTTAGTAATCATCTTCTAATCAGGAAGTTGATAGTGCAAGCTGTACCATCAACCATATCCAACTAAAATAAATACACTTTACCTGTGGTGTCTAAATCCTATTGACTATCCACTTTTCTCCCCTCTTCCCGAACCAAGCAAACTCATATTCCAAGTCTTGAGTCACGTTATGGAGCACTGAGGATGTGCGCCAAAGACTTCCTTATAAAAGACCCAGGAGCAAAGTCCACCGAGGGTACATTGATCCAGGTGATTGCCAGCGGCTGTGTGTGAATCTGGGATTACCTCCAGACAAGCCACCACCTACAGAATTTACTACCCACGTCCAATGGTCGTGGGTGTGGTGTTCATGCGGCTATGCTGAAGGTATGTATCCCTTTGGAGCAAAGGACACCTGATGGGGAGGATGAATGTTGGTCATGTGACACCGGCGTCGCCCAGAGGTGCACATTCCACTGAAATCCTCCAGATCTAGCTGCATTTTGCGGTGGAAGAGATCAGGATGTTTTCTCCTCTCATTTGAGAGCACTGAGGACATGAGTCTTGAGGGTCGGTGACATTCTAACGGTGTTGTCCCATCAGAGACAAAGTGAACCAGAACCTTCCATTCTTCCTGTCCATTTGTCCATCCTGTCCATCGCTCCACATAGCTAGCACTTGCAATGTTATATTTGCATTTAGCAGATGCTCTTATACATCCTATCCACCACAACCTACTCAAATTATAGCATACATTTGCGCATGTGCGTTTGTGTGTGTGTGTGTGTGTGTGTGTGTGTGTGTGTGCGTGCGTGTGTGTGTGTGTGTGTGTGTGTGTGTGTGTGTGTGTGTGTGTGTGTGCATTGAGCGAGTACTACTCACTGTTTACTTGATGTGTAAAGAGCTTGTAGAGATGCATATTTTATTTATTACAGATTTAAAAAATTAAAAAATAATATATATATATATATATTATTATTATTTATTTTTATTTTTTTTAAATTAAAAAATAATATATATATATTTTTTAATTTTTAAAATCTGTAATAAATAAAATATGCATCTCTACAAGCTCTTTACACATCAAGTAAACAGTGAGTAGTACTTGCTCAATGCACACACACACACACACACACACACACACACACACACACACACACATATATATATAAACTGTTTAATATTTTGAAATGATGTGGCCATCCTCGGCCAGCCTTTCTCTCTTCAAGGCTAGTTACACAGCATCCTGTCTTTCAATCTGTTTAGAGTTGATGTAACAGAAAGGAACTGTGAGGTTTATGTACGTTGACAAAATGGAGAATCAAAAGAGCCCTGGAAGGAGACAGCCAGGGACAGAAAGTTACGACCAGAAACTTGAACAACGAGCAGTCAAATTCGAGTCCCTGAGAAATTGCAACGTTGTGACGTGTCGTCACATCTGGGGCCCCAAGCTGGAAGCTGAGTGGAGGAACGAGTGGCAGAGGAAGAGGCAGGTGGAGTTTCACAGAAGGAGACACATGGCTCGGTGCCAGGGCCAGTCTGACGGCCCTTTGGGGGAAGACAGAGAGTCACTGAAGGACAATAAAGTCACCCTGAGGACCACCCAGCGCAGGGGGGCGCTGGTACCGAGACAGTCCTTCATCTCTGCCGCCGAACTGGGTACCATCCAGCCAGACTTGCACTCTCATGGCACGGTGAGGACATGACCCACCTCACAGGACAGGTAAACATCAGTCCAAGGCTCAGCAACTAACAGCCGAATATCAAAATGCTTCTCCAGGTTCCTTGGATCTTGCCTCCACATAAAGCTGTGAGAGCCGAGCATGACGTCATGTCTGATGTCACCTCTGATGTCACCTCTGAAACACATACTCCTCCTCACAAGGGTTCCCTCAGCAGGTGTCTGGAGGCCAGAGACACAGGTAAAGTTAATTCACTGCCCACCTGTCGTTAAGAACTAACACTATACTCCTCTTTCGATCTGTTCTCATGCAGACCAGGCAGACCCTCCAAATCATCATAAGCAACCAAGGAGACCATTGGGTCAAGCAGAGTAAGTAACCACAGAAAGGACTGTTCAAAGTCTCAGGAGTAGCATCTTGAACATTGTATGTATGACACTATTAACCCTGGACTCTACTGAATCACAGTTTCACGGCTATGTCACTGTGAAGGAGAAGGTAACTAAGTCTCATCCATTTATTATGTTTTGTGCTCAATGCTAATTTGATAGAGATGGGAATCACAGGATGACTTAGGAACCTAAGATCATCCTGTGCCTTACGAACCTCCTCCTCCATGTCCCTCTTCCTCTTTTTATTACTGTAGGATCTTCTCCGGTCGGCCGAGTATCTGAAAGTGTGTTGAACTGAAATAGCTCTACTCTGTTGTGTGATCAGTTCAGCGTGTGTCCAATTGTCACAGCGTAGCTGTGTCCTTTGCTGCAGGAGGCTCTCTGGAAAGAGGACACCCTAAAAACAGAAGCTGGGCCTCCTTCAGCAAAGCACCTCCACTCTGCTGCTCTCCCATAATCACCTGTGGAAGATGGGGGTTCCTCATGCTTGCGTGTGTGACCAGCCTAACCCCCAGGCTCAGGAGAGGGATGACAGCCCAGACGTGAAGACTGATGGATCTCAAGCTTCAACATTTTGTTAGTTTCAGGGTTGAAGACCTCAGTATGAGTTTATAGGATAGATTTTAACAACCTTGGTTGCTGTGGGATAAACTGGAAAAATAGATCTTTCATCACAATATTCAACCTTGTATTCAACAATTCAACTTTGCTTTGGATCAAGTGAACTGTTTGATTCATGTTTGATTCATTCAATGCTCTTATAGTTCTTAACTTCTTCCCTTGGCACTTATTGGTTCTTATGATGTATGTTTTGTAATCTAGATGCCCGCTATGTTGGGGTCTATCAAGTTGCTATGCTCAGTGACTGAAGCTCTTTTGTAAAGCTCTCTTGTAAGTCGGTTTGGATAAAAGTGTCTGCTAAATTAATAAATGTAAATGTAATGCTGTTTGGCATGTGTATCCACCAGATGGCGCTACAGTCTGCCGAGCCTGAGAGACATGTAGAGAGCGTTGAGGGAGAGAGGAAGAACTGTACTTACCTCAGGAAGTGTTCAGAACATAGACATATGTCTATGGTTCAGAACACAGCGTTAACCAGATTACACTGGAGGTGCATGTCTGTGCAAACAATTGTATTAAAACAGAATGAGTAAACACGTATATGGAATAAAAATGACATTTAAGTTGTCTTCTTTGAGTGACGGTTTTACCACCAGAGAACAACAGGAGTCTAGGGACAGTGGCTTGGGTCTGCAGCTGCTGTTAGATGAGAGACATTCAAACTAAACATTACAGCCATGTCATATAGAGTCTTTAGTTAAGTCCAAGTTTTGTAGGTTTTATAGAAGAATACACAACCTAATTGTTTTTGCAAGTTTTTATTCGATAAAATCTGATGACATTCACAAGATAAAATTAACCCTATAGTCATGAGGCACTTGGTGCACCTTTTGAACAAGATATATGTCAAACTGATTTAGGTTCAACTAAGAAACTGAAAATGAGGTTTAGTCATTAGTCAAGTAATGCACACAATATGAAGATATAAACATGAGGCAAAAAACATCGGTGGAGGGAAAAAAGAAAATATTTACTTGCCCAACTTGGGATCCAAATCCATTTCACTACATCAATAGTTCACATAAAACCCATGTTTAAGTCAGAAAATATTATCCATGTACTTTTCCTACAATAAGTTTTGTTAGGTTGTAGGTATAGTATGACCGGTGAATATATACAGCTCAATTACATGTTTACTGGAAATATTTCAATCAGTAAAATAATCAGTAAAGACAATTCTCTGCAACAAAATAAACACAAATCCCATTCCTAGAATCTTAGCTCATAACACACCAGTGCGGCTCTCATCAATCCACTCAGTGTTAAAATAACTTTACAGCCCAACCCAGACACCATACATGACAGTCCAGTAAAAAACCACCAGCTGTGCTAGCTAAGGGCTACAGGTCATGTCTGGAACTTATTAACTAGGCTGAACCAAGCATGGTACTACACAGGACTTTGAGCCTGTGTGGTTGCTGGGTGATGTTTTGCTTTCAAACAATTTCAGAGTATGAAATGGCTTGTATTTCGTCTTTTGGCTTTTATTTGGTCTTGCTGCTTAAGGTAAATTTGTATACACTGATGCTAGATGGGAGATTTCATCTCTTTCCCAGAGTACATATGTCTACATATTTTGAAGCTTAATAATAAACACATAAGGACTTCCATGGTCTACTGCTGCATCATACGGTCCCACAGTAACCATGGGTCAGTAATAAAGAATGTTTTTTTACCCTCCCAGAGGAAACCCGAGTTGGCCTAGCTTGACCTGGCCTTGTTTGGCCAGTCTTAGCTCAACTAGGCATTTCCCTAGGCATGCAGGGGCTGGGGCAGGTGGAGGGCCGCCCCAGGGGGCATGGGGCCTGACCAGCCGTCCGGGCCCTGGTGGGTCTGCAGCAGGCAGTACAGCTGCTTCAGGTGGGTCACAATGTTGTCCTTGATGTCTGGGATGGAGATCTGCAGACGTACGCTGCCGCTGTCGAAGGAGCGCATGCAGTCACCGTTGAACATCTCGTTGATCATACGGGCCACTACAGGGATGATCTGAGGGCAAAGATGTATGTGATTGTACAGGCACACTCACAGATGTTTATTAATGGGAAAGCTTTTTAAAGTAACGTCACTGGACTAAATAAGACTTGCACTATGCTGACGTTACCAATTGCATTAGACCTTTAATTATGTTTCAAGCGTATTTGTCATTTACAGTTCCTAGCCATCGTTGCTTACTTGAACCATGATGAGCTTCCTCTCCCTGGGCTTGCCGTCCGGCCACTCCTCTCCAAAGCACAGGTTGATGTCAAACCCTGGTGGGCTGGGAGTCTGCCCCCTCTGGTGGGCTATTACACCTGTAACCCAAGCAAGCACTTCCATCACACAGCCCTACACTCTCGCACACACCACACACACTGTCCATGTTTAGAACAGCCATATCCATGCTGGAGTTGCCACACCCACCACTGAGGAAAGACTCCAGGCAGAAGAGCTTGATCTTCCTCTGGCGCTCTATCAGATTGGGGGCCGTCGGGTTGGGGGCACAGGGGCCAGACCAGTATACCTTGCACTGACACAGGCGCATGGCGTAGATGTCGTGGCCGTTGACCTCCAGGATGAGGCCTCGGTCCATGACGTCGAGCAGGCGGTTGGTGAACACCCTCTGCTTGTCGTTGGTGATGTGCTCGGTGGTGGGGAAGCGCAGCTGTTCCAGGCTCACGGGGCCAAACAGCTCCTCCTGGTTCACCATGGGGCCCAGATCCCCGTAGAACAGCCTGCAGCCATGGGGGTTGCTGACTGTTATGGCTGGGCACACATCCTTACCCCGATACTGGAACTGAACCTCCAGGTCTGTCACTAGGAGGGTGGTGGAAGAGGATGAGATTTCTACATGGAAATGAAACAACCCCTTCTAAACCAGTTCCTAAAAACCCATGTACTGATTCCAAGTGTGGGTCTGTTGCAATTAGCCTGATCCGAGTAATGTACTCACTGGGGAGCGAGCTGATCCACATCTCAGGGGATGCGAACATGGGGTCAGGCATGGGCAGGGGCTGCATGTCCAGGGGGGCGGGGGCCATGGGGGGCAGCTCCATGGGGGTGGGGTTCATCTCCATGTCCACAGGTTCCTCCTTAGGCCACACCTTCCCTGGCTCTTCTTTCACCCAGGCCTCTGGAGCAGGAGGGGGGCAGCTGGCAGGCTGCATGGGGGAACCTGCACTAGCAGGGGACCACATGACAGGGAGGGAAGCTGGGCTGGCACCTGGAGAAGCACAGATGTAGAGATTACCCAAGATGCCAAGAGTCGTTTTCTTTTGTTTTGTTTTTTTTTGGGGGGGGGGGGTATAGCTCTGGATATCTGAGGGAGCTTGGGTGGGTGTAAGCCCTGTGTCCGAAATACCCCTCCAAAACAGTCATGCAGGAAGTATGCTGCGGGGGTGACATGGCTCACCAGGTGGATACGGAGGCAAAGAGTCAGGAGTATCTGGAACATCATCATCACCTCCCTCTTCATCATACGGTGTCCAAGAGCCAGGTTCAGTGGATCCTGAGAAGATAAAAAGAGGAGAGGAAGAACTGTAGAAAAAGCACCAAGTCACATTTTTCTTTACATTACAGACAATGGGTGTTTGAGTAACTTTCCACCCCTCCTTCTATATTATAAACCATAGTTCAACGGTTAAACATGGAAAAAGATCAAATGGTTGGGTGATCATTTTCAGTGAGTGGTTTCCTCAGGTTTACAGGTGTTTTGGGGTTACCTGGGTTACTCAGGGGCTGTGGAATGTCGCAGACATCATAGATCTTCAGAGGGTTCATGGGGACCTCCTTGGTGCCGTCATATATGAGTTTAAACTCTCGGCTCTTGTTGAGGGCACAGCGGAGCTGGGCTTTCCACTTTGCAGGGTCCGGCTCATCCTGACCCTCCTGGAACTTTCCGGTCTCCACTGCCCAGGCCTGAGCATTAAATACCACAGTTAGACAAATAGTCCTGCACCTGACCTGGACCTGCCACAAGCAGACCCAAACCTTTGGATATTTTCTTTGTGGTGCATTGACCAGACTCACTTTAAAGATGGTGTTCTCTTCGTCATGCTGTGGTGTGTGTCGTGTTGCATGTCTCCAGGGGATTTGGAAGCGCATTGCCTCCCTGTCGATCCACACCAGGCCTGGATAAAGGCCCGTGTCCACCTGGGCCACCAGCCAGGGCTTGAGACGGACTCGCCGTGGGGTCACAGACATCCTTAGCGCCTGGAGAGATGAGAAATGGGGGGGGGGGGGGGAATAACACACTGTGCACTGCATCGTTTAACAGAGGACCATTTAACAGTAAATACATTTTGGGCTCTCTTTCTTTTTTTTTTTTGCAAACGCTCTTATCCAGACACGTTAAGACTTTAAGACTAAGGTCACAGAGTGAGTTTGTCAGATTTTGCTTGCTTCAAGATTAAGCGAAGTCCAGCTTCAAGACAGATGTAACGCTAAGGAGTAGCCAACAAACACATGGAAAAGTTTTTAACTTTATGTCAAAAGACGGAGTATGGCCGGTCGGTTTATTTCGCTTCCAATATTTGACGGATAATAGGCACATGGCGCTTTCGAATGATCAGCAAACCTAAAACCGTATTTGTAAACAATTTTAATACGTTTAAAAGCTGCCAATCCAACACTATTCCTTCCCTTTCTAATATCACGAGTGGGGGGGGATCGCGTAGTGAGGGAAGCAGAAAAAAACAGGATGACATTCGGTGAAACGTGAGCCATCAAAACGCGTACAGTTAACTCGTTTTCATGTTCAGATTTATGAATCGCCAAGCTAACGTAGAGCGAAATCCTAAAAGACTGAAAACAAATGAGAAACTATATCGAAACCTACCTGCAGACGAAGTTGACCAGGAAGTGCGCACCTTTTATCCGATCAGGAGTTGGTGGAACTTAAATATTTAAAAAAGCCAAATGTTCCTAAAATGTTAATCGCCCCTCAGAACAGCTGATAAATTTACAGCAGATGCTCAGCTGTGATACAACACAGAGTTAATGTATGGTGAAATTGGCTTCTCCTTTCCCTCACCGAAACTCAGGTAATACTATGACGTCATACGTTTCACTCTGGCGCACCTTTCATCACACATTTCCGTCCATTCACAAGGAACCGAATCATCAGTGGAATCAAATGACTCATTGGAGACGTTCTCTCTTAATACTAGATAAGTTATCTGAACACAACTAAATCTTGTTTCTCATGGTCTAGCTACACAACTGTCAGGTGACAAAATAGTTTTAAAATTATATATAATATATATATAAAAAATATTGTATGTAAATATATAATTGAATATTTTACTTAAACCAATTATTCACTATATCTGGTGGGCACATGATTCTCTTTTATTGTTTATAAAAATTATTGTTGTACAGTTTTGGAAGTTTACATTACCGATTACCGAGAATAGAACATTAAAATTGCAACACTGTGCCACTTGCAACGTTGTCACACTGCTGACTGACACAAATCTTCCGTTGACAACCGTAGTCCCCAGTTTCAGTTAAGATCTTAGATTTGTGTGTGTGTGTGTGTGTGTGTGTGTGTGTGTGTGTGTGTGTGTGTGTGTGTGTGTGTGAATCTGTTTGTCCAGCTTACAACCACTCAAATGAGGAGAAAAAAAGTGTCATGGTTTGATTTGTAGTTTTTATTTCAGCGTTACTGTATGAAATACTGTACATATTTTCTTTTTGTCACACACACTGAAATGTTAACATATAGTTATTTTAGATAGGTACACTAATTTCTCAACTCTAGTTCTAATACCAGTCTTAAAACAGTTTTGAAGTTGTATTTTAAATGAAGAGACTTCATGGGTCAAAGCCTGATTACAAATATCCTGTAATATTTAGATAATTAACATTTTGGTCATTACACCTACAAAGTGCCCCAATGCTAAGTAATGATGTAGAAGTACACAGTACAAAGATTAATCATTAAAATCATTGTAATTCATCAAACATATTGTAAATCAATATTTCAGAAGAACCTTTAAAATAAAAAAATAAGTGCACTTGAATGTGTGCTTTAAAGCATCAAAACTGACTGAAGGGACTAGTGTTAGCAGTTAATTCAAAGCTGGTAGAATAATATTGGAAAATATTTTCACTTACATATCCTACAGAGAGAAAATTCCATTCCAAGTCACTTTGTAATGCACCAACCTGGTCCTGTCTCTGTCGATCCAGCTGCACCTGCTTAACACACATCAGTGTCCCTGTATATAAATGCTATGTACTCATGCTTCTTTGGCACAGTTGTAGTTAAAGGATTAAGAATTGTTAAGTTCTCCCCGAATCTTCTGGACAATCTGCGTAAGGTCCAAACTCTCTGTCAGGGTCCTCAAAAGCATCTCATCACCCTGTATTCCTTCCATGAACTCTTGCATGGATAGCTGGCCTGTCACACACAAACACACACGCATGGTTATTGATGGACTGTACTGACTACTCTATAAAAATTACTACCACAAAAAAATCTATGAAGTCTCACCATCTCCATTAAGGTCGATCTTGTCAAACACCATGTTGGTGAAATCCTCAGCTGACAGGTCTTGCTCTTGACGTCCGTTGATGGCCCGAACAGACTGGTTAAAAATGAATAAGAAGTTAGACCTTGGCTGTAAAATAATGTGATCAGCTTCTGCTTATTATTTAGTGCAAATTATTTAGTGTTATTATCATTATATGCCTTCACACCAACAGTTAACTCAGAGATTATGGAGCCCAAGATGGATGCAGGTACCCCTTGCAGCCTGTAGGTGTCATATCATTCCAAAGTTGCTTTCCACAACCCACTTTTCCTCTACTAGCAGGTCTTCATCAAGGCATCTTGTTAATAATACATGAAATGCCTACAGATCAACACTAAGATCGGGGGCCAAGAGACCTTAAGTGTTGATTTCTGGACAGGACTGATGATTTCACACAATCAAATGTATCAGCCATTGTAACAAGTACATGAACGGGTACGTTGGAATTCTGATCTTATCTAATCTTACAGCCTGTAGTGAGATAACGCACAGGAATGGGTTTATCATGCCAGTGATGATACCTTGATGATAATGAGCAGCTCCTCTCGGTCAATGCAGCCGCTTCCGTTCACATCGTACAGTTTGAAGTACCAGCGCAGCTTCTGTTGAACCCCTCCCTTCATCACAAGACTGAGAGCCGCCACGTACTCCATGAAGTCAATGTAACCATCCTGCAGGATGCACAATAACATTGTGTTCACATGGACGTGTATCAGCAGCAGTTATTGAGTTGCGATCATAACAGCATCAACTCCAGGACACAGCTACATCCTCGTGATGGCCTGGCTGGGCCTGAACCTCGGCAGGGTCATGGTTAGGTCTGGTCCACTGCTGGATGGCTCCTTCTGGAACCCATTTAACCTGGCCTCATGTTGGTGACTCTACATTACATTTTTACATTTACATGTATTCATTTAGCAGACGCTTTTATCCAACGTGACTTACAGTAAGTACTGGGACATTCTCCTTGAAGCAAATAAGGTAAAGAGCCTTGCCGAAGGACACAACGTCACATAGCCACAGCCAGGGTTTGATCTCACAACTTTCCGATTATGAGGCCAACGCCTTAACCCGCTGAGCCATCTGATCCCCAGAGACTCTACAGGTGTGTTGGAGGCTCCCTTATCGTTAGATTGAGAACATCTGATCTAAGGGTCCCATTGCTTTACAAAGTGGCCTGACCCACCTAAATCCATAGGTGTACTTTGTTTTTTTGCCACTTGTAGCACAATCCAGGGCTTAAATAGCCTTGGGGCTTAATGAGCTCCATGTCAATATTTACGCCTTAAGCTTCTGTCAGGCTCATCTTAACATCTCCATTTAGCTCCGTTTGGCTTAATTAGGCCACAGTCCTTATGTCTGACTTCCTTGATTTAGCAGTCAGAGTCTCAGGTCTAAATGTGGGGGGATCATTCCTCCCTGAGCCCTCCTGAGGACAGCCAATTGGAGACGGATTTAAGTAGCACAGGTATTGTTGGTGTGAGATAATGCATTGAACAAATGGCAGTTTCTGGTCTTATTCACTGGGTAAATTGCACTTATTGTCTTTACACCTGTAAGTGAATAATCTTATTTAATACAATAGAATACATTTATCCAAATGTTTTATATCATCAGTGCCTAAAATGGTTTGATGTTTGAATACATGTAAGGATTTATAAATACTCATTATACACCGACAAAACATGTATGTTGGATCTGTTTGCTATAGTTCTTAGACCTATTTGGTTTGAAGTTATAAATGTACACCAAAAATGAAGAATAAAAAAATAGAATATTATTATGCAAGTACACTGAAGTAATCGTGTCCTTTTCCTTGGTATAGGGCTGGCGCTTGCAGATATTGTAAAACGGATAGCCAGCTAATCCGAGTTTTTAGTTTTCAGAACATCCAATTACAACACCCACGATCTATAACGGTAAACGCCAAGGGATCACCCATGTCCACACGTCTGTCATAGTGACGTCGTACGTAGACTAACAACTTTAAAGTCGATGAGCCTCGGTTGAACCCGAGGAAAAACATTATACCAATGAAATAGAAAATACACATTACACCACATACCCAGTGATGTCGCCAATTAAATCCATTGCTTTATAAACGTAGACCTATTCACATTTTTAATCTAGAATAATGGAAAGGGTACTCACGTCATTCATGTCAAATGTTGAAAACATGGTCTGAACATACGCATCTGAACGTGGTGATAGATTTTTCAAGCCAAAGAACTGTTTGAATTCGTAATAGGTGAGTTGACCAGATGGACACTCGGTCATAAATTTCCTATACCACTGATGAGTCTCGCAGGCGCTCAATTCCTCCACAGAAACGTTACTATTCCCCATCTTCCAACTTTCTGGCGCCCACAATGCAAATTAATACATCAAAAGAATAAAATTACAAAAATGTTGATGTTGACACAATAGTGCCACGCTGCAGAGTTTCACCGTGCTAACATATCCATGGAAAACGATCATAACAACAGACTTAGTGTCTTTCCAACAGATGAATCCTCGGAGCAGACCAATAAAGTAGGCCAATCAGAACACGATGCGTCTGTGACGTTTGGTAATCCGTTTAGGCCTGCGAGCGGTTCATGGGAGTTATTATGGGGCTCTGTTAACCAAGGCTTACGCTGGCGGCACAGCGTGCAGATACCAAACCAATATTACATTCCATGTAATATCAGAAGTATGAGTAGGTCTATTTTACGGTTTACTTAATGGTTTTCTAATTGTTTGCCCTATACGACACACTGTAATGGATTGCAACTTCTTAATTTGGCAAAGGCAATTCAAATCTCAAGCAATCTAGGTGAGAGGAACTGAATCTGTGACCTCTTGATCTGCAGTCGCTCTGATCACTGAACTGTACCGTCTCCTCCACTGATGACGAACTGATTATCACGTAGTCTTTACACTCTGCCTCATGACGTGAAAAACATAACAGTTACATCAGAGCTGGAGGGGTCTGGAAAACTAATTTGACATGTATTTCACACAGCAAAGTTACATTTACATAATTAATTTAGCAGATGCTTTTATCCAAAGCGACTTCCAAAAAGAGAGCTTTACAAAAAAGAGCATCGGTCACTGATCACAACAAGGTGATTGTCCCCAAACATTGCGGGTTGTCAGATTATGAAACATACATTGTGTGAAAGTGCCAAAGGGAAGAGCCACAACAGCATTCAGTTAAGCAGTTACAATTACATGGCATGCATCTCAAGCGGTCGAAGTACAAGCGGTCGAAATGAGTTTCCTCCGCAGGGTGGCCGGGTGCTCCCTTAGAGATAGGGTGAGGAGCTCGGTCACACGGGAGGAGCTCGGAGTAGAACCGCTACACCTCCACGTCGAGAGGAGCCAGCTGAGGTGGCTCGGGCATCTGTTTGGGCATCCTGTGGCGGCCCCGGGGAAGACCTAGGACACGCTGGAGGGACTATGTCTCTCGGCTGGCCTGGGAACGTCTAGGGATCCCCCCGGTGGAGCTGGAGGAGGTTTATGCGGTGAGGGAAGTCTGGGCCTTCCTGCTCAGAATGCTGCCCCCGCGACCCGGCCCCGGATAAGCTGAAGAAAATGGATGGATGGATGGATGGCATCTCAAGTGTGCAATAGTGAACCTTAACTAACATAAGCACACTTAATGAAACATGTTCAGTTTGTGTAAAAAAAAAAAAAAAAAAAAAAGTTAGAGGACTTGTTGTCTTGTGAAACAAATATGTTGTTTATTGGGAAAAAATGACACACAATCTCGGTGCCCTAGCATCTCCACATGACTGGGTTGCTGGATGGGATGCCAATATGGCAGTGCTTGTGGTCAGTTTCCCAGGAAAAACGAATGCCACAGGTGGGCTTCACCACCGTGTAGAAGGGAATCAGGGAGTTGGAACCCATGTGCAACGCAGGAAATGGCATAGCTGGCAAGGGGGTGTTGGTGGGTGGTGTGGGGTGCGTTATGGGGGGCAGAAAGGTCCTGCCACGCTGATGCTGCTGCCAGGAGAACACCAGAAGGTCAATGTTTTTATCCACCACTCTGTTCCTGCTGGCATTGACTGGAACCAGGGTCTTCAGTGGGTTAGTCCTGACCTGGAGGGACCAGATACCAAACTTTAATTAAAAAAAACATTCTGCACTACAAAAATATGTGACCAAATGGGCAGCACTGCTGGTTCAGTGGTATGATTCTTGCCACCATGTGCAGAAGGCCTGGGTTTCATTCCCGGTGGGGGTTTGAATCCAGGCCAATGCATTGAATATGTGTGTGCTTGTGAAATTTCCCCACTAGGGGACTAATAAGGAATCATTTCTTGTTCTTTCTTTCTTCAAATATGCATGTAGGTTAAGGGTATTTTGAGGCTTCAAAATAGCAACATCAACATAGTAAAGCTGATAGCAGATGTCATTTTTGTGTTTTCTGCATGCCTAAATGTTGCCAGACAACTGTTACCACAAACGCTCCCATAGCTTTGTTCCAAGTTGTGGTTCATCAACTCTTGCTGTCAGCTGTCTTGCTGTGTCCCCCACAAATCTCCCCTGTGCAAACCCCTCCTTACTCAGCCGTAAGCTTCCTACTCAGCCCCCGGCAGCTTACCCCAGATTCACCTTAAGCACACTTTGACAGAGCTGTTACCTGAGAGCGTCTTAAGGCTGCTTGAGCTGGTGTGATCTCCATAGCAGTGGGAGGTTGGCTTCAAGGCTGCTCGGTGATCAGTCTTGAGCAGAGATGGCGATGATCAGGTTTCCTGGCTTCAACTTTCTTTTCCCTCAGTCTGCCGCCTGGTGGTGCTTTTTTATAGCCAGCTTTCACAAGCACAGTCTCAACTGTCCTTCACAGATGTTGCTGCTATGACATCACAGTGCACTGATCATAACTGCGCGTTACCGCCATACTGTATTGACCAACAATACTTCATAAATTGTGGTTGTGTATTTCTGTTAAGTTTGCTTTTCATTTAGATGTGAATGCATGTACTTGCCTTTACTTGAATATTATTTACATGAATAGAGTGATCCAAATAGTTATGATTTGTATCAAAACATTATTCAAGAAAGGAGAAGCAAGAGAAACACACTTTGTCACGCTTCACAACCTAAAACCTAAACAGAGAAGTTATCTACATTACAAACAGTTAATGTTACTAACAGTGACGTTTGAAATTTATGTAGTTTCAGTCAAACAGGTTCAACAATATAAAAAATGTACTCACTCAAAAACTCACAACGCAAGGGAAACTGATACTATCACCATCAATCACTTGGAATGTGCTCTACTAAAGTATGTGTGTTTCGATACTTTATACCTGCACATTTTAAACTCTGACAGCAGACATCATGCCTTCGTTCTGAGGATGGAAAACAGGATGGACAAGTCAAGTTATGGTCTCCAACTTCACTGTGGAGATATTCAGCAGGATAAAATACATTGTACCTCCGGGGATTTCACTTGCTCAAGACAATGAACATGTGTTTGTCTGTGGCACACATCTGAAATGATGTTAAGCCTGTTCACATGTAAACATTTCAATAATTTTTTTATGAATGAGTGTCTCAGAGTACCATGGTAGCAGTTCCATAAATTGCAGACACTGCTTTGACCAAATCATGTTTTGGTGCTTATATATAGTCAACCCACAGAGTGAGAGCATTTATAATCCTCTTTAGTACGCCTTTCTATTAACCTGCTTACCTGAGTCATGTTACCTTCTTTGCTAATATGATTGATGCAGATAATAATTAAATAAAATCCTAGGGGATTAACGCCAATGGAGTGATGAGGGGCTGAGGGTGGTGATGTAGTTACAGGATCTCATTTTCATTATAATAGGACATACTTTGATTCAGCAAATGATTAAAAATAATGATTACCTATGACAACTTAGACCTATAGGGGAAAGTAAACTTAATCATGAACAATTGTCAGCCATTTCCCATGAAGCAATGTCTAGGTTTTGGGATTAATTTTTTAACATTGAGGTCAGTTGGTAAAGACTTTACAATAATGCAGATAAAGTTATTGTTCTTAGGAGGTCCAAAAGAAAAGCTTCCTAAAACAGGCGTAAGATGGACCAAAAACGAAACTTTCACAAATACTTGGAGACTACACTAAGAGGAGGGGAGCAGGAACAGTCCGTTGCTTAGATGCGTGTGAATGTTATTGGAATGTTTTAGTCATGGTATAAGGCGTGTGTGCTTAATGGCGGGCCGGTTCTGGGAGTGATAAAGTTCTTTCTGCCTCACCTGTCAACGTACAAAGGGGGAGGCAAGGAGAACGGGGCAGTAGGCGGAGACAGGTGCCATTTTCTATTTCCCTTCGAAGTTTACACCAATTCAGTATCAAAATCTGTAGTACACTGAGCTATACATATGTTGTAAAGCAAACCGAATGGTTCTATAAGACTGAAACTCCTTTGACGCTTGGCTCAAGTCTAGCGACACTCACCATGTGTTAACTCGACTAATCTTCAGGAATATAACACCCGTAGAAGAAAATCATGAAAAAAGGATCACTGAATTTCTTAGGGCGAAAAAAACCTTCACTCTTCGACTCTAAAATTAAAATTAATCAGGATATTGGTAAGTATGGCATCCAGGCACATTGAAAATAACTATAATATTGTTTTTCGTTTCCCAGCATTCAGTTTATCTCTCGACCGACCTTTGCACTTGAAGATGATTATTGACAGATTTATATTATTTCCAGCTAGAAGTATTTCCATAGTAGTTCACTACTTTTAAGTGCAACTTTTGCCAATGAATTACAGGAAGAACAGTTGGTAGTGTCTTAACATTATGGTGTTCTTATGTCTGTTAATTCATCTTACCTGTTTGTTTTTTTGTTTGCAATGATTAGTTGTGTTGTGATGAAGTGTTATTTGGAGATGCCGTAACTAGCATTTCATTGCATCCTTTGAGTTCTTTTATTTAGATTTGATAATAGTCTGTGTTCTTGGTGTCTCAGAAACGGGTCAGATCCAATGAAAAACATGTTATAATGCATGAACTTCGAATTCAAGTAGGTCATTGCATTTGAGAACCGCAAACAACAACATGGAAATTGCTGTGCAAATAAGACTCGAAGGCGTCGGTGTATGAAAATCAGTCAGGTGCACGAACGAGAACACATGTCAATCCTAATATTCATAACATTCATGCATTAATTAGTCATACTCGCAATAAACACAGAAATTGTACAGCAAGTATTTTTCGCCAGTTCAGTCCAGGCCTGTTCCACGTTGCACATTAAATACAGTAAGTGTTAAAAGGCTGGTGTGATGGCTAGAATATAGGAAGACAGTCAGGATAACCTTTATCTTTCTTTCTGTTGTATTTTAGTGTGATAGTTCTAATAAAATGGGGCAGCAAATTACATGTCTATGATATGATCATGGGGAAATGACAACTGGTAAACTGGTCATTTAAACTGGTTGGTTCACATACTTGAGATGGTATTTAAAATTGACTTCAAATGTTTATATTTTCACTCATAAAGTAATTGGATTACTATTTAACCTATTTGGTGTAACATACATTTCATGGATGAAGTGATCACCAGCTACAGAATTGCTGTTCCTCAGATTTATCTTCTATAAAGGGGTAAAACAGAAGTAATAAGCACAGATGACAATTTGTTATTCAAGTGCAAATTCTTTCTTTGTTCTACTATTGGCAATCCCTAACTGCCAACAGGCGTTGTAACAATGGTTGTTGTTTAGCGTCTGGGAACCAACAGACACTCAATTTTACACTGTCACTAGACTGTGAATTTAATTACAAAGAAATATGCTCACAGTTACAATGGAACATGTTTGAATGGGAACATTTCCTCGTCTCGTAGCATGTTGTTGATGTCTTGTCGGTGGGTCCATCTGTAGGGGTGGTAGGCTTATACTGGTGGAAGGCCTAGACTGCAAACTAAGAAAGTGCTGCATTTCTTTTCTTTTCTCAGATAATGTGGAGCTGGTGTTAGATTCATCAGCCATTCCAGAGTCGGGGACTGCCAAGGTCAGGTCCAGGCCCACTGTGAAGCACTTTGCGGTAAGACTCAGTTATTTCACATAGTGGACACGCAACTGTTTATGTCAAGGTTAACAATTAAATTAACAAGTTGGTTCTCTACAGTCGTGAATTATTGTAAACAACAAATTCCCCAATCGTAAATTTGCCATTAAGAAAATATTGAGTTAGCAGCTCTTTGACATTTAATGGAAGATAATCTGATTGACCTCATGAAAGAGCGTGGCTGTAGGTCTCTGTGAGACAATTCCAATCTGTCAGCTGTCAGTCTGAAAGCAAAAGTTTGACATCAAAAGGTTGTGCTCACTTGGCACATTTTTCCATGTCATGGAAAGCAGTCAATACATTGTCTCGTTTCAATGTTTTTAATGTTCAAGTAAATTCATTCAACTGCAGTAACTTTTCCTCAACAACTGTCACACTATGGTTCTTGTCAGAATCTAAATCAGAATGGGGTTTATTCGCTATGCAAGATTAACAAACATAGAATTCACTGTGGCAGAAATGAGCAAACATAGAACATATACTGTATGTGGCACACTAATACACAATGAATACAATGTAAAATACACTACAAATATGATACAAATAATACAAATGATACAAATAACATGGAAGTACAATAACATAGGTACAAATTGGAATGGGTATATATAGTACGGGGGGGGGGGGGGTGTATATGTGTATGTGTTAGTTAAATTGAAACAGTAACCCTGGGAGAGACACCCTGACTGACCTTGTGACACCTAGAATGTTACTTCCAAGCAGCTCACCTGTGGCGTCTGTATCTAAATGTCCCCCCAGCTACGACTCAACTCAAAGATCTTCTAGTTGTTTCTGAGAATCTGAGAACAGCACAGGGAGCGTTATTGTGACATTTTTTCTGGAATGTGCTGAATGAGACACACCCAGACAAACCATGATTTGGAACTGAAAATGATGTGGAACTGAAAGTGAGTCATGGAAATTCAAGACATAGATAGAAAATAAAATGGGGTGCAAAGCTACAGACAGTGCCCCACCCCTGGTACTGACATGAAATGACATTCCTACAAGTGTAATTGAGACTCCACGGTAGGTCCCATGTGCTTACCACTGAACACACATCTTCACTGTCATTTATTGATAGTCATCACCTAATTCGAAGTGTGCTGCTTGAAATTCTGGGAATTCAAAGCACAATACCTTGTGACGTTCAATGTAAACTGAACTTGAAACCGAACTGAAGAGCTTGTTGACTTTAACCTTGTCCGAGACAGGGAAGAATGGGTGATTTTGATAGATTTTACTTAATGGTTGCTATTAATTGTTGAGAAGGCAGATCAAAGATGTGCTCATGTGGTGTGCTGTGTTTCTCCACCTTATTGCTTAAAGGGCATGTGCCGATACGTGGCCTGCCAGCCCTGTGTTGTGTAAACAGAATCTTTGTTTACTTTTAGCCATGTTTAGGAGTTTTTGAGAACAGTCAGTCACACGAGCAGGTGACTTTGGGATGATATGGCACTTTTGCTCTGGGGCAGGCATGCCCACTCACTAAGGTGCGTTACCTGCTGTGCCCAACCCTTCTTCTATGTGAATCACACATCATAGGAGTGGCCACACAAACAAGCTTTCAACTTAAATAGTCTTTAAAAGCTTAGTATATGCTTATATGCTGTTGGGCATTCAGCCCTGAGTGGCCCTGAGAGGCATCTCATGTTTGCTTTTGCCCCTCTGGAAATTAACACCATTCGGCCTATGAGAAACAAAGCCTGCTGGCAATAATGGTTGAGTTCAAGGTCAATGGGTGGAGACATTGTCATTAACTAAATGTGCTAAATGTTTTTGAGGCACAACGCAGGCCTATTAAAAAGGTGTGGAAAACAGGTTGGTTCACTCCGAACTCTAAGCCTTAAGCCTTGGAGATGACAATGTCAGTGGTGAAGCTGAGCTGAGGTCAAGGTGAAATGTGAAAGTTCAGGGTGTTTTTCTGACCATTTCCCACAGCCCTCCTCAGATGTTGTGCAAGGGTTCGCTGTCCCAACACCCAAAGTCCCTGACCTCCCCTTATTTGGAGGATCAAAGATCGATGCTGCAGGTGAGGATCCCTCCCTCAAATAATACATTGTGCTCTTGTATACAAAAACTAAGCTAATTCAAATTCCCACCTACCAACTTTTTGTAAGTCTCAGACAGACAGCTGATTAATAACCACGTACAACCATACATGTTTTGGTAAAGGGATTCAAATACAGTCCAAGTAAATGTTTGACTACATTTTGCAATAATAGTGCAATACTTGCTGGCAAGTATGTTTGCAGAACAGGAGGGAATCGATAGTTTTATGAGTTTCTTTGCTAATCAGGCCAACCATGACTGAAAGTAAAGTCATTGTTTGGATATACAGACAGTATACCAGTGATTATACTGTGCATTCTCAAATTCAGGTTATTTGTCTTATTCTCTGTAGTCAACGGAGACCGGCTATCCAATGGCTCAGCTCTATCTGTACCTGACTTGGTGGAGGGAGAAATCTTCATACCTCCTCCACCTTCCATGGCACCGCCACCTCCTCCGTCATTCATCCCCCCACCACCAAACTTCCTGGGGGACATGGACTCTGATGACCTAGCATCCCTTCAGCCTCCCTCCATGCCCCCTCCCAAACCCCCCTCATTAGCCCCCTCTGAGGAAGAGGACCTTTCCTTCCTCAAACCTCCACCAATGGCTCCTCCCAAGCCCCCTTCTACATCCTCTCAGGCTTCTAGTTCCTCTTTGCCAATTTCCACTCCTCCTTCATCTTTTATCCCTGATATGCCAGAATGTCCCAAATTCACCCCTCCACCACCGCTTCAAAAGTGTCATAAGAACCCCCCTCTAAAGCCCACAAGGCTGTCTTCCATCCCCAGCCTGGATGGACCCCCTCAGACCCCTGCCCCAACCCCTCCGGTTCAGACCTCCACACCCTCCAGCTTCAATCCCCAGAACACAGCCAAGCTCTACAGTGTATCCAAGACCTCCATCCTTGGGGAAAAGGTGAACCGTGAGCAGAGGCCTAAGCAGATCTTACTCCTGGAGGACTCTGAGACAGCTGACTCGGTTGCTATCCCTGTCCAAGTCAACGGAAACACCCCATCTGTTGTTCCACCATCCAAGCCGGCCCGTAGAAACAGCTGTGGCAACCAGGTAGAGAAAGACCTGCAAGACCTTAAAGATGAATTACCGGCAACCCTTCCTGCTCCACAAGCCCAGTTTCAAACCAGTACAGTGATAAAAACACAAGAGACAACAATAGCAACACAGCAGGAAGTCAACAAACCAGCTCAGAAAGATTCACCCAAGCTTCAGAGGGCATCTCCTGTTCCTTCTGTTGCCCCAGTGGCAAACCCGGTCAGGCTGGATACATCTCCAAATCAAGGCCTCAAGTACAGCCCCTTGGTGGACCGTAAACTACGTCAGCTGAAGGGAAGTGAGGCCACAGCAGTGAAAGAGGGTCCTGCAGCTTCCCCACTGGCTCTTCTAATGGCAGCCAAGCAGCGAGATAAACACAAGTCTTCTCTGTCTCGAGAGAATAGTGCTAAGAGGAGCGAGCCACAGCCCACTGCCATCATTCATCCCAGCGAGACCGATCCCAACTCGTTCACCGTCATCCCCAGATCCACCTCTTTCTCCTCTGCAAGTTCTCTGGACAGACCTCCACAGAGGCCGCAGTCTATGGATGTTAGTACACCCACGCTAAGGATGCAGAGCCCAGAGCCGCCCAGGGCTGTGGAGAACCTTCCTGTCAACCCAGTCCTGATTACTTCCAGGTCCTCCTCCTCCAGCAGCCTGGATGTGGAGAAGCAAAGCACTGAGCGACTCCCTTCCCCATCTGACAGTGTCCGCGATGAAGAGGATGGCGAGGAGCAATGTATGCCCTTACTCCCTCCACCACCAGAGTTTGCTAACTTTGATGACGAAGTTGTCGGCCCTCCACCCAGTTTGCCTGCACCTGACCCTCCTTTCATGAATTCCCTCCCCCCCACCACCACCTCCACCGTGAGTCCTGTCAACGCCCATTTGCCTCCTCCTCCTCCAGCCAAACCAAAGCCTCCAAGCCCTCCCAAACTCCCACTTCCTACGACCATTGGAGTCAAACCCACGCCTGCATTCCAGACCAAGGTAACGCCTCCAACGACTCAACCTCCGGCAGGCTCTCTTACAACCAGCCAAGCTACCCTCCTGAGCATCCTGCAGAAGAAGATGCTAGAGATGGATCAGAAAATGACTGTGCCAGTCAAAGAGACTGAGGCTATTTCTGACGAATGGGGCTCTTCTCTGTCGGAAGAGGGCACCAAGATACCCGTGTCTCCAATAGTGACTTCGGTGCCCAAAGTCATCCAAAAGCCAAAGAGTTCTACTCTGCCTGTCCAGACAAAAGGACTGGACATGCATGAACTGGAGAATAAAGTTGCCAAAAAAGCTCAAGATGCATCGTCAAAGGTTTCCACCAGGTAAAAGCAAAAACATAATTGCTGTTTACATACTGTTGGACTGTTGCATAGCATAGCTTTCCTTAACTTTATCTATAGGATAACTCTCCTTCCTTTCTTTTTTTTAGCAATTAGTCTAGATTTCAGCCATGAGGCCAATTTCTTCTTAACACAGCTTTCTGTTGATCATGTTAACACTCCCTGTCTTTTTTCATTGCAGCACTGGGCCTCATTCCAAACAGCCGTACGGCATGACATTCACTGTGCGACCCGGAACCCAACAACCTATCACCTTAGTCAGCAAAGGACACTCTTCATGAATACCCCATGAGGAACCATGACTTACCATGACCATTATTTAGTGCAATGGAGAGAAAAAACTATTAAAGAGAGACTTTATTTCACCTTAAAATGGATTGATCCATTGCAAAGGAATCTGAGAAAATTGCTTAATCTGTTGACAGCAGCAAGTCATTTGCTACAAATGTGCCAATGTGTCATAAGAGTGTGGAATAAACTTGGAGAGCTTAAGTCAAAATCTTCACTGCTGCTTATACATCAGTGAACACATTGAAGTCACCGATTTAGAGGGTCAACGTCATTATTCTAGCAAGCAGCTCCCAGGTATTCAAATGAATCCAAATTTGTGTCTGCCGAGAGGTTTACATACCATTGTATTCTTATTATAGTTATTATTTATAATCAGAAGAGAAGTATGTAGAAGTTAGAGGAACTTAAGACAGTGAACTATCACTTCTATGCAAATAAACAAACACAGGTTTGTTGTTTTAAACACATGACTTATGTGACACATACCTGTGACTTTCAATGGTTCAACACTGAAACTGATTTTAATATTTATTGCAAAACATTTAGTCAAACAACTTACATTTAAAAAGTTACATAAACAAAAACATATAGTCTATGTACTGTAGATGCACCCACTGTGCGGTTGTTGGTCTACTATGGTTGTTTGTCACACCACCTACACTATCAACCATTCCACATTTCAGAAATACTTGATCAAAACAAACCAGAGTTTTCTATCCAGTGATTGGTCCAGACATATCGACCATCATCAGAAAGTCAAGAGGAATAATTAAACTTATGGGGGCCCAATTTGGGGCTTAACATAATGTGCCTTGGTCAGAATGTCCAATGGCAAGATTTGAAGTGACCCACAAATACTTTTATGTCAATGAACAGCATAGCATTCAGTCTTCCTATTGCTCTCTTGGCAGACTCCGGGGTCTCAAATTGAACACCATAGCCCACGGAGCCGTTGTTACCGCGTGCGACCTTGCACATTTTTGCCAAAGCCAGAAAAGACGTCAGATAGATTTGCGTTGTCTACAGATGTGTCCAGGTACTTAAGGATTCTGTGCTTTAGCCAGTGAATATGCTATATGTAAATATATTCATATATTTCCCCTAAATCAAAGAAAACCCAAGTCCAGCCAATCTTCGTCTGGTCAAGTGCCTGTTGTTTTACCGTAATGCTCACCATCATTTCCACCAGTCTTTTAGTGATATGCTGTATATACAAACTGTATACTGTAAAAACTGTGCTCTTCCAATTTAAAATGTAGTTGAACTTCAAATCAAAGTTTATATAAATATAATTGTACCTGCATGTGTACATAGACAAATGATGGGTCATACTCTTAAATTGTTTCAGCTATAAAAATGAAAACAAAAATATTGATTTGTAATAATTATTAAACATTTTAGTGGAAGCTGTAATCTACAAATTAATGTCATAAAGAAGATATCATACAGACATTGCTTTTATTAAAGGATGGAGATATCGATGGCATGTAAATGTGGGATATTTTCTTAGGAACACGAGACATTTTCATATACAAACCCTGGAGCAGAGGTTAAACATGCATTTTGCAGTGACGTAGAATTCTGTATCTGGATTTGAACATTGAGAACACCAAAGGAGAAGTAACCGTTCTACAGAAGACGAGACTGAACTATGGATTGCATTTGCATCCTTTTTGTTATATACATTGTAGGTCTGTCAACAAAAACATTTGGGAAGTTGGCAAATTCATATAAAATATAAGACCATGTTCACTGTATTATAACATCAGAATCCACAGATAAGCCATGGTACCAATTTATCTGCAGCTCACAAGTCTAAGCCACCTATGTAATCCTGTTAGCTCAAGAGCCAGTAGCTCACTCACACATCACAGACTTCCATCACCACTGTGGCTTTGAATGAATCCAAAGGTTTTAACCAAGCAGGCTTCAGTGTTCAAATACATGTCATGGTTGTCAAAACCCTTTACTTCATAGTCACAATAGTCACTTGTGCATATTGTGCGATTCACTATACCAAGTCTTTCCTGTCAAAATCGGTTAGTTGATATACATAAACCACGGACACAGGAAAAACTCCAAGCTCCTAACCAGGAGCAGAAAAAGGTTTAAATCTCAGCAATTCCAGCAATTTCCTTTTCAGACCTAGCCCTGTAGGCCTAAGGTGGAGGTGCGGAGGATCCGGTGTCTGGTGCAGCCTGCCCCACGGTGTGGTGGATCACTTGGTGGTCCCAGCCCACAGTGGTGAGGGAGTCCGAGCCCCCAGGGAGCCAGCACACACCGCGGACAAAGTCCTGGTGTGACCTGTCCCTGAAACTACAGCAGGAAGAACAGAAAACAAACCCAGAATAGTGGTGAATGACAGGGATGTGGATGCGAATGTGATCACTGTGTCATAAAGTAAGTGCATTGTTTTAATACTGCTTACATTTCTTTTAACTCAGAGTTCATCACAGCCAAGTAGCAGTCATCACTGATGGAGGCCAGCATAGGGACACTGAGGAAGAGGAGATTGTGCTGTCAGTTATTTCTGATTGGTTGCTCATGCCAGGAAAGACCATAGAGGCTCGATTAGACTGTTTCATCCCTGTGAGCCTGTGTGAGTTTTTACTCATCTGTGTGAGTGAAGCAGAGCCAGTGTTTACCTGTGTGAGGAGAAGGCTAAACCAGACACTCTGCGACTGTGGGAGCTCAGCATCTGTCCAGGCTCTGTTCCCTGAATGTTCTTCATTGTCACTCTTCCCAGCTCATCACCTGATGGATCACACAGCATGGGACAGCATGGGTAAGGCTGACAATTGGGCACAAGTGCACCACTGGATTTGTAGTTCACTCCAGAGTTGGTCCTTACCATAGGCAATGGTGTTCCTCTGATGAGGATGCCAGGCCACCGAGGTAGGGCAACAGCTGGGGGACTCGATATCTGAGATCAGAGCAAACTTATCAAGTTAAAAAAACAAAAACAAAAAAGAACTATTCAAGCTAACACGTTATAGATTGAACACACAGGACTTGTCTTTGTTTACCTAATCTACTAGCTGGTTTGGCAGGTTTCCTACGGTCCCATAGTAACAACCTCCCATCCTGGGGGAGCAGAAAACAGACTTCAGTGAGAACGGGAAAAGATCTTCATCAGGACTGATACTAGTTGGAACATAACGGAACTTGTGTTGAAAATAGCCAAACCACCAACCCCATACAAAGGCTACATCCTTCCAGATGCACACCCCTGTTCACAGCTTTGCATTTGCCCTTACCTCACCACAGGAGAGGAATAAGGAGTCATCTGCTGGGCTGCAGGACACACACGACACTGGCATCGAATGTCCTGGGGAAAAGGTAAAGCAACTTCAGCTGATATTAGACAGGTGGCTGACTGACATGATCGCCACAAACCAACTGCTCCAATAAATAAATGCACAAAGGATGCTCAGACTAGAAAGTGTTTTGACTTACCGCTATATGTGCTGACCACAGCCTCCTGACTGATGTCCCAGACCTTGATCCTGACGTAGCGAGCGAGAGAGAGAGAGAGAGAGAGAGAGAGAGAGAGAGAGAGAGAGAGAGAGAGAGAGATCTAAAAACATCTGCACATGATCTTGGATTGTAATTACATTAAATCTGTGTATGGATGGGGTGGCATGTACGAACTTGCAATCCATGCTGCCACTGACAGCGTGGCTTGCATCGCTGGTTAAGCTCACGCTGGTGACAATGTGGTCGTGCTCATGTTTGCTGAACCGGTTCACCAACAAGCGTTCATCCTCAGTCAACTCCCAAAGCTCCACGGCGCCTGCATTTACAACATCCGTTCATGTTCACACTGAAATACTGCAATTCCTGCATTCAATTTCATGTGATGGTATTCTCCATGGTTTTACTATGGAGTGGATCAGAAAAGCAAAACCTCTGCTTACCAGAGTCAGATCCGACAAGTACGCCTTTCTCTGAGACCCACTTGGCCTCTGTAACCCCAGCCTCCGTCTGGACACCAGCCTTGCAAAAGCCTTCATTTGGAGACTGTTTTGGGTCACTGTAGACCCAAATAGACCCCTGCCAACATCTGCCAGTCAGGCTCGAGGCCCCAAGGAGCAGCGTGCCATCTAGGGGATGAACAGGAAAAGGACCCCGAGCGATTGATATTAGATGCTACAATTTACTGAATCAAACGTATGGAAGAGATACTGGCTGTGTGCGCTCTCAACGTCTAGAGAACGGCGGTTCTGTATTCACATCATGCCAAAAACAAAGAATTTCATTTGAACAGTTGACCAATTGACCCTGACTGGCGCTGCGAGTTCTGACTGCGCGTTACTTTATCAGCCGATGTCACTCAAATCAACTGCACAGGTGCTAATTGAATATATATGCATTCCAACCTTTAATGGATTAATACGGCATGCATCCACATACCTACTGGACACTTACATCATGCGTAGCCATGAACTTGCAAAATGTGCACTTGCTGCCCCCCTCCACCACACCCAGCTCATCCTTACTGTATTCTGTATTGTCAACAAAGTATGTTGATTGATGTTGACTACGAGAAGCTTTTAATGTAGTTCCTAACATCTGTACTCTAAATGGGAAATAATTCCTGTCCATCGTGGGGTCTTATATTTGCTCCCTACCTTCTGACTCTATGCAGTTGTGCTATGCTAACAATGCTACAACACAGTTTTCTTTTAGATAAATGACAAACTTGTTTCCATAAATGGCTAATCAATACAAGTGTGTCTTGAAGAACTTGGTGAAGCGACACAATCACGGATAGCCGGCTGAGCTGGCTAACTACACGTAACTGACACCACGTGCAAAGCTACATCCAAATATGAGCTAACTGTTGCATTTCTTACCTGCCCTATATTGCGCAGAGTCCAGATGCTTTTCCATGCACGCCGGTGCATTAGGGGGTGCATTCCATCGGTTTTCCTTGATCATTCTGGTACTAATCAATTTAAGTATGTGCCAGTGCTGTGGCTGTGTGGCTGTATTTCACTTCAATAGGGAGTATAAATGAACTGCGCGTGTTCGAATGCTGCAACGAGAAAAACACGTGAAGCTCTTCCGCTTCCAGGTTTCATGCTCACTTGAGAAAAAATAATTGGTACTAAATACAATTACTTTATTGGCTGTATGTACACTGATGTACCAAAACCCAAACGTTTTCTCTCTTTTTTTCCATACACATTGCATGAAAAAAACTATTTAATTTCACGTTGCATTTTGTGTGGATTTTACCTATTTTCTCAAACAAAGAATTAGCCACTTAAAGCAATTTTCGAATAACCTATTCTTATTCACAACACAAAATGTATACCAGTACTGATAATTGTCATTAATTATCAGTGGACTCAAGCAGTGAACTATGAAATATTAATTAAGATTTTGCACAATGCTGGTCTGCAGTGCAGTTGCGTTATTGCAGAGAAAAATCAACAGTAAGTCAACAGCAATGAGATTTTCCGTTGGTCAATTATTTTCAAAATAAAGGTTTGAGACAGGAAAGCTGAAGTGGAGTTTTTGAGGGATTGCACAATGTTATAAATCAGCCCATACTCTCAATGCATACTGTACTGTGCACATTATAAGTATAATTTACTATAGTTAGTAATACGTTTTTTAAATTAATATAAAACTTGATTTTGCAAAGACAAGTCAAACATCGTAAATGCACGCTGCCGAGTCTTTTATTGTGAATATATCGGGTTTACGGATACGGAAACGACTTTCTGTGCGCTATATTATTGTTACATTTATATTTATCTTTCTGATATAAACCAGCCTTCTCAAATCGTATAAAATAAATTAAGATATAAAAGCTAAACTCTTGTTTAGCAAACACGGATACATTTCCTCAACCGTGGTGTGTATTTATCAATTAGTGTTTTGACTGTCTTAGCTTACCTATCAGTATGTTTATGCTGGTGATGCTGGTAGTTAGCTTGCTTGTTGCTTTATAATGGGCTAGTTAGTGACCTGCCAGGATGCTGAGCCTGTGGCAGTGATGCGGGCAGGTTGTGGACACCGCATCAAATTCCATATAAGCCGCACTTGAATGTCTTTTAAATCTCAATATTATTATAATTATTTTAATAATTAAAGTGATGATAACGTTGAAAAGAAAATGAATATAGCCAATTATCTGATTGATACAACCCATGGCTGCAGTTAATATGATGGCTATGTGCATGGCCATCGAGTTGCAAAACCATAACTGTTGATCTCTCACAGGGATTCTTTATGCCTCTTTATGCCTCTTTGCAGGTGTTTTAGTCATGGCCTCCAAACGGAGAAGGGCCACGTCTCCGTGCAGTAGCGTAAGCGGAGGGGACTTTGACGATGGCCAGCCTTCAACCTTTGTGACTTCAGTGGGACGAAAAAGGAGAAGAACTTCAAACATTCCTACGGTGGATCCTGTAGGTTCTTTCGACACTTACCAATCTTACGTAAAAATATATATAATATATAGTCATGTCATCAATAGAAGGTCTAGCTTGTGGTTTGCATAATTTGAGTTCTCACATAATTACCAGGATGTCATCCAGCATTGTTGTGTAATGTTTTACAAACAGATTGCTGTCTGCCATGAACTGTACAACACGATTAGAGACTATAAGGATGAGCAGGGTAGGATGTTATGTGAGCTGTTCATAAGAGCGCCTAAGAGAAGGTACATCATGCATATTATATACTATTTAATTTCTATCCGTTTTTTGTTGATGTTATTATTTTGAAACAACATTTTACTTGTTCTTCTCCGCAGAAATCAACCCGATTACTACCACATAGTGTCTCAGCCTATTGACATGATGAAAATCCAACAGAAGCTAAAGATGGAGGAGTATGATGACGTGGAACAGCTGACGGCTGACTTCCAGCTTCTCTTCAACAATGCAAAGACGTACTACAAGGTATACACAATTGTGAAGGGACTGATCCGTAGGGTAGCCAATAAAAAAATAAAAACTTGCAACACTGTAGAAAAGGTTTCAGACTAAGTCATCTGGTAACCGTTCTCAAAATCAAGACTTTTTGACCCCCATCCAGGTGTCATTCTCAATCAGAGAAAATGGACTGAGAACTCAGATATTCATGCTACTCTGTGCTGCCTAAGCCCTTTGAAAATAATGTCCAGATGACTACCTTAGAAACCTTTGTTACTTTGGAACACTCCTGGATGAATGAGGGTCTAGACAAACATGCAACGCCCTTTTCAAGCAATGCACTGATGTTTTCTTTGCCCTTGAGTGACTGTTCCAGATAAATCAGTTTGACTTGGTCTTGAACAAACAGTCGAGTTTCTAATCCTGCAGCCTGAGACTCCTGAGTACAAGGCAGCCTGTAAGCTGTGGGACCTCTACCTGCGCACCAAGAATGAGTTTGTCCAGCGAGGTGATTACGATGAAGAAGAGGAGGATGGAGACGATCCACAAGACCACCCCGGAGGTTCAAATGAGGATGAGGTAAACATTGGGCCCTGGACACACAGGATTGAAGCAGAGTTTGTATCTTGAGCCGTTTGAGTTGAGTGTATTTGCGTTTGACCTGCAGACCACGCCCACGTGCCTGAAGGAGGTACTGGAGCTTCTGCTTGATGCTGTGGTGTCTTACACAGAGCCCACGGGACGCCTCGTCAGCGAGCTGTTCCATAAACTGCCCTCAAAAGTAGTAAGAACATTCCAGTTGCTTGAATGAATCAGCATGTTTGACTGAGCTTCCTTTCAAGTTTTGATGAGTGTTCTGCTTACGACAGCAATACCCAGACTATTATGCCATTATAAAGGATCCAATAGACCTGAAAATCATCGCCCAAAGGATTCAGGTTTGTTTTTGTGAATAGTTTTTCACATTTATCCACCTATTGATGTTGTTAACTGTGAAATAGTGGATCAAACTCCTCAAAGTCTGAATAGATCAGACTATGTTTTAGACACATTTGCTTTCAAACGTATTCATGAAGTAATCGCTGACACAGTCGTTATTTCTCAGATGGGCCTCTATAGAAGTGTAAGCGCCATGGGGAAAGACATAGATCTCCTGGTGAAGAACGCCAAAACATACAATGAGCCAGGCTCGCAAGTTTTCAAGGTAAGCTTGTGCGGTGGGTAAGAAGTCTTTAATAACAACGTCATGCTTGATGGATGCCACTTCAGATAAATTTATCATTATGTTCATAATATATTTCAGGATGCCAATAATATAAAAAAGATTTTTGCTCAACGAAAGGCTGAGATGGAGCATGCAGAACCAGTCAAATCCAGCATTCGCATCAGGTAACCTCATAGTGGGATTATTAATGACTTTACACCAAATCCCTAAACCTTCTGTAACATCTGTGTGTGTGTGTGACAGGAACAGAAGGTCTACTCAGGGAGACCGCCTCTCAGCTATTACTATGGCTCTTCAGTATGAGAGTGATGAGGATGGGATACTTTCTGGTAGGTCTCACTTGTCTGCCCTCGTTTTGGTTAAATCATTTCCAATCGAAATTGCCATCGGATTGTCATTGGAAGAAAATATCAGCTAAAGGGAGTTTTTTCAGATGACATATCTTTCTGGTCTGTCTGTGACTTTTCTCAGGGTCTGTTCACTATGACGAGGTGGAGTCAGAAGCAGAGAGCCTTCACTCCAACATAGACATAGCTAACCCCATTTTTCAGCTGTATGAGGCTGTGCGCGGAGCCCGCAACAGCCAGGGTCAGCTCATCTCAGAGCCCTTCCTCCAGCTGCCCTCCAGGAAGGACTACCCTGACTACTACCAGCAGATCAGCGTGCCCACCTGCCTGCTCCAGATCAGGTAGGGCCATTCTCATCTATTCAGGACTGGTTCAGGTATGGATCAGTTATGGTTTTAGAGTGCAAATTAGTATCTGTCAGATTGATTCAAGTGTGAAGTCGGGTAATGTTAAATATTTACATATTACGATAGTCCCATATTGGTGTTGATATTGTCTATAATTGCACAACCACTTGGCTTGTACAGTACATATCTCTATCTCCTCCTTTTCCAAATGTGAGAGCCCCTTCTTGCCCCATAGGAACAAGATGAAGAACAGTGAGTACGAGAGTGTGGAGCACATAGATTCCGACCTCTCGTTGATGTTTGAGAACGCCAAGCGTTACAACGTGCCCCATTCCTCCATCTACAAGCGAGCGCTTAAATTACAGCACATTCAACAGGTCCGTCATGGTTCTAGACACCTTCGATTAGTGGAAAAGGTGAGCTGAACTGTAGTCAGAGAGTTAAATTTGTGTGTGTGTGTGTGTGTGTGTGTTGACATGTCCTTTAGCTGAAGAGGAAGGAACTGTTAGGGAGAGAGGACGATGACGGTGACAGCATGCTCTCTTCTGCCATGTCCGACACCAGCAGCACCAAGAGAAAGAGGTACGTAACTACGACAACAACATCATCATCCGTTAGCACAACCTTCGAACTTCACACTTTCCCCTATCACTTCCAGTCACAAGAAGAACACCAAGAAGAACCGCATGAAGACGCTTTATTCCTCTGTGATCGAAGCCCGCGAGATGGGCACTGGCAGGAGGCTGTGTGACCTCTTCATGGTCAAGCCCTCCAAGAAGGACTACCCCGACTACTACAAGATCATCCTGGAGCCCATGGACCTGAGGATCATTGACCACAATATACGCTCAGACAAGTACCAGAGTGAGGACTCCATGGTAGAGGACATGAAGCTAATGTTCCGCAACGCAAGGCACTACAATGAGGAGGGGTCCCAGGTGAGTGGTCCAATCAGAGCACAAGCCGAAAAACTTGATTACGTAAATTTTGTCTGCTGTAAGCATGAAAGAGGTCCTCACAGTATATTGAAGGACTGAGGCCAACAGTCTTTTGGCCTTCAATGCTCCTGTCCACTTATGTTGGTCTTGGTTCAGGTGTACAACGATGCCGACATACTGGAGAAAATTCTGAAGGACAAGTGGAGAGAACTGGGCCCCCTTCTGGATGACGATGATATGATCTCGCCCAAACTTAAAATCAGTATGTGGCTGTTTGTTGTCCATTTATGATTCATGTAGTCATTTGTGTCTTTGCAGCTTCTACATACTGGATGTACTTCATCAATGTTGACTGAAGGTACCTGAAGGGCATGCATGTTGGAACACAACACCCAGCCAGATGTCTGCCCTTGTCTTCCAGGGAAGAGCAGCCTCACCTTGAAGAAGTCCAAGTACCTGACCCCTCTCCAGCAGAAGCTCAGTGAGCTCTACGAGGCCGTCAAGAACTTCACCGACAAGCGCGGCCGCCGCCTCAGCACCATCTTCCTAAGGCTGCCGTCGCGGGCCGAGCTGCCCGCCTACTACGTGGCGATCAAGAAGCCGGTGGACATGGAGAAGGTCAAGAGCCACATGCTGGCGAACAAGTACCAGGACGTGGACGCGCTGGTCGAGGACCTGGTCCTGATGTTCAACAACGCCTGCACCTACAACGAGCCTGAGTCGCTCATCTACCGCGATGCTCTGATGCTGCACCGGGTGCTGCTGGAGACGCGGCGCGACCTGGAGGGCGGCGAGGACGCCCACGTGCCCGACGTGGCCCGCCTCATCCAGGAGCTCATCCGCAGCCTCTTCGTCTCCGTACTCGGTCATCAGGATGACGAGGGCCGTTGCTATAGTGACTCGCTGGCGGAGATCCCAGCCGTGGATCCGGCCAGCCCCGACAAGCCGGCGCTCAACTTTGAGATAATCCGGGCTAACGTGGACCGAGGGCGCTACAAGAGGCTGGACGTGTTCCAGGATCACATGTTTGAGGTGTTGGAGAAGGCCAGGCGCATGCACCGGTATGGGGATGCCGTTTCCTTTAATGGTATTCATGGTTAATATAGTCAAAAAAAGAAACCAAAAAAGTAAGTTTGTGATAGGCCTGGTTGTGATATCTTCTGCCCGCCTTGACAGGACGGATTCTGAGATCTTCGAGGATGCTGTGGAGCTGCAGCAGTTCTTCATCCGCATCCGAGACGAGCTGTGCAAGAACGGTGAGATCCTGCTGTCCCCCGCCCTCAGCTACACCTCCAAGCACCTGCACGGTGACGTGGAGAAGGAGAAGAAGGAGAAGCTGCCCAAGGAGCTGGAGGAGGACAAGGTCAAGAGAGAGGAGGAGAACAAAGGTACGCTGTCTGTTCGTGTCCGAGAAAATCTGAAGCGAATCGACTTCATGTGTGACCCAGAAATCAAACTGGCTTCAAGGAGTAAGACTGCAGAATACAAGTGATGTGTCAGCATAGTGGTGTGGATCCCTACAGAGGCGGAGAAGTGTGGAGAGCCTGCGGTGGGACCGTGGCAGTCAGGCCTGCAGGGCACCTACAGTCAGGACTGCAGCTTCAAGGACAGCATGTACCACGTGGGAGACTATGTCTACGTGGAGCCTGCAGAGGCCAACCTCCAGCCTCACATCGTCTGCATAGAGCGCCTGTGTCAGGACGACGCAGGTGGGCTCCCTTCAGGCTCGCTGATCTTCAGGCAGCCATGTTTTGCTAATGCAAGCGTAGCTCGTTTGAGAGCTCTTTGGTGGCTAGCTACGATGCTATTCCCATAGACCCTCTTAGAAGGTCATCCTACAGCTGTACGACTGCTGTACTGTCTTCCCTATACTAATATAATCCTGGCTTCAGAGCAGTATGTGCTTTAGCTATCCAGCTATTACTGTTGCTTGTTGTTATTGTGTCTCACCTTGTGTTTCCAATGTCACAGGCGAGAAATGGCTTTATGGTTGCTGGTTCTACAGACCAAATGAAACGTTCCATCTTGCTACGCGCAAGTTCTTGGAGAAGGAGGTCTTCAAAAGTGACTACTACAACAAAGTTCCTGTCAACAAAATTCTGGGCAAATGTGTGGTCATGTTTGTGAAGGTAAGGCATTTGTCCAATTCTTATGCCTGTTACAGACAATCTGAAAATCCTAGTTTGATGTGAAATCATTTTGGTAACTTTCAGGAGTATTTCAAACTTCACCCCGAAGGCTTCAGAGCAGAAGACATATACGTCTGTGAATCACGTTACTCTGCCAAAACCAAGTCCTTCAAAAAGATCAAGATGTGGACCATGCCTGTGAGCTCTGTTAGGTTTGTCCCTCGTGACGTTACGTTGCCTGTAGTTCGTGTTGCCTCTATGTTTGCCCCAAAACATGAAGATGACAAGCCTTCTGAGATAGCAGAGGAGGGCAAGAGTGAAGATGCGGTCGTGGATAAGGTGAGTTTCATTTACAGTAAGATTCATAAATGAATTATGTTCAAGCCGGCAATAATATACAAACACTAGGGAAACAGCACTGAAAAAGTGTATGCATATCACAAAAGAGTAAAGATTGTGTGTGTATATATACTACACATTCATATAATAATTGCAAATATTTGTTCATAATTAAGCATTTGTACTACTTAGTTCACTTATTCTTATCGAATGTTCTACTATAGATGAATAACCTAAAGTGAACAAGTGTGATTGGTTGTGCAGGAGAGGGAGGATGTAACCATGGACATAACAAATGGGGAGCCGGGCTGCCTGTACTACGAGCAACTATACTACAATGACTCCTGGCTCAAAGTGGGAGACTGCGTCTACATACGCTCTCATGGACTAGTGCGCCACCGTGTGGGAAGGTAATGTCAATACACATTGTTGGCTGGGAAAAGGTCAGGACAAGAAAGTTAGCGTGAATCTCCATGGTTGTTTCTCTCGAGCAGGATCGAGAAGATGTGGGTGAGGGATGGGTCAGCCTACTTCTTTGGGCCCATCTTCATCCACCCAGAGGAGACTGAGCATGAACCCACCAAGATGTTCTATAAGAAGGAAGTGTTCCTTAGCAACCTGGAGGAGGCGTGTCCCATGACCTGTATCATAGGTGCATGCAATTTTCTCTCTATATATAATATACCATATATACAGTTTTTAAATTTATATTAATTGAAAACAATGATGTCCAAAACTAAATTTATCATATATATTTATCCTCGCAGGAAAGTGTGCAGTGTCCTCTTTCAAGGACTACTTGTCATGCCGGCCAACGGAAGTCCCTGAGGAGGACGTGCTGCTGTGTGAGAGCCGCTACATCGAGAGCGACAAGCAGATGAAGAAGTTCAAGGGACTGAAGCGCTTCTCCCTCTCTGGGAAAGTGGTGGAGGATGAGATATACTATTTTCGGTGAGAAGCTTCACTAGGGTTCTCCTTTTGGGGACATCAGAAAATAATATATGAGTAACTGAACGATTAAAAATATTTTGAATTACAATAGTTTAAAGATCTTTGAAAATCTTTGGTGGAACCTCAATGTCACTCTCTCTCCCAGTAAGTTGATTGTGCCCCAGAAGGAGCCGTCTCCTCTGCTGGACAGGAAGATCGCAGAGCTGGAGGCCAAGTTTGCCGACATGACGGACGAGGAGCTGGAAGACCTGGGGGAGGACGACGGAGAGCTGGGGGACACGTCTCTGCCACACATCCAGACCCCTATGTCCAGCGAGATGGACATCATGCCTTACACACCTCCGCAGGTTAGCAGAGCACCCTGTTCAACCCATATCACTTCTGACTATATCACAGACTATACTCAGTCTTATTAGTTGGGATGTGTTACGAAATAAGTGTTTTTTTCTAGCAGGCTGATGCTAGTTTAATAGACAGCAGTTCTCTGAAAGAATCCTGTAATAGCTATTAAACATTCTTGGGAGGAATATCTCATTTTGTTTGGTAGTGTTTGTTGGACTTTCAGGTCTGCAATTATCCAATGTGTCCAATCGTCCCATTTCTGGTTCCAGTCTACTCCGAAGTCCATGAAAGGCTTGTCCAAGAAGGAGGGCTCCAAGAGGAAGATCAACATGAGTGGTTACATCCTGTTCAGCAGTGAGATGCGAGCTGTCATCAAGGCCCAGCATCCGGACTTCTCCTTCGGGGAGTTGAGTCGCCTCGTGGGTACGGAGTGGAGGAACCTGGAGGCTTCCAAGAAGGCAGATTACGAGGGTGAGAGCCGGATAGGTTACGGTTTGGCCTGTAGCTTCAGGTGGGATTTCCTTTCAGGAATTCCTGCTTTATGATACAAGCTTTGTGCACCGTTTCACCTAAGCCATGTTCGACCAATTAAAGGCCTCTACGTCTCCGAATAGATAAAACAGTTAGATTGTGAGGTCTTGTTTCTAACTGTTCGTACGGTAGGAGGCAGGTAGCCAGTCGGTCAGTAAGCTGTGTTTTTTGCAGAGCGGGCAGCCAAAGTAGCGGAGCAGCAGGAGCGAGAGAGGGCAGCCCAGCAGCAGGCTTCCCCAAGAGCAGGTACCCCAGTAGGGGCGCTGATGGGGGTGGTGCCCCCCCCGACCCCCATGGGGATGCTTAATCCCAGCATGACGCCCGTGTCAGGTAACCCCTCGCAGATGAGGACGCTGGAATAAGAAGCTCAACTGCTAGAATGCCCTTTTAATTTGCTCATGGCTCTTCCACCCTGAACACCTCCTGGTGTAATCCTCTTATGTTAACGCTGCTTGTCTTGTGACTTAAAAATTTCCCCTTGTCTGCGTCACAGTCATAGTTGCTTGTGAAGATTAAGACAGCGTCTTAATGGCGTGCATGCTCATGTTTCCTCATCTTTGTGTAATGACTTTAGAAGATTGTACAGTCTGTGTTGTCAGCTTATATCCCTCTTGATGTTAAATATCGATATTAACGCATGCTGTGGACCTACTGCATGACTTCTGCCACTGTAGTTGCATGTCTGGCTGATTCATGGTTGACGTGTTGCATCACAACCCGCTCCTCTTCTGATAAAGGCATGATGGGTGCGTACTGGCCTCCCATCATGCCCCTGCAGTGCTCTGGTAACAGCATGGTACTGGGCATGCCACCACATCACATGGGGGCGCGTATTTTACCCTGCCATCTCCTGTCGCCGGGGATGACCACCATCCCTTGCATGCCATACCAGGGTAAGAGCAACGTTACCCTCGGCCGCCGGCCCGCCCAACAACTAATGCAGTTGCTTCCTTTCTGCCACTCTTAATTTGCCAGAGGGGCTACCTGTACAGTAGGGCTGAGGTCCCTCAGTGATGAGGTCCCTCAGTGATGAGGTCCCTCAGTGGTTCACATGAGGCTCAGCTTCATCCTTAGCATGCTGATACGAGGTCTTTAGGAATTCAGTGTTTCTTTCTACCACACAAAGCAACACCTGTGCTGTATCTAACCTCTAAGAGTCTTCTGGTAGACCTAGCCTTTCTGTGTAGATCATTAGTTTTGAAAAGATTTCCAAATGCCAAAACACCCCCCACTCTTAAATCTAATAAGAGAATTACTGCTAATCAATCCCATTGAACGGTAGAGGCTTATACTAAAAAGTTTATGTAACTGTCTATGCTGGATGCCTCCCAACAGGTGTCAATGTGATGACTGGGGCTCCTGGAGGGGGGAATGCCTATGGAGGACAGGTAACCTCTGAGTTACTCCCATGACCCCAATGGTGTCAAATAGTACTTGGGGAATGACAACGAATGATGACTGGGAGTTTGAGTATCACTGATAATGGTAGCTCTGTGTCTTCAGGTGGGCATGCTTGGTGCAGGGCAGCAGGCCCCACCACCGTACCCAGGACAGGGCCAGGTGGGCCAGCCAGCCATCCAGCAGCCATCCACGCCCATCTTTGTGTCCCCACCACCCAAACCCCAGCGCTTGCTGCACTCAGAGGCCTACCTGAAGTACATCGAAGGGCTCAAAGCAGACTCCTCCACCATCAGCAAATGGGACCAAACTCTGTCTGGTAAGTCATCCTCAGTGACGGGGATCTTAGTCCTTAGAAAAGCCAAAGGGGATCCTCTTGTCTAACGTGAGTACATTATGGATGTTTGTTTCCCGACATGCATGTGTGCATTAGATTGCTGAGTTGGAGACATGGTATTTGTGTATGAATCATGTATTGTGTGTGTGCACGCTTGAGTAGCCCGGAAGAAAGACGTCCGCCTGACTAAAGAGCAGGAGAGCAGACTGCCGTCACACTGGCTAAAGAGCAAGGGCGCCCACAACACGATGGCAGACGCACTGTGGCGACTCCGAGACCTGATGCTGCGGGACACCCTGAACATCCGGCAGACCTACACCCTGTAGATCGATCCTCTGACCCGGAGCCTCTTCCCTTAACACTGTCAGACAGGAAAGGTTGAAAGCTCACAAAAAAAATCGTCGAATGTCGTTGAATGTTTATTGCGTTATGTTAGTGAGTGTTGTTGTCGTGTCACAAAAAATGGATTTGTTGAAATGTTCAAAAAAGTGTATGAACGTTGTTTCGTATTTGTATTTTAAATGTGTCGTTCCAAGTGCATTATTGTGTGGATAGTTAATGAAGTGTTTTCGAGCAAAATTACTAGCATAGACCCGCATCTTGATAACATTTCATTGTGTTTTGTGGAACAGTAGGTCTATCGGAATACGAGATCTAACATCTGTTAGAAAGGGCATTTATCACAATTTCAAGTTCTATTTTCATAAATATTTATGAACGTTTGTTGATGAATAAAATCCCAACTTGTATTTGGCGCGTGTCTGGTATGGATGGTTTGACATGTTGTGCGCATGCTTGCTGCTCATGTTCTGCGCATGCGTGCTGCTCAGACCGCGCAGTTACTTGAGACTTTTGAAAGCTAAAGGAGGCTGTCAGGTAGCTAGTGGACCATACACGCCGGCGATATACTTTTTTGGGGGACGCAAAAAGCTTTAAAAAGGTATTATATCGTCAGGGTATCATAAATTAGCATGTTATATCTGCAAACGAGGCATGTTGATGACTCGTTTGCTAGCTTAAGAGCAAGCTAGTCAAAACCCTGACATTCTGCAACTCATGTCACGAGGATGTCTAGTTGTGTGTAGCTTGGTTGCTAATAGCTACTTCTGTATATATTTTTTTTAACATTAGCTCCTTGGCTCAGTCAAAGTAGGCTGTTAGCTACCTGGGCCACTAGTTTTAATTTTACATATTAACTATACAGAACGACACTTCAATTTAGTTAGCCATCCATGAGAGAACTAGTGCGCAAGCATGTTAAGCCAAGTCTGGAAACTCACAGTTCAGGTTTTATTTAGCTTTTATTGACTGACTAGCAAACGTAGCCTAACGGCTTTAAGTCTACTTCAAGCAGTATTGTGCAGATGAGTTAGAAAAGCTATTATAATATTTAAAATCTGCTTAATCCAAGGTGTCTAGTAAGCATCCATAGCGATACTTGGAAGCTAGGCTAAATGTACCTGGCTAGTCCTACCCATAGACATTAGCTACCGGCTAGCTACTAGCGTGCTATTTACGAACAATTATCACTTCAAGGATACAGGAAGTCAAGGATACAGTAGATTCAGTTCACCATGATGTACTGATCATCATGGTGAACTGTTATCAGTACACAATCATGGTGCTGTTATCAGGACATCATCATGGTGAACTGTTATCAGGACATCATCATGGTGCTGTTTTCAGTACATTATCATGGTGAACTGTTATCAGTACATCATCATGGTGAACTGTTTTCAGTATGTCATCATGGTCTACTGTATCCTTGACTCTGTAGCCCCTCGACACTGTTGCGCTTACAACGAAAAAATATGTTTCTCTGTAAGCTCACTCTCTGGAAACAGAATATTGTTATTGTCCGTTTGTTAAAATCGACTACCTTTGTGTTTTTCTATTCTATTCTATTATTTCTATTTTCTCCAGTGCATCATGGAGCTGAATGATACAAACCTTCAAACTCTCACAGAGTTTCTTCGCAAAACTTTGGACCCGGATCCAGGTGTACGACGGCCTGGTACAAAGAGCGTCTACATGACATGTTTCCTACTGAACAATACAAGCCTGTTCAATCTATCTATCAAGCTCTGCTGTTATATTGCTGGTCAATGTATCCTCTGTCTCAACAGCTACACATGCCTTCAAACATGTATTCCTTTGTCGTCCTCACCAGCTGAGAAGTTCCTGGAGTCTGTTGAGGGGAGCCATAACTACCCCATCTTACTTCTCACCTTGCTGGAAAAGTCTCAAGACTCTGTGATAAGGGTCTGTGCAGCTGTCACCTTCAAGAACTACATCAAAAGGAACTGGCGCATAGTGAGTGTGGACTTGGGGTTTGGAGTGACATGGACTTGGTCAGCTTGTTATGATGACAAATGGTTATTACTCCTAAGATTGCGTAACCTTTCCCTCCCCCGAGGTTGAGGATGAACCAAACAAAATCTCGGATCCAGATCGAACCACCGTCAAGGCAAACATTGTCAATCTGATGTTGAGCAGCCCTGAGCAGATTCAGAAACAGGTATGTCAACCATGTTCTCATCCAGACCACAATGAAACAAAGCACACCTGTGGAGTTCTGATGTCTGGCCCATTTTTTATTCTGAGTTGGATTGTTGTGTAACGGGTCATTTCACAAACTATATGGAGATGAAGACCTCGCTCATTCCCTATGCATGTGCTGCTCTATCTGTGTCTGTTTAGTTGAGCGATGCCATCAGCATCATCGGCAGAGAAGACTTCCCTCAGAAGTGGCCTGACCTCCTGACCGAAATGGTCACCCGCTTTCAGAGTGGCGACTTCCACATCATCAACGGCGTCCTCCGCACCGCTCACTCGCTCTTTAAGAGGTGAGCCTCCTGGATTGTTCCATGGCAACAATGACTTGTTCCCATCAGTTGGAGGAAATGATGTCATGTGTCTCCTGCTCCCTCAGGTATCGTCACGAGTTCAAGTCCAATGAGCTGTGGCTGGAGATCAAGCTGGTGCTGGACACGTTTGCCTTACCTCTGACAGAACTCTTCAAGGTAAGTAGAGCTATGGTGCCTCAGATACTTCTAATTGAACGAACCACCTGTTAAAGGGATATATGTGGATGTAGCTCTCATTTGTTTTCTAAATATTAGTTATTTTATTTACAATGTATTTACTATATAGTGGATTGTTATACATGGATATATATTTTTATATATACATTTTTAATATATATATTCTTTTACATTCCAGGCCACTATTGAGCTGTGTCAGACCCACGCTACAGACATCAACGCTTTGAAGGTCCTATTTTCCTCCCTCACGCTCATCTCCAAACTCTTTTACAGCCTTAACTTCCAGGTGCGTCTCATTCCTATTCTCAACTCCCTCTATCTCAACACAGCTTCAGGTCATAGCGATTGCATGTTGAAATACTGAATTCAAAATGTCTTTCTTTCCACACTGCTAGGACCTTCCAGAGTTCTTTGAGGACAACATGGAGACCTGGATGACCAATTTTCATAACTTGCTGACCTTGGACAACAAGCTACTACAAACAGAAGTGAGCGACGTAACCACAGGATGTGGATTAGTGGTGTCAGTGTAAGAGTTTGCTGGGTTCGTTTGTGTCTGACTGTCAGTCGGCCATCTTCTTCCCAAGGATGAAGAAGAGGCGGGGCTTCTGGAGCTGCTGAAGTCTCAGATCTGCGACAACGCTGCCCTGTACGCTCAGAAGTACGACGAGGAGTTCCAGCCGTACCTGCCTCGCTTCGTCACGGCCATCTGGAACCTTCTGGTGTCCACAGGGCAGGAGGTCAAATATGATCTGGTGAGAGACCTTTAGCTCGTGTTGCGTGTTGTGTCGTTTTGTGTTAATCCTGGCTGGTACACGTTGCCCATCTTTTGTGTTTGTGTTTTTCAGCTTGTGAGCAATGCCATTCAATTCCTGGCATCTGTGTGTGAGAGACCCCACTACAAGCATCTTTTTGAAGACCAGAACACACTCACCAGCATTTGTGAGAAGGTCATTGTGCCCAACATGGAGTTTAGAAGTGAGTCCAAAGAGGAAAACAGATTTTGAAATGCCTAACGGTTGACCTTACTTCCGTGATGGCAGTTAACGGTTCTCTTCATCCTTCCCCAGGTGCTGACGAGGAGGCCTTCGAGGATAACTCGGAGGAGTACATCCGGAGGGATCTAGAAGGATCAGGTATCTGCTCCTCACATGGCCTCCATCTGTACTGCCGCTGTTCTCCAGCCCTGTCGTTGCAGTCATCAAGTCACAGTGAACAGCCATGCTGTGCAGATATTATCCAGTAACCGGCTTTTGCCTCCGTCTTCCAGACATTGATACTCGGCGCAGGGCGGCGTGTGACCTGGTGCGAGGCCTGTGCAAGTTCTTCGAGGGCCCCGTCACGGCCATCTTCTCTGGCTACGTCAACTCCATGCTGGGAGAGTACGCCAAGAACCCTGGGGCGAACTGGAAGCACAAAGACGCGGCCATCTACCTGGTCACCTCTCTGGCCTCCAAGGCCCAGACGCAGAAGGTAGGAGAAGGCGTTAAACAGGGGTTATGGACAGATTCGTGTTATGGGAGGGGCGGGGAGACATTCATCATTAATCATATTGGCATTTGTCTTTTTTCAGCATGGCATAACACAAGCTAATGAGTTGGTGAATCTCACCGAATTCTTTGTGAACCACATCCTCACCGACCTGAAATCCTCAAATGGTAAGGGCACGCACAATCACCTCAAATGGCAGATTGCATCCCTCCGGGCCCGCACTCCTAACCCAGCAGCAACTCATATTCCCTTTCAGTTAACGAGTTCCCGGTGCTGAAGGCTGACGCCATCAAGTACGTCATGATCTTCAGAAGTCAGGTACTCGTGTTTTAACCAAACGTAACCACCCCACCAGTGACTATAAAACCACTTCATCTATAGCTGAGTGCGCTCTCTGTCTGTCTCATTAGCTCTCTCTCACATACCCTCTCACACATGTCTTCCCCCCCCCACCTCCCACTCTCCTCCAGCTCCCTAAGGACCAGCTGCTGCAGGCAGTTCCCCTGCTTGTGGCCCACCTGCAGGCAGACAGCACAGTGGAGCACACCTACGCTGCCCACGCTCTGGAGAGGCTCTTCACCATGAGGGGACCCAACAACTCCACCCTGTTAGTAGCTCCCACCAAGGCCTGCACACGTCTGTCTATAACTCTTATGACTCATCTGTTTGGATGGATGGCTTTACGATGCTTGTGGGAAACGTGACTCGTGAGATTGGAGTATGGCTGTTGTCATGGTCTCCTCCTGTGTTTTGTAGCATCACGGCTGCTGAGATGGCTCCGTTCACAGAGCAGCTGCTCAACCACCTGTTCAAGTCCCTGGCTCTTCCTGGCTCCACCGAGAACGAATACATCATGAAAGGCACGTGGCTCTACTGATACGCTTACGATGGCGCCCTCTTCCATCACGTCGAATCCAAAAAACGAAGCTCTCCTCTTTGAGGCGAGGGCCGATAAGGTGTACCTGCGATTGCCGAGCTCCTTCCTGACGCTCCCTTGTCTCTCCTTGCTCTCCTCTCAGCCATCATGCGGAGCTTCTCCCTCCTGCAAGAAGCCATCGTCCCGTATGTCCCCACCCTGATTGGCCAGCTCACTCACAAGCTCCTCCTAGTCAGCAAGGTAGGCCTTGCCTCTCCTCCGTTACTCATCTCAGAGCCTGCCTTCTACACCCAGCAGCACCATGGTGGCACTTGCTTTCTAAGGGGTCTTGCAGTGAGGCTGGTCCAGCAAACATGTCAAACACAGTTTCTTTTCAATGGTACTTAACTCAGTCTTGAAAGTCATACCAAGAAGATAATCACAGGAAAATGCGTAGTTGGTAAATCAATTTTCAAAGCGTAAACGGTAACAAATGCATAAAGGCGAACATGAATAGACGTACTGACTATAATGTGTTCCAAATTATTATGCAAGTCATATTTTCTCAAATTAGCTATATGAATGGCAGTCATGATTTTCCAGTCACCAACCATTAGAGTACAATTAAAATGTTTTTTGAAAGAACCTCCCAATGATAATAGTACATAAAAAAAAGTTTCCACACATTTTATTGTCATGAAGAACAAAAAATGGTTATGTGTAAAATTATAAACATTAGCAGGTCATGCCTGACTGAAATGTAACTGAAATCAAGCACTAGAAATCGATCACTGAAATCAAGTCACGTGAACATACGACCCCTTGTTGAAAAGGACCTTCTCAAGTCTTCCATCCATTGAATTTGTCAGTTTTTGGATAGTATCTGCTGGAACAGTCTTGCACAAGGACAGGATAGCCTCCCAGAGCTGTTGTTGAGATGTGAACTGCCTCCCACCATCATAAACACTTCTCTTGATGATGCTCCAAAGGTTCTCAATAGGGTTGAGGTCAGGGGAGGATGGGGGGGGGGCACACCATACGTTTGTCTCCTTTGATGCCCATTGCAGCCAGAGATGCAGATGCATTGTCATGCATGAAAATTAACTTGTTCCGAAAAGCTCGATTCTTCCTTTTGAACCATGACAGGAAGTGTTCTTTGAGGAACTCCACATACGTTGTGGATGTCATCTTCACACCGTCAGGGATCCTGAAAGGGCCGACAATCACTCTCTCCCCATGATACCAGCCCAAAACATCACTCCACCACCTCCTTGTTAGCGCCGTAGCCTTGTTTGCATGTGGTGGCCGTCAACCAACCATCCAGTACTGCATCCATCTTGACCATCGAGGGTTGCACAACATTCATCGGTGAACAGAACAGTTTCGAAGTCAGTCTTCAGGTATTGCCTGGCCCACTGGAGCCTTTTCTGCTTGTGTGCAGTGGATAGTGGAGGTTGAAACGATGGCTTATGCACCGCTGCAAACCCCTGGAGGACCCTGCATCTTGTTGTCAGGGGCACGTTGGAGGCACCAGCAGCTTCAAAAACCTGTCTGCTGCTGTGACGGGGCATTTCTACAGCTGCTCGTTTTGATCAGACATATTTGCCTGTTAGAAAGAGTCCTGGATTTTCCTTTATCAGCACGCACACGTGTGTGCTCTGAATCAGCTACATACTTCTTGATAGTGCGATGATCGCGATGAAGTTTCTTGGCAATCTTGATTGTCGTCATTCCTTGACCCAAACATTCAACTACTTGTTGCTTTTCAGCAGCCGAAAGGTCCTTCTTCTTGCCCATCTTGGTTGAAAATGGTAGCCTGCTTAATAATATGGAACAACCTTCTTTAGTAGTCTCCCCTTTAATTGGACTTACCTGCCAAACTAATTAGCACAGGTGTCTTCAATTGGTTTCAGTGATATACAGAGCACATTACCATTCATGAGTTTAAACTGACAAACAAAAAATCTTACCTTACCACTCTTGAACACTTTTTGCATAATAATTTGGAACATTGTAAATAGTGTATTGATTACATATTCAATGTCTATTCAAGCATAGATCCACCATGGACTTGAATCAAACGTCTTTGCTACCTGCCGAGCTGAACAGCGTCTTTCTACAACACCTTTTCCTCAGAACCCCAGCAAGCCTCACTTCAACCACTACCTGTTTGAGTCGCTGTGCCTGTGCATCAGGATCACCTGCAAGGCCAACCCTGCCACCGTGAGCAGCTTTGAGGAGGCCCTCTTCCCCGTCTTCACTGAGATCCTCCAGAATGATGTCCAGGGTAGGCAGCCTTCTACCTCCCACATCTTCGCTCTCCTAAATATGAGATGAGATACATTTTATTTGTCATAATACAGGTACAAGTAGAGGTAGGTAAATATGGATGGTGGGATTATTTTTTCCCCCACATCTGTAATCATCCTTGACAGTTTTGTTCCTGTCTCCCTCCCCCCTGCAGAGTTTGTGCCCTACGTCTTCCAGGTGATGTCCCTGCTCCTGGAGATCCACACCAGCTCCATCCCAGAGTCCTACATGGCCCTGTTCCCCCACCTGCTTCAGCCTGTCCTGTGGGAGCGCACAGGGAACATCCCCCCTCTGGTGCGCCTGCTGCAGGCCTACCTGGAGAAGGGCGGGATCACCATCGCCACCTCTGCCGCGGACAAAATCGTACGTTCAGATGAGGTTGCTGCAAGGGATGTGTGATAGGTTTGAGGCTGGACGAGTTATTTATTTAAAACTAAGTAGAAATGTGAAGTTGAGCTGTCATCTCGTCCATACAGCCTGGTCTGCTAGGAGTGTTCCAGAAGCTGATTGCTTCCAAGGCCAACGACCATCAAGGTTTCTACCTGCTCAACAGCATCATCGAGCACATGCCAACGTGAGTCGATAACAACATCGGTCAGGGATGTCATATTCAAATTTGGTGGATGTTTGGTTTAGTTTTTGAACTGTTTGGAGTTATGCTGTCTGTTGACTCTGTGTGTCTCTCCCAGGGAGTCCATCACTCAGTACAGGAAGCAGATCTTCATCCTGCTGTTCCAGAGGCTGCAGAGCTCCAAAACCACCAAGTTCATCAAGAGTGAGTCAAGGCAGTGAGAACACTGCGTCCCCTCTCTCCTTATCACATGCCTTTTATTTACCTTTGACAAGCCTCAAAAGCACGCTTGTCTGCTATTCATATCGATGTCATATCTATTCATGTCTCCTTGTCCAACGTGACTCCTCTGTTCTTCGCAGGTTTCCTTGTCTTCATCAACTTGTACTGTGTCAAGTACGGGGCCATCGCTCTCCAGGAGATTTTCGACAGCATCCAGCCAAAGTAAGTGTCTCATGTGTCCCTACTGCTCCACTTCTCTCCCTTGCAGGGTTCAACCATTTCTCATTGTTTGTTTCGGTGTTGAACACACAAACTTGACTTTCCTTTGATTCAATATTTCATCCCACTCTTTCACCAAAACACGCTAGTCTGTTATACCTGAGAATCTAGGCTCCTGAGAAGAAAGTTACATAGGATGGGATCTATGATACTTTTAGTTTTATCTTGCTTTACTCAGTTAAATGATGATATTGTAGACAATAACCACACTTGGATATTTGAATCGCTGTAAGCTAGCTAACTATCCGAGGAACAGAATCCAGCTTTATTTCTGTATGACCTTAAGTTCAAAACCCTGCTTCCTCCGACCACAGCGAGCTTGGGACTGTGTGGTACACACACCGTTTCAGAGCTTTTGATGCCTACTGTTTTCTCTGCCAGGATGTTTGGCATGGTGCTGGAGAAGATCGTCATTCCTGAGGTCCAGAAGGTGTCTGGGCCAGTGGAGAAGAAGATCTGTGCTGTGGGCATCACTAAAGTCCTGACGGAGTGTCCTGCCATGATGGACACAGAGTACACTAAGCTGTGGTGAGCAACACACCTGGACACAGCACCGGCACAGGTGTGATGCTGTTTTGGATGTGTGTAGGTGTATTTGCATCCTTAAAGGAACCCCCCCCCCCTCCTCTCCAGGACCCCCCTCCTCCAGGCTCTGATTGGTCTGTTTGAGCTCCCAGAGGATGACAGCATCCCTGACGACGAGCACTTTATAGACATCGAGGACACGCCCGGTTACCAGACAGCTTTCTCCCAGCTCGCATTCGCTGGCAAGAAGGAGCATGACCCCATTGGAGAGGCTGTCAGCAACCCCAAGATCCTGCTGGCCCAGTCCCTCCACAAGCTGTCCACAGCCTGCCCTGGACGGGTAAGTCAAGGGCAGGGGTGGGCAATTCCGGTCCTCGAGGGCCGCTGTTCTGAAGGTTTTAGATTGTTTCCCTGTTCCAGCACACCTGATTCAAATGAACGGGTTGTTATCAGGCTCTGTGCGAGCCTGATAATGACCATTCATTAGAATCAGGTGTGCTAGGGGCAACGTTGTGCTGGTGTGCTCACTGGAAATGAGACTTGTCTTAATAGGTCCATGTAGTCGTGTTTGAACTGGTGAAGCGTGAACGTCTTCCCTCACTGAAAGAGGGAGGGGTAGATGGGGGACTGATGTCATGGTGTGAAGGGGGCGTGGCCTCTGGAATGTAAGCGAGCCTCTTGTCTCCTGGCAGGTTCCCTCCATGCTGAGCACCAGTCTGAACTCCGAGGCGCTCCAGTACCTCCAGGGCTACCTGCAGGCTGCCACCGTGCAGCTGGTCTAACGCCGGCCTCCCCGACCGCCACTGCCACTCCCATCAAGACCAGGATGCACTGCGCAGGAAATGTGCAGCTTGTGACTCCATTACGGTCTCACAATGGGACTGGGACTGACTATTACACACCTGAGTGAGACTGACCAAACACACTCATGATGGACACCAGGACTGGACACCTCACAGGCTCATCTAGTACCTATTGGGATTTTTAAGGGTTTTAAGTGGACTATCCAAACAGAAAGAAGCGGATCTGAAGTTTACCTTATTGAGCTCTTTATTGAACTACATTTTTTTCTCTGTTCGTGATGGGTATGGGGTTTTTCACGCCCCTCAAATTGTTTGCTGCTCGGTTAAAGCAAGTTGTTAAAGCAGTTATTATCACTGTTTCAAACATCATGTTTGGTAGGACTAGTTTAACTGGACACTATCCAAAATGAACAGTAACAGTATTGTGGTACATAAACTGACTTGTTAACAAGCATCACCCATATAGATGATGCCTCAGTTCACCTGACTCAAGCCTCGACAGCAGAATCAAAGCAGAAGTGTTTCCTTACTTTGTCCTTGTTTTTCAGCCAACTTCCTGGTCTTTACAGTTATGGAAGCTTGTAGTAGTTGCTTCACTCAACACTTAGCGCTCTTTTTTTATTGTTGTTGCATGTTCTGGTAGTGTTGTCCTTTTTTGTCTTGTCTTAGTTTCGGCACTGTCTTCAGATGTGAATAAAAAGAGGCACTTGTATACAACCTGTTTTTTTGTTGCTTGTGTACTGTATTCAAAGTTTAGGTCCAAGCTCCAGAGCATGGTCTCAGTGTATGAAAGTATAATATTTATGATGTATATTAAGACATTTTCTCATCCTGATACACATAATACAATCAACAGGGGTGTCAAGATCCAGTCCTCGAGGGCCGCTCTCCTGAAAGTTTGAGATGTTTCCCTGCTCCAGCACACCTGATTCTAATAAATGGTTATCAAGCTCTGTGGAGGTGTGCTGGGGCGTGGAAACATCTAAAACATTCAGAAGAGCGGCCCTCGAGGATTGAATCTTGACACCCCTGTTGATTGTTCTGTTTAGAAATACAGCTTAAGTTGTCAACACACAATTGTGACATAAATGCACAGGAATTAACTTCTGAGCTTAAGCACTTTCTCTTCTGATAACTTTTATGCCTAAATTTTACCGTAGGAGTGGCATATGCTTAAACTTGTTAAAGGCATTTAGCTTAACATATTATTTTAAAACAGATAGCACTTAGTTCAACCAAAAGTATATATTATCATCACCTACTAAATTAATCTCTTTAACACATTTATACAACAAGGCATAAAACTGCCTTGCGCTGTTACAAAGCAAAACGCTACACATGAACATGATGCACAAGCCACGAATCAGGGTCCACGCGGATCCTTATACATACAAATGCCAAATGTGAAATACAATGTTAAATACAAATGTAGGTTTTTAAGGCCTTAAAAAGTCTTAAATTATAGGGAAGGGCGCGATGTGATCTCTGCAAAAGGCGAAAGTCGAGAAACACAAGCGCTACATTGCGGACCAGTCGAGTAGTTTTACCTATTCAAAACTTCTCAACTCCATCACCCATCACTCAGCTAAGTAGGCCTATTGCGTTTACCTCCGGTGCGACTCATTTTTGCACAGACCTGGGTACTTTATTGTTGCAAATACTTCCAAAAACTCATTGCGGTGTACAGAGGATCAATTTATATTACGAATATCATTCTGCCACCTAATCTCCGTCTATTAATTTGCAACCGTAGAGCCTGACAAGACTTTTGTAACTGCAGAGTCAAGAGGACAGTGTCCTAAAACTCCTAAGACAAGACTGACAAGACTTTTGTAACTGAAGAGTCAAGAGGACAGACAGTGCCCTAAACCTTATAAGATGCTGCTTCGCAAACCCTTCATTCATAGTCCTACTCAATTCCCTGAAACCATTAGGATAAATGCTACATTACCGCCTCATTCCGGTGCATTTTTTATTCGTGTTTAGGTGGGTGGTGGGGGGGAGACATTTACCGCTAAACCTACAGCATAATGATACTGCTGATGATTCGGTAGGTATGGGAGGGGTGATCATGGGAAGATATTGGAATGAATAAGACCGTCTGCTTAATGACTAAATGTAAGTTGAAGGTGAGCTACTCAGCAGCGGAGGGATATGGTGCTTGTCTACCTGTGAGATGAAAAAGAGTGTCTCCAACTCTAAAGAGACACAGCCTACAGTTTCTAGTCAACACAGAATATTGCTTTGTTTTCTCCACAGAGACAGAGAAAGCATTATGTGGAATAAAACATAACACAATTCCTCAAATGCAGACTATAATTGTTCATTGCCTATTGCACTAGAGAGCGTATCCGAGTCTGCGATTACTGTAGTTCATTTGGATGAAAGACTACATTACCCAGACTGCCGAGCGGAAGTCTGTTTCGAAAACACTAAAGGACATGAGTTGAGAGCTGAAATCACAGTGTTAGAGCCATAGACATGTATAAAGTTTCTAATTTTCTAAGTTTCTAATGTCTATGGTTAGATCCATTGTATGTGTTTGAAAACTACGAATCCCACAATGCCCACAATTTCTTCGTCGGAATTTGTTGTCCCACTGAATGCAGCTATTGGTTGCGCCTGATCAGACTCCACCTTGTTGGTTACTGAAGATTGAAGAACTCGCGCAGCCGAACCAAATGTTCTTTTACTGGAGGTCTGCGACGTGAACGGTACGTTTGAAATTTGAGTTTCAGCTATGTTAACACGTTTATAGCATGCAACAATAAGACCTAACATTCTGAGCATGGAAACTGTCCAACATAGACGTATTCTATGTCTATCCGTCTAAATAATTTATAATAATAATCTAGTTTAGTTGGTAACTTGAAGCTCTGGACTCCAGCTGACCACGTGGTCTAAGCAGGACTTTTAGATGCTTTGCTGCTACACATTTATTTATGCTGCGCTCATAATTAATACGCTTTATATAATTTACAGATCATACAGTGAATGTATTTTCACGCATAAAGATTATGGGGAATCCGAGGGCCAAGCCACCATCTACCTTCCAGGCAGTTGTTATGCACAGACTTTCTGCTACACACACACACACACACCACCTCCAGCTTCTCCGGGGTGGATCCCGGGATATTCCCCGGCCAGCGGAGAGACATGGTCGTTCCAGCGTGTCTTGGGTCTTCCCAGGGGCTGCCTCGTGGACCAAGTGTGGTTCGGAAAAATTATGACGATCAGATCGAGTTCCGCTACATCACCCAGATCGGCGATACCGGGGCCCCACCCTGGAGCCAGTCCTGGAGTGGGTGTTCGCAGGCTGTCGCCTGGTGGCCGGGTCTTTACCAATGGGACATGGTCGGGCCCAGCCCGAAAAGGCAACGTGGGACCACCTTCTTGCTGGCCCACCACCAGCAGAAAGGACCATGAGGGGCCAGTACAGTGTGTTCCAGGGCATGTGCTAGGATGACCGAGGCCTTGCACACAATCTTTAGCTCCAAGCCACGTGATTCACGAAGTATGAAGTGGGTGAGTTCTCAATTGTTTTACGTTCAACTAGTGTGATTGGTGATTATGATGACTAAACTTTTTTCCCCATCATATCGACAGTGTTGACTAACTAGAAATTTAAGCCAAATTGACTGAATCACCAATTGTTTTTGTTTGCACATTCGACCACATCAGAACCCACCTAATGTGTTAATATTATTTATTTCAGGTCCAGACTTTGACCCAGAATGACATACTCCATGGAATCAGATGAACAGATTAATGGTGAGTACTGAGTAGACTAGTTATGAACATCGAACTTTGTAAAGGTAAATACCTTTTCAAGATCTTATTTGTACGCAAGTAACACTTAGTTTGCTGTAAATTTGTAAACTAGTCGGCTGTATGCTCTTGCAGTTCTTTCCTTGGCACTTTTTGGTTCTTGCGATGTATGTTTCACAATCTATGAACCTTGGGGTATAACACGTTGCTATGCTCAGTGATCAATGCTCTTTTGTAAAGCTCTCTTGTAAGTCGCTTTGGATAAAAGTGTTTGCTAAATGAGTAAATGTAATGTTGGTGTGGTCAGTGGAGGCATCCTGACATGAGGCAGGTAAGATTGTGGCACTTGGCTTTGAACTGTGACCTGTTCCCCCTTCAACAGCTGACTATGAAGTCGTTGATCTCATCAACCTGCTCTTTGTCTTTCAGGTGTTCTGTCATATCAAGGACCATTGTTGGAATCATGAAGCAGGTGAGTTCTCAATTGTTTAACGTTCAACTAGTGTGATTGGTGATTATGATGACTAAACTTTTTTCCCCATCATATCGACAGTGTTGACTAACCAGAAATTTAAGCCAAATTGACTGAATCACCAATTGTTTTTGTTTGCACATTCAACCACATCAGAACCCACCTAATGTGTTAATATAATTTATTTCAGGTCCAGACTTTGACCCAGAATGACATACTCCATGGAATCAGATCAGATTAATGGTGAGTACTGAGTGGACTAGTTATGAACATCGAACTTTGTAAAGGTAAATACCTTTTCAAGATCTTATTTGTACGCAAGTAACACTTAGTTTGCTGTAAATTTGTAAACTAGTCGGCTGTATGCTCTTACAGTTCTTTCCTTGGCACATTTTGGTTCTTGCGATGTATGTTTCACAATCTATGAACCTTGGGGTATAACACGTTGCTATGCTCAGTGATCGATGCTTTCTCTTGTAAGTCGCTTTGGATAAAAGCGTTTGCTAAATGAGTAAATGTAATGTAGGTGTGGTCAGTGGAGGCATCCTGACATGAGGCAGGTAAGATTGTGGCACTTGGCTTTGAACTGTGACCTGTTCCCCCTTCAACAGCTGACTATGAAGTCGTTGATCTCATCAACCTGCTCTTTGTCTTTCAGGTGTTCTGTCATATCAAGGACCATTGTTGGAATCATGAAGCAGGTGAGTTCTCAATTGTTTAACGTTCAACTAGTGTGATTGGTGATTATGATGACTAAACTTTTTTCCCCATCATATCGACAGTGTTGACTAACCAGAAATTTAAGCCAAATTGACTGAATCACCAATTGTTTTTGTTTGCACATTCAACCACATCAGAACCCACCTAATGTGTTAATATAATTTATTTCAGGTCCAGACTTTGACCCAGAATGACATACTCCATGGAATCAGATCAGATTAATGGTGAGTACTGAGTGGACTAGTTATGAACATCGAACTTTGTAAAGGTAAATACCTTTTCAAGATCTTATTTGTACGCAAGTAACACTTAGTTTGCTGTAAATTTGTAAACTAGTCGGCTGTATGCTCTTACAGTTCTTTCCTTGGCACATTTTGGTTCTTGCGATGTATGTTTCACAATCTATGAACCTTGGGGTATAACACGTTGCTATGCTCAGTGATCCATGCTTTCTCTTGTAAGTCGCTTTGGATAAAAGCGTTTGCTAAATGAGTAAATGTAATGTAGATGTGGTCAGTGGAGGCATCCTGACATGAGGCAGGTAAGATTGTGGCTCTTGGCTTTGAACTGTGACCTGTTCCCCCCCCTTTAACAGCTGACTATGAAGTCGTTGATCTCATCAACCTGCTCTTTGTCTTTCAGGTGTTCTGTCATATCAAGGACTGGGTTTGGAATATAGTCAGCCATATTCTCTGAAGGTACTATCAAATATTTAAAGAATAATTATTGCCTGTATGGATTGGCTGTTGACTGATCTTTTTTTTCCCCAGCAGATCGACTCTGACTTCTTATTTTAAGACAATTTAATCTGACATCAACCAGCAATAATGATATCTTTGTAGCACTTGTAGGATGTGGTCTCACCCTTTTTTTTTCTTTTTGAAACAGAAAGGACGCTGAAAGTTTTACCTGAAACGGAGAACAATACGGGAGATAAGGTATACCTTTGTTTTAACATGCAATAACTTACATGGTGTAAGTGATGACTAGACTTTTTTCCCCAGCAGATCGACTCTGTTGACCATCTTTTGATTTCAAAGCCAAATAAATCTGATACACCTGTAATTAATCCTTTCACAGCTTGTCTAGCTGTGGTTCTAGTTCATTCAAATGCATCCTTTTTTTTCTAGACTTGGAGGAGTTTGCATCTGCTCAAGGCTCTGGGTCCGGAATGAAGATGTTAAACCAAAATAAATGATTTTGTAATGCATTTCATTTGTTTGTTGCAGTGCACATTTAATGTATAGATGGAAGAAATACAACAGACAACTGGGTTACAGCCTCTTTGTGATTTAAGTTGTATATGGAAATGTAAACGTTTATAAATCAATTAAATTGCATTTTGTGCAAATATGTGCTTCAATTGCATCGCTTGAGTAAAGTCAACTGATGTTTTGCAGGGGTAAATAAACTTACAGGCCTAACCCTAAATTAATGTGCATGAAAATATTTCCATTTCATTTTCTCAACCCTAGTTCTCAGAATGCTTGTCCTGCATGTTTCCCTGCTACAACATGAATGATTCAAATGAATGGTTTATTATCCAGCTCTGCAAAAGCCTGCTTATGATCATTCGTTTGAATCAGGTGTGTTGAAGCAGGGAAACATCTAAATAAGCAGGACTGGGGTTGCCTGAAGACCAGGGTTGGAAACCACTGGTCTAGATAAAAGGAACGTTGAAGACCTGTGGAAGGGTAAAATGATCCTGGCAACCAGTCAGTCTAGGTAGTTATTTCTGATGTGATATACATTTTGCATGAGTTGGAGCATAGGTCTTCATTTCTATGTCCCTTGTTATTTTAAGTATGTGATGCTATTTATAGATGCTTTAAAACAATTTGTGACAATTCTTACACTCCCGTTGATAAATCGTTTGTTACCATGGCATATTTATACTTAATTACCCAAAACTCAGTGAAATCAGACACGATGACTGCTTGTAGCCACCATAAGCTTTCGTCATTATCACGAGTTTGAATTGGGTGGTCAATCCGTCGACTCCTAATGCATGCTCACGAGTTGGGGAGCCCAGTCAATCCTGTACTGTAATCAGACAAAAGCTTTTCAATTGGTGCCCACCAGCAGCCATCCTAATCCCAGGGTTGGAAGTTACATAAAATGTCCATCCAATCCCATGTCGCAGGCAACAACAACAAATAGCTGAAGCTTGGCCGTCTGCTTGATTGCGTTAACCTCTGCATTCTGACCCACAAGGTTAATACTAGATTCTCAAACTGGACGTAAAAAATGATTGTGCTAGTAGACCTACTGTTGATGCTCATAGATTTAACAGTGTCCATTCTCAGTTCTATAGTACAAACTGTCATACGACCGCGGTTGAAGTGCATTGATGGAGAGCTGTGTCTCATAACAGGAGCTGGGGGGGCGCTGGGTCGTTTGTTCGCTCTGGAGTTCGCCAAAGAAGGGGCGCATCTTGTTCTTTGGGACTGTAATGCTGATTCTAACGAGCAGACCGCCAAACTTGCTCGGGAACTGGGTGTCAAGGTGCACACCTATACTGTGGACCTTGCGCGCCGGCAGGACATTTATGAGACAGCGGAGCTGGTCCGACGCGAGGTGGGGGATGTCTCTATGGTGGTCAACAACGCCGGTGTGGTAGCTGGACGGAGGCTGCTGGACTGTCCGGATGAACTGCTGGAGAGGACTCTGTTGGTGAACTGTCATGCGCTGTTTTGGGTGAGGTTTCAGATACCAAAATAACGAATTGTTGGTGCATCTTTAAAATGATCTGAATATATATCAACAGAAATCAGAAGCAAAACATACAGTCTCGAACGAATGAAAAAGCGGCTGATTTAACGTGGCTGTTGGAGATGCCTGTGTTTGCTCATTGAAGTGTGATGAGAAGCGCAGCAGCCTGAAAATAAACATCACCTCGGGACGTAAAGGCAAATGTCCAGCAAAGACCGATATATTCTTTCAGACCAACTATAGCTTGATTTTCCCCCTCGCGTTCGTTCCTCCAGTCATGAATGTGACTTCCAGTTAAGAATGGGATTATCTCAATATGATCCTCTTACTTACTATAACCTCAGTCTAATATTCAAAAGAATGAAGGAATAAGCTCCCATAACACATCATCCTCTTATATATGACTTTACTGTGAGATAACTGCCCACCCCCCTAGCATTTACAGAAGCAGCTGACCGTTGGCTTATGCATGCTTGGCTCCAGATCAGAGTGGGAAGATTCTATAGAATTCCCTGCATAACCTGCTAATGATTGGTTGTGTGTGTGTGTGTGTTACTTTCATACAATAGATGACTAAAGCCTTCTTGCCTGAGATGAAAGCTAGGAACCATGGACACATGGTGACCATAGCCAGTGCTCTGGGGCTGTTCAGCACAGCCTGTGTAGAGGTGAGGTGGGATCACTTCTGTATACATATGGCCTTCACAGCATGGAGTGCATTGACTGATGATCAAATAAATTACAGGAATTACAGTCTCCCCCTTTCTCTTTCCCTCTTGCAGGATTACTGCGCCAGTAAATTTGGCGCTGTTGGTTTCCACGAGTCATTGACCCATGAGCTACAGGCAGAGGGTTTGGACGGCATCAAAACCACCCTGGTCTGTCCTTACATCGTGGACACAGGGATGTTCGCTGGCTGCAAGATCAGGCAAGGCACCTCCATGACTTTGGTCTCTGCATTTTTGTATTGGTGGCCCTTATCCAGATCAACTACAATATGCGCCATGTACACTAAATGGTCAATTGTATGTGGACGCTGTTCAACATACAAACACCTGTTTGTTGAACCTCCTTCATGTGGAGTTCCAACTTCCTCACATTTCTATTCTCACGTTCTACTGATGTCCAAGCTCAGTAATGGCAGGGTGACGATCAGGGGTCCAGCCAACATGTTGCTCCTTCATAACATGTCGCACAATGTCACCGATGATGAAAGTGTCTGCTGAAGGAAGTGTCTGCTGTGTTTCTGTGTGTGTGTCTGTGTATGTGTGTGTCTGTGTGAACCCACCACCCTCAGGAAGGAGTTACAGGGTTTGATTCCTCCCCTTGATCCTCTCTACACGGTGCAACAGTCCATGAACGCCATCCTGGGAGAGCAGCACATGATCTGCATCCCACGCCTCATGTATATTCCTTTTGTCTCACGAGCGTAAGTTCATCCTCTAGCCTCAGAGCCGTCGCTGAACAGGACAGGTACGAGAGACCCTCCTGTCCTAGGTCCTGCATGTTGTGTTGTCAGTTCAAGCCCTTGACCTTTACCCTTCGGTAACTGTTGCTTTCCATTCTCAGCCTGCTGCCGTGGAAGGCCAACGTTGCGACTTACCGCTTCATGGGTGGTGACAAGTGCATGATGCCCTTCATTAAGAATGTGGAGCAGAAGACCGCCAACGGCCATGCTAAATCCTCCTAGAGCCCCCTGCTGTCTGACCAAATGACCTACATTCGCAGCAAGACAACAGACCGATTCTACACACCAACAGCTCATGTGAGCTGTCATCAGAAGGGAGAGAAAGTGCATTAGCTCACAAGTGAATTCTTATGTGCTTGTATGTCACAATTATGTGCACTGACAATTTAACGTTGCAGACCTCCAGTAAAAGAACGCCTACTACTGCTGTGCGAGTTCTTCAATCTTCAGTAACCAACAAGTTGGAGTTTACTCAGGCGCAACCAATAGCTGCATTCAGTAGGACAACCAGTTCCGAAGAAGGCTGGTAGCATTGTCGGATTTGTAGTTTTCAAACACATACAATGGATCTAACACTGTCATTTCCGTGTTGTTGATATTGCATATTCTGTCTGATTCCCCCATTCATTTAATGAATGGTAAATTAACTGTGATAGTCCAGTATGCATAGAGCAGAGCCTAGTCTGCATATTCTTTTTGATTCGCTCCATGTCAGTGAACATGGATCTCACAGCTTTTTAGCCTGTTACTTCAGTTTAATTTATCTGTTGGCTGGTGTGAACTGATCTCATTAATAAACTTCAGTGTTTGAAATTCTGTGCTATGTGTCCTATTCTTCTGTACAACAACAGTGAATGTAAACTGGGCCGGATTAAGGCAATGGGCTTTAGGGGCTGCAGCCCCGGGCCTCGCCACCAGGGGGAGTTGTCCGATTGTCAGGTTGTCCGATGTTGAGTGAGTTAACCTCACCGCGCATAACGTTAGAAAAATAGAAAAATAATGCGCGAAATTGTCCGCTCCAAGAAAGCATGACTGTGGGTCCCAAAAAAAGAAAATTACAAGCTCAAAAACATGAGAAAATGTCAGAATTACTGAAGACTCCAAAATTAACAAATATATGAAGTGCTGCAACAAATCCACCGGCTAGTCAGCCGGCAGCTGCAGCTACCTCTCCCAGCACTGAGCTGCCATGACTTGCCAGTCTGCTGCTAATGCCCTTATAATGGACAAACTTCTAAATGCATTACAACAGAGGAATGCAGTCTATGAAAAAACCTGCAAATACTTTGGATTTCTTACTCGACTTGAAAAACTCTCTCAGTGAAATATGTGAGCAACCCGATTGCAGACCAAATACAACGCAGATCTAGGATGACTTTCCAGACGAACTAGCTCCCGAGTTGCTCTCACTGACCCAGCAACACCGACAAACCTTTCATTAATACGGGAGAGGCATCTCCAAAGTGTTTTATCTCCAAAGTGTTTTATCTCCAGAGTGTTTTCCCAAATGTGGACACTGAGGAATTACCTTACATTGCCCGTTAGTAATGCCAGTGATGAGAGGTCATTCTCCAAATTAGGAATTCTTAAACATAGACTGAGGACATCAGTGTGCGAGGACAGACTGAACAATTTGACTTTAATGCAATAGAGTATGACATACTGCGCGAGCTGGACTTTGAAGAGCTCATTGATGAGTTTGCATTGAGAAAGAGCAGAAAACGGGCCTTTTAATATCACTGATGTGATGATGGTGATTGGTGAGTCATGTTTGTTCTGTTTGACAGCGGCTGAAACACTTCCATTATTGTTAAATCGTTTTTTTGTTTGTATGTAAGCTAATTCAAATGCTTTCAACCCTGGAGATGTTGCAATTTATATCAGGCTGTCTGCATTCTTGTGTTTGAGCTTTTGAGTAACCTATAATGACTTAGGTAAAGTTAGAAAGATATTCACAGATTCGGACTTCCGCGATCAATAAGTAAGAGACGAAACGTTGTTCAAACACAAATTATGCCTCTTTCACATCATAATAGCATATACTACGTGCTACAAGCAAACAAATAAACGTTTTGTAACAGAACAAGCAATATTCCGCGCTGAATGCATAATTGTCATCTCTACGAGCAGCCAGCGGCCAGACAGATTCGCAGGGAGCGTCTGCAAAGTTCTCTTCCAAGAGAGAGGCTGTAAACAAAAATCAATAACTCCATTGGTAAACTGTATGTAGAAACCAAAATCACTCCACACATCAACTGTCTCCTACTGGTCATACTACAACTGCTGTGTTGGTTAATTTTCATGAATTATTTAATCAAATCAGGTAAAGTTTCATTTTCATGAATGTGTTTGAAAATATTAATCAATAGCTCCACTGTTATGCAATATTATCACTCCAAAATCACTCCACACATCAACTGTGTCCTCAGGGTCATACTACAACTGCTAGTTTGGAGAAAATATGTTTTGCTTAATTTTCATGAATTTTTGAACCAAAACAGGATTGGCTTAATATCCATGAATGTATTTGCATATATCAATCAATAGCTCCACTGTTATGCAATATTATCACTCCGAAATCACTCCACACATCAACAGTCCCCTCCTGGTCATACTACAACTGCTATTTTGGAGAAAATTAGTTGTGCTTTATTTTAAGGAATTCTTTCATCCAAACAGTTTTTCTTCATTTACATGAATGTGTTTGGATATATTAATCAATAGCTCCACTGTTATGCAATATTATCACTCCAAAATCACTCCACACATCAACTGTGTCCTCCTGGTCACACTACAACTGCTATTTTGGAGATAAATGGTTGTGCTTTATTTTAAGGAATTCTTTCATCCAAACAGTTTTTCTTCATTGACATGAATGAGTTTGGAAATATTAATCAATAGCTCCACTCTTATGCAATATTATCACTCCCAAGTCACTCCACACATCAACTGTGTCCTCCTGGTCATACTACAACTGCTATTTTGGAGCAAAATGGTTGTGCTTAATTTTAAAGAATTTTTGAAGATCAACATTTTTTCTTCATTGACATTAATGTGTTTGGAATTATTAATCAATAGCTCCACTGTTATGCAAAATTATCACTCCCAAATCACTCCACACATCAACTGTGTCCTCCTGGTCATACTACAACTGCTATTTTGGAGCAAAACGGTTGTGCTTAATTTTCAGGAATTTTCGAAGATCCACATTTTTTCTTCATTGACATTAATGTGTTTGGAATTATTAATCAATAGCTCCACTGTTATGCAATATTATCACTCCCAAATCACTCCACACATCAACTGTGTCCTCCTGGTCATACTACAACTGCTCGGTGGGTGGGGAGCCTTTGCCTCAAGTGGAGGAGTTCAAGTATCTCGGGGTCTTGTTCACGAGTGACGGAAGGACGGAACGTGAGATTGACAGGCGGATCGGTGCAGCGTCTGCAGTGATGCAGTCTCTGTACCGGACTGTCGTGGTGAAGAAGGAGCTGAGCCGCAAGGCGAAGGTCTCGATTTACCGGTCAATCTACATTCCTACTCTCACCTATGGTCATGAGCTTTGGGTCATGACCGAAAGGACAAGATCGCGGATACAAGCGGTCGAAATGGGTTTCCTCCGCAGGGTGGCTGGGCGCTCCCTTAGAGATAGGGTGAGGAGCTCGGTCACACGGGAGGAGCTCGGAGCACAACCAATACTCCTACACGTCGAGAGGAGCCAGTTGAGGTGGTTCGGGTCTGTTTAGGATGCCTCCTGGACGCCTCCCCCGGGAGGTGTTCCAGGCATGTCCCACCGGGAGGCGTCCCCGGGGAAGACCTAGGACACGCTGGAGGGCCTATGTCTCTCGGCTGGCCTGGGAACGCCTCGGGATCCCCCCCGGAGGAGCTGGAGGAGGTGTGTGCGGTGAGGGAAGTCTGGGCTTCCCTGCTCAGACTGCTGCCCCCGCGACCCGGCCCCGGATAAGCGGAAGATAATGGATGGATGGATAATTTAGAGAAAGAAATAAAATAAAAATATAATACAAAACTTGTAGAAGAAATAGCTTTTGGTCAATATTGGTCATACACAGCAGGACGATTCTGTAAAACAACATTGCTATAACAATTCTCAATAATTAATGGAGTGGAGTGATTTTAGAGTGTCCATAATGTATAACAGTGGAGTTCTTGATTAATATTCTCCCAAAACAATCCTGAAAATAAAACAAAACATATTTTCCACTTCCAAGGCTTTTGATGTTTGAAGTGATTTTGGAGTGATAATATTGCATAACAGTGGAGCTATTGATTAATATTTCCAAACACATTCATGTAAATGAGGAAAAACTGTTGATCTTCCAAAATTCCATAAAATTAAGCACAACCATTTCTCTCCTAAATAGCAGTTGTAGTATGACCAGGAGAACACAGTTGATGTGTGGAGTGATTTTGGAGTGATAATATTGCATAACAGTGGAGCTATTGATTAATATTTCCAAACTCATTCATGTCAATGAAGAAAAACTGTTTGGATGAAAGAATTCCTTTAAAAAAAGCACAACCATTTATCTCCAAAATAACAGTTGTAGTATGACCAGAAGGACACAGTTGATGTGTGGAGTGATTTTGGAGTGATAATATTGCATAACAGTGGAGCTATTGATTAATAATTCCAAACACATTAATGTCAATGAAGAAAGAATGTTGATCTTCAAAAATTTCTTAAAATTAAGCACAACCATTTTGCTCCAAAATAGGAGTTGTAGTGTGACCAGGAGGACACAGATGATGTGTGGAGTGATTTGGGAGTGATAATATTGCATAACAGTGGAGCTATTGATTAATAATTCCAAACACATTAATGTCAATGAAGAATGTTGATCTTCAAAAATTCCTTAAAATTAAGCACAACCATTTTGCTCCAAAATAGGAGTTGTAGTATGACCAGGAGGACACAGTTGATGTGTGGAGTGATTTTGGAGTGATAATTTTGCATAACAGTGGAGCTATTGATTAATAATTCCAAACACATTAATGTCAATGAAGAAAAACTGTTGATCTTCAAAAATTCCTTAAAATTAAGCACAACCATTTTTCTCCAAAATAGCAGTTGTAGTATGACCAGGAGGACACAGTTGATGTGTGGAGTGATTTTGGAGTGATAATTTTGCATAACAGTGGAGCTATTGATTAATAATTCCAAACACATTAATGTCAATGAAGAAAAACTGTTGATCTTCAAAAATTCCTTAAAATTAAGCACAACCATTTTTCTCCAAAATAGCAGTTGTAGTATGACCAGGAGGACACAGTTGATGTGTGGAGTGATTTTGGAGTGATAATATTGCATAACAGTGGAGCTATTGATTAATAATTCCAAACACATTAATGTCAATGAAGAAAGAATGTTGATCTTCAAAAATTCCTTAAAATTAAGCACAACCATTTTGCTCCAAAATAGGAGTTGTAGTATGACCAGGAGGACACAGTTGATGTGTGGAGTGATTTTGGAGTGATAATTTTGCATAACAGTGGAGCTATTGATTAATAATTCCAAACACATTAATGTCAATGAAGAAAAACTGTTGATCTTCAAAAAATCCAGAAAATTAAGCACAACCATTTTGCTCCAAAATAGGAGTTGTAGTATGACCAAGAGGACACAGTTGATGTGTGGAGTGATTTTGGAGTGATAATTTTGCATAACAGTGGAGCTATTGATTAATAATTCCAAAGACATTAATGTCAATGAAGAAAAACTGTTGATCTTCAAAAAATCCAGAAAATTAAGCACAACCATTTTGCTCCAAAATAGGAGTTGTAGTATGACCAGGAGGACACAGTTGATGTGTGGAGTGATTTTGGAGTGATAATTTTGCATAACAGTGGAGCTATTGATTAATAATTCCAAACACATTAATGTCAATGAAGAAAAACTGTTGATCTTCAAAAAATCCAGAAAATTAAGCACAACCATTTTGCTCCAAAATAGGAGTTGTAGTATGACCAGGAGGACACAGTTGATGTGTGGAGTGATTTTGGAGTGATAATTTTGCATAACAGTGGAGCTATTGATTAATAATTCCAAAGACATTAATGTCAATGAAGAAAAACTGTTGATCTTCAAAAAATCCAGAAAATTAAGCACAACCATTTTGCTCCAAAATAGGAGTTGTAGTATGACCAGGAGGACACAGTTGATGTGTGGAGTGATTTTGGAGTGATAATTTTGCATAACAGTGGAGCTATTGATTAATAATTCCAAACACATTAATGTCAATGAAGAAAAACTGTTGATCTTCAAAAAATCCAGAAAATTAAGCACAACCATTTTGCTCCAAAATAGGAGTTGTAGTATGACCAGGAGGACACAGTTGATGTGTGGAGTGATTTTGGAGTGATAATTTTGCATAACAGTGGAGCTATTGATTAATAATTCCAAACACATTAATGTCAATGAAGAAAAACTGTTGATCTTCAAAAAATCCAGAAAATTAAGCACAACCATTTTGCTCCAAAATAGGAGTTGTAGTATGACCAGGAGGACACAGTTGATGTGTGGAGTGATTTTGGAGTGATAATTTTGCATAACAGTGGAGCTATTGATTAATAATTCCAAACACATTAATGTCAATGAAGAAAAACTGTTGATCTTCAAAAAATCCAGAAAATTAAGCACAACCATTTTTCTCCAAAATAACAGTTGTAGTATGACCAGGAGGGGACTGTTGACGTGTTAAGTGGTTTTGGAGTGATAGTAATGCATAAGAGTGGAGCTATTGATAAATAAATAAATACAATTATCATGAAAATTAAGCAAAACGAATTTTAATCAAAACAGCTGTTGTAGTATGATCAGGAGGATACTGTTGTTGTGTGGAGTACTTTTGGAGTCTCTATATTTTATAACAGTGGAGTTATTGATTTTTGTTTGCACATCACTCTTGGAAGTGAACTTTGCAGACGCTCCCTGCGCACTCTTCGGTCGCTGGCTGCTCGTAGAAATCAATGGTTTGCATCGAGCGCGAAGGACGGCTTATTCTTATACAAAACGGGTTTTTCTTTTTAGTAGTGTGTAGTATATGCTATTATGATGTGAAAGATGTATCATTTATGTTTGAACAACGTTGCGTCGCTTACTTATTGATCCCGTAAGTCCGAATCTGTGAATATCTTTCTAACTTTACCTAAGTCCTATAATGGTCATTCCCTGGCTATTTAGCATTGAATAAATACAAGTATACATTTACATGATTGGTTAATTATTGTCTAGAGTGGAGCCTACTACACAAACATTTTGCCCTTGGCTTTTAACTGATCACATTTATAGTGTGGTTCTGTGGTCTTTAGAGCACTGATGTGTCATGTGTCTTAATCCGCCCCTGAATGTAAGGCTGGCTCTGGGGTCAGCATCGGCCATAATCTTTACATGCCTGATATTACAGTTTTTTTATGACGACAAATTACACTTTCTCTGTGTACTTAATTTACAGTAGTCTAATCACTGATAACTAGACTTACTTGTGTGTTTTAGGTTAACAACAGCAGTGTGTAACTGGTTCAAAAAGATTAAAGTCATATGAAATGTGTGTTTTGTATGGTAACAAAATATCGTTTTTCTGAAGTTATTTATTAATTTATTATTTATGTATTAAGTTTATTATGCTATTCTAGTGTAGGGTTGTGTGGATTGTGTATTAAACACTAAAATTAAACACAATCAGAACCTTACACTCAAGGGGCAAAACACAAGGCTAGATTTGCACAACCATAAGCACATTGTCAGCTTCACACTATTTGCAAACTATTACACACAGTGATTGCAAAACACTGAACACGCTTGTATACATCTGACACAGAAGTATATCATGATGTCACTTCCCTGCAATTCCAAAGCACTGATTGTCAAATTACCAGCCTGTGAGCCAATCTGTTAAATGCAGCTATCAGGTGCAAAAACACAAAATTGCTAAAATGTAGGCGAACCATAGAGGTTTAAGCTCTGTAAAAATGGGTTCACCAATTCTCCGTCTAGATCAAGCTAGGCGAAAAAGATAATGTATAGAATGTTTACTGTCGTATTTTCTGTACAATATCGACAGTTTCTTCAGATAATCTTTTATGTTTGGTTTTATTTACTGTCATCGTAAACTGTACTGGACACAGTAGTTTACGTTTGTCTGTTGTCTGCTGAGCTAATAGTGTTATGCACACTACTGTAGTAGCATGACAATGATACTGACATTTGATTGTATAGTTAAACTTTCTCTGTGTACTTAATTTACAGTAGTCTAATCACTGAGAATTGGACTTGCTAAAAGTGTTTTAGATTAGCAACAGCAGTGTAACTGGTTTAAAAAAATTAAAGTCATATGAAATGTGTTTTGTATGTTAACAAAATATAGTTTTAATATAGTGTTTTTCCCCAAATGACATAAAGGGATTCATGAGGGAAATAAATACATTTAATTGAGTTTGACACACATACACACATGCATATAGCCCCACCTTGTAGCCAGTCATCACCCCCCCTGGAGCCCCTGCCCTGGCCAACCCTGTATCCAGACTTCACCACTCACCCCTGGAGACCCTGCCCTGGCCTGCCCTGCCGCACCAACAGCGCCGGCATCACCTGACCCTTGACCTTCCTCTCTAACTCTGGAGATTTCTCACTCTCTCTGTCTCTCTCTCTGAGCCTCACCGGATCTCTGGACAACCCCCTATGCATCACCACAAACACTTTGGACATCTAATTGGACGCCTCAAGTCCCCTCCCCACGGTCTCTGACCAATCACTTCACCTCCTTTTCTTGTGGATTACAAAAACTGTCTCTGAAGGACAGTTAGAGCTTGGTCTGTGCAGGACCTGCTTGGGTTCTGTCAGGCTAGATTCTCATGAAGGCTTTCGTTTGTATGTAATGTATCATGTTCTCTCCATTAAACAACAAAGTAACTTGGTTTTGGCTCTTAACCTCATATTTACTCTCACATCCCGGTTTTGAATCTGCAACAATTCAGATACAGTGCTGATACACACTGGTACAGATACACAGGTTATCAGTTAAACAGCTATGTGTGTGCTTTTATCTCATGGCTTGCTTACCAGCTGGGCAACACAGAGATCATTGCCCTGATTGATTTCTGCCTGAAATGTAGGGGATTCAATAAAGAAAATAATGTTATCTATTTACGCCCCAGGTCTTTCTGTATTGAGCGGTTCAGACAAGTGATGACTATCAAATCATAGAAGTAACGAGTGTGAATAGCAAAGCTCTCACCTGTCACTGACAGCTGCAGATGCCTGCAGAGTGAGGACTTCATGTCTTCAGTGTTGACACAAGGAGGATTTTTCTCCTGAACCTGCAAGGTCATGCAAGCCTTCAGGATTCCTCGCTGGAAAAAAGAGATGGTCTCGTCAGAAGATATATATTCACACATGCTATCTGTGACTGAGACATTTTTCGCTTTTTATTTTTTATAACAGTCTTACCAGGTGAGCATAGTGATATGGTTCCAGCCAAGCTGTATTGCCATGGTGGGTCTACTGTCAGAGCAAGAGGCCCAAAACAGGAAAAGCTGTGGATCAGAACCAGCAAATTATATCAAAGAAAACTGGTAAAACATGTTTATATTTTAAGAAATACATCTCACCCGACTAGATCCTATCTTTTGCATGACACTGAAATCAAAATCAAGTATTCGCCCAGACCGTGGTATGTAAGAATTATAAATACAGGCGATGACTGTCCTTTGGTTTTGTAAATGTTTTATCTATAATCATTACAGTTTTTTACGATTGTTTACACACAAAATTTAACATTTCCACACAATTAGCAACATTTTACTCCAATGAGCAAAACACCTCCACAGATTTGAACAACATTACACACAATGTCTGCTTCACCCTTTTTACAAAACATTACACACAGTGATTTGCAAAACTACACACATTTTCACATCTTAGACACAGATAAGGATTGTGAGGTTACTTCCTTGTAATTACAAAGCAACGGATTGCCAATTACCACACTAATGAATTAATTGGATAAACACATCTACCAGGTGTGGAAGCACACATGTGCTAACTTGAAAACACAGCACTCAGGTGTGCTATAAAAGGCAACAGGTGAGTTCACCTGTCTTCAACAAGAATGGAAGGAGTTAGAGGAAGAAGAAGAGTGAGAATGAGAGGGGGAGCTCAAAGAGGAGATGAAGGCGGTAGAGGAAGAGGAGAAGGAGGTAGAGGAAGAGGCATAGGTAGAGGAGAAGACGGTAGAGGAAGAGGAGAAGACGGTAGAGGAAGAGGAGAAGGAGGTAGAGGAAGAGGAGAAGGAGGTAGAGGAAGAGGCATAGGTAGAAGAGAAGACGGAAGAGGTAGAGAAGGAGGTAGAGGAAGACACCTAGGTAGAGGAAGAGGTAGAGAAGGACTTGAAGAGGTGATAGAACCTGAACAAAGAAGACGAGGACCAAATTTATCTCAAAACAAATCATGAATAATGTTGTGAATTTCTCACAATTTTTTTGTCACCTAAATTATCTCTTACATACAATAAGAATGTCTGACCAAAAACCTTTCTTTTTTTTTTTACAAATGTGTGTTTATTTATCACAGCAGTGTGAAACTGGCTGCAATAGTGTATGATCAGTGATGACTGTTGATTTAATGAAAACAAATAGCATTTTCACAAATATGTGTGTATGTTTTGACTGAAGTGTGTCATTTTGCAAACAATCTAGGAATTTTGCTAATTGATTGTGGTGTTTGGATAATTGTGATTATAGTTTGACAAAAATAACTCTGTTTTCAAAATTGCGTGTAAACAATTGAAAAAAACTGTAAATGAATTACAATTGTGCAAATGTATCAAACTGTGGGCACTGCAGTATTTTAGCTTGGCAAACTGTATAGAAGACGTTTATTTATTGTCAAAGTAATATTTATAGTTGTTCAATACTTAAATATGTTGTTCAATAAACTATTCAACTTTTTCATCTAGGCCCATATTGAGTTAAAGTACAGTACATGAAACTTTTTGATAGAACTATCAGTTTTTAGTTTTGCTCTGTAATGGCTTAAAAATAAATACCTAATACAGACAGAGAACAAAATAGAAATAAGTCACAAATGTTTGGCAATGAACTCTTGTAGTAAGGTCCAGATAAACAGATTGGGGATATGAAGACCAAACCACCATCTGAAATAAAGAATACAATCGTGTATATGTAGATGGAGGCAGGGAAAGAGACTGTGTAAGAACATAACCAAGTTAGAGAAGAAGATTGAGATGACGGCCTGGCATCCAGTTGAAGCAAAACATTTATTCTATTATCACTGAAGGAGATTAGTCAGAGAGAGATGGACCAGAAAGTATGAGTTTCTAAGGGCATGAGAACAGGAAGACACGTTTTAGTTCAAGAATGAAAGCTTCTGAACTCCACACTGTCAGACATGCTTCAATAGTCCAGTTGTTGTGGCTCCAATAATCGGATGCTAATAACTATCAGTTGTTTTAAGTTGCTCATTAATTTGTAAACACTGACCCCGATGCCCTTTGCCACAGTTATATAAGCCATTTTCCCGTCTGATTATGAGTCATGCAATGACTTGGCAGAACATGATAGCAAGCTAAAAAAAAATGATTATCTCATGTGGGCCAGCATTGCACTGCTGTTGCACTATTCATGACTCACCTGAACTTCCTCCATAAAACAGTAGAGAGCACCAAACACCAGCCTTTTACCCAACTATGGCCTGCTTTAAAAGAGATACGTACAATTAAATAGGCCTACTGCTATTAATAATGTATGAATAGTTAGGATAAAAGTACTAACTTGTTACTTCACTTTAATTGAAATCTACGACTGTAAGACCTAACCATTTGTCGATCATACATTTATTTCCTATTGCTTAGGCATTGAGAGCCACAGATTAAGTCTCCAACCTTTTGTTGATTAAAGACAAACATTTAAAGACGGGTAACTTTGAATTAACTCTGAAATCTACTGGATCGTTTTCGCTTGCATCGTACTGGTGTCTTGCTTTCTGTTTGTCAGTGATACAAGCACAACAGGGACACAAAAGCCCCCTGGGCTGAGAATGAGATCAATTCCCTACATCTCTCGGCAAACTCCATTCCACTCGGAAGTGTTTGCCTGTTTGATGCTGCCTGATAACTGACAGCCGATAGCAGGGCGACGGGGTAAGCAGCGTAAGTGATCTCCGCCAGACTGTGTCCTTGGGGATGTGAAGGGGGTAGAGGGAGGAGGGGGAGGAGGGGGTGACTCAGTGTGTGGTCACTCTCTCTGATGTGGCCGTGTCTTGGTGACTCACCTCCAGCCTCCTGCCAGGGCTGGCTTCAGCTAACCTCAGACGCACATGGCTGTCTGCCCTGTCCCAGTCACTGTGAGGTATCCCGAACATGACTGAGGTGGTGGCCCACAGGCATGCAAGTGGAAAGGGTTGTCAACTTCCCTCCAGTTACAAAAGACTAGGAACAGGTTATAGTGAAAACAGAGACTGTACACACTCACACACACCCCCTCTGTAACATAATGCTGACACACTTATTCACACATTACTGTAGGCTGGCTCGTGATTCAGCTGTCTCAATGGAACATATTGTTATCTTCCAACAGACGCTGTCGAGTTATTATCGAACAATTGTGTGTTTTTGTGAAAGGGAATGTGTGTATGTATCTCTCTTCTTGGATGTCTTTGTGTGTGTTTGTGTGTGTGTGGGTGTATGGGTGTGTGTGTGTGTCACTGCTACCATAATACATCACCAGTATATTGAATTACTGGAGCAGCAGAGCATCTGTTGGTCCATTGTGTGCAAGAACAGACCAGTTAACTGACTCATGCCACTTCAGTTTCCCTGCATGAATTCCTCCTCATGGCTTAGGGGGGACACTATACTAAAAAGTGGGGGGTATTGTTTGGTCAGAAAAGTGAGCTTACCTAGTCATATCATCACTCACCTGGTCCTGAATGGAGAAACACTTAACATATCTTCAACCCACCCTCCCCTCAGGTGGTGCAAGTACCCTATCACACCCTTGTACCCACAATAACACTGAAACACACAGACACACACACACACCCTCGTACCCACAATAACATTGAAACACACAGACACAAACACACACACCCTCGTACCCACAATGACACTGAAACACACAGACACACACACACTTTCATTGAGCAGGATACAGTTACAGATCTATGTTTAGTGCAGAGAAGAGATGAACAAGATGGCTGGATGACCGCCAATGGGAGATACATACATACATAGTGTGGCTGGCAGCTGTTGTTGTTTACTGCATGTGCGTGTGTTTTCCTGTCTGCCTTTGTGTAGATGAAGTCTGTATCACTGTAGGGAAGTCGGATTTCATCCTGCCTCCACCCTCCTTGTGTTAGTCATGGTGAAGTCAGCAAAACAGACAGCTCTCCTTCCTGGAAGCAGGCCGCGCAGCTGCATCACCTGTTTCTGGCTTGTAAGATGATGGCTGTTTTTCTGTCTGACGTAACAAACTGATTCATATCAAATCCTAAACCCCCCACTCCTTCTGCTGCCGTACCAGTCCCTGTATCCCCCTTTCCTTCTCTCTCTTTAGCCCAGTTTCTGCCAGATGCTCGGTAAAGATGTTGAGATTTTTGATGTTGTCTTCTTGGAAATGTGTGTCTTTGGATATAACAAATACAGAGGAGACTGAGATCTCATCAAACATGATCATCAGAGTATTCATGATAAACACTCGACACAAGCACGTTCAAGGCAGCGAATGAGAACATGTTCGATTGGTTTAACTGACGGTGTACTGTGTACTGTGATACTGGGTCCTGGTAAAAAAAATAAAACAATTTCCCTTTAAACATTATCAGATCTGACAGCGTTATTTGTCACGGCAGCCTTATCAGTTTCATAGTAAGCTGCCAGGGCGACCAACTCATGACCACTCAAAGGCAGGCATGTCACCCTGCCGGGCATTGTGGGTAGCCAGATGTGACTTCAATGTCCTCCAAGTTTTTTCTTTCTTCCAGTGCCTAATGTGAGAGAACGAGCATGAAGGAAAAAGAGAGCACTTAAGGAAACAGGGGGGTGGGTGTGCGGTGAGGGGGGGTGGGGAGGGGAGGGGGGGGGTACATAACAGCATCAGCTGACGGGTTACCTCACAGCAGCAGTGCTCCTTGCTCAGGACTTTGTGTGTTTATAGTCGCCAGTTTTCCCACCGGTCCACTGTTTATTGTTCCAAAGTGACTGGTGAGCAACAGCTTGTTCGGATGCTGTTTGATTCAAACGTTATAGAGATAAGCTCCATTCTAAAGAACCGGATGTTTGTCTAAGGTGTGATCACAGTGCTTGCCAAGAGGTTTATTTCTTTCCTCACTGCAAGATGAAACAAAGTGCAACAGTTCCAAGTCATTCCCTCTTCCAGTTGGACACAACCGGCCAATAAAATATATCTTTCATCTGGCGCTGTGCCGGCAACACTCCTAGTCCGGTGTGATAAAACAGATTTACGGTCAGATTATGATGGACTAGTGTGCGTGTGTTTTGGTGTGGGTTTGTGTGTGTGTGTACAGCCTGTTCAGTGAGCTGTGAAGTCTTGGGAGGAAGCTTTTTATCCTTCTGTAACAAGGTAAACAAAGGCAGGTTTCTAGGCCACAATGTTTTCCCGCCAAACGTCCACTGGCTCTGGTTCTCGCTGTCCACCCTCACCATGACAACGGCTCTCTTGTGTTGCAGGAAGCCACGTGAGGGGCTGTGCTCCAGAAAGAGAGCTAAAAACCTACACTCTGACACACACACTTAGGGCAACTGCTTCAACGTGTGATAGAGACCTTAATGTGACCTCTATGATAACAATTGTTAGGGCGATAGTATAAGGGCAGAAGAAACTATGTTTGTGTGTTGATTAATAAACATGTGCTGTTGTGTCCTTGTCCCAACACTAGATGTCCTCGGTAGGTTTCCTCGGAGCGATGACTCGTTCCTTCATCTCCATTTGTGTGTCTGTGTCAGGGGGTTGCCCAGGACAGGAGCATGAAAACACAGTTAAATGTCTCACCTTCTCCCCTTGTCCAGTCACCTTCCTTGTAGGATATACTATGAACTACTTCTTCAGGTCCTGTTACAGCTACAGTGAGAGAGGGACCTAAGGTTTACTGGCCAGTAACTCGCCTATCTGGACGTCAACCCAAAAGAAAGCAAGAAACCAATATGTTCCTTCGGTTACCAGCAGTCTTTTCCATGAACTATTGAACTATACAGTACATTGTGTTTGAGTTTTTGTTTCTGATAATTGAGTATTTTAATCGTTATTGGTGTTTATTCATGGGTACAGTTTCTGTGCCTGATACCGGTACTAGTGCCAGCGGCAACTGTGTTCTAGAACTCAGCAGGGTGGGTTATGTTTGGTCACGGTGCTATAGCAATAGCCTCACTGACCTTTTGTACTCTAATCTGCCGACTGAGCCCGAAAGCCCGCGAAGCAGCAGCCAATCAGGGGCCAGCGCTGTGGAAGGGAGAGAGACAAAAGGGTGAGGCAGGGGGAGACGGAGAGAGAGAAAGAGTGAGTGAGTGAAAGTAGGAGAGAAGAAGAGAGCGCAAGAGGAATGGAAGTGAGAAAAAATGAGCGAGAGATGAAAAGAAAGACAAAGCAAGAGAGAGAGGGAGAGAGAGAGAGAGAGAGAGGGAGAGAGAGTGAATGACGGAGAAAGAGAGAGAGAGAGCAGCTGAGGGGAACTGCTGCGTGGCAACTTACAGTTGAGACAAAGACTGCGCCTGTTTCCCGCCACAGAGAGGCCTGGTTGGCCATGTGCCAGGCCCACATTCCTCTTCCTAGCTTTTAAAGAAGCAGAAGAAGGGAGGGAAGGAGTGAGGGAGTGAAAGGGGGACAGGAAGCCCATAGACGGAGATATTGTGGGAGGGAACACGGAACAGAACAGGGAGGGAGGGAGGCACAGAGAACAGAGAAGGACAAAAAAAAAAAACTTAACTGCTTCCTCCCCGTGTTTGAGCAAACTGCCACTTTAGGTTTTTGTTTGAACATGGAAAACCGTGTTTCCGTGGTCCGTTGCCTCTCTGCTAACGTGTGTCGATGTTCCATGAATGTCACCGTTACTCTGTCAGTATTGGAGTTACAACCACAAACACACTGGCCAGTCATCGCAATGTTCACCCGGTTTTTTGTTGTTGTCCTGAGAAGTGAGACTATGCCTCTGAACATCTGAGCTCATGAATAAGACGGAGGCAATGGAGCCAGTTGTCAGCTTAGTTCTGGGTCATTGATGCTGATGTTTCATCAACATCAGCATCCCAGTGGATGAACTGGAGAGATGGATGTTATTTTACCTCAGCAACCAATGCTGGAAGTTTATTGGCATTTCAGTCATGATGGGTATTCGTGTGTCAGTGTGTGTGGTGGTTTGTGGCTGTCTTCGCATTCGTGGCTATGTGTGCAACAGTGAATAAGATTTATGACGTGGCCTTCATGTGTTGCAGGCTGTCAAGTCCAGAACATTCATGTACATTCCTTTGCCTGCTCACATGTAACCCCGCTGTGCAATCACATGGACAGGCATCACTGAATAACGACAACCTGATCTCTATCTTCCCTCTCTGCAAGCCGGGAGCTGTCCTCGTCCTTTCTACTGTTTCCTGTAACCCTTTTCCTGGAGTACCTATCAACACTCCCACAGGTTTCTCACCAGAGAGGGCCCTCAGATCACTCAGCCCTACACGTGAGACTGTCTCCCAGCCTACCTCTCTTCTCAGGCCTCCTCTCTCCCTTCCCCTCCTCCTGCTCTCACTTTCCCCTCCCTCCCCGAAACTTTAAACAACTCAAAGAGGCCCCTTAGTGTCAGGTCTGCTGGGCGTAGCTAGACACTTGACGGGACTGCCTCACACACACTGATACCAAAGAGGGCCTGAGAGGAATGTGGAAGCAGCTCAGTTGCATCACCGTGAATGACATTTGAGGCCCAAGAAAGGGTAGGTATGTGTGTGTGGTAGAGGAGAGCTCTGTGCAGACCCAGTGTGTGCCCTAACCCCTCTCTTCCTCTCCCCTCACACCTCTCTTGGCTAACGCTTCCCTGGGGAATGCCTGATTTAAGGCTCCCTCACCCCCTCAATATAATACTCTTGTGGGCGTCAGTGTTCTTCAGCCATAGTAACTCACCTCGCTTACACACACACACACGCACATGCACACACACACACACACACACACACACACACACACACACACACACACAAACCCTGCAGCAGAACTTCTTTGATGGGACTTGACTGGGTGGTACTGTCATGTACCAGCTAACTAATCATGCAGATGGACTATTGAGCCTGGACTGAGATTCCACAATGAGCTGAAGTTCTGGGAATCTTCACAGCCATTTTGAAAGTGAATCCAGCAGACTGTTGGTCAGATGCCACCTGTTAAAGTCTCTTACCAGATGGTTCAACTGTCAGTGAGTCTGAGAAGTGAACACAGAAGGATCTCGCCTGGCCTAAGTTAACAGCCTGTCTACAGAAGTTTGAAGCACAGTGGTTCCATAGACAAATAACTAATTGGACGGTTCTGGTCAATACTCCACCCCCTTCCTGTTTATATCCAAATATTGATGCCGATAAGGACACACACAAAGACAACACTTGTGCGTCCAGTTCCATGCAGTGGTCCACAAGTTGTGCTTTACAAGTGAGAAAGCTTGTTCACAAACCACAGATCCACGTGCAGAGATGCGGGGAGGGGGGTGGGGGTTTCTGCGCTGCCCAACTACGCCGAAATGATGGCGGTCAGTGACAGAGGGGTGAAGGGCTGCTGATTGCTCTGGGCTGTGGCATGTCAGAGCGACCGGTGAGTCACCTCTGGGCAGGTGTCCTGCTCTTCCTGGTCGTCAGCCCGTTCTGCTGACGCTGATGCCTGAGAGAAGGGAGCGCAACATCCCAGGGAAACTCACCAGCCGTGTGTGTGTGTGTTCTGAAAGGATCTCCTGCGCGGACCCTATCATGCTCTCTCCCCGTTGCTAAGGACATGGGAGCAGCGCTTCGTGGAAGCACATCGCACACGCACGCAGAAACACACAGCACGTTAAGCCACAGGGGCGAAGCGTGTTTGCGGTGTGATAAGTGGCCTGACAAAGTCGGTTATGCATTAACAGTTTGGAGATGTGAAGGGAGATGGGGAAGGGCCTGACCGAAGGACCTGAACCTGCAATTCTTCTCATTTAGCCTTGGAGTGTCTTTCATCTTACCGCTCACACACCTGGCCTGGCCCAGCCACTCGATAAGCCCTCAACAGCACTCACACTTGTTCCACCTTCCAACACTTTTTATTACACATTTCTGTTACTTATTTAGCACTCCATGAAGAGAAAACATGAATGTATTTATTTATTTATTACATATTTGGCAGCTAGACGTAAGTCATGTGGAGTAATGTGGCACAGTCGGTTAGGGAGTCGGGCTAGTAATCAGAAGGTAGCTGGTTCAAACCTGGACGTGCCAACATGATGTTGCACTTCACCATATTTACGTCAGGGGGAATGTCCCTGTGCTTGCTGTATGTCACTCTGGATAAGAGCGTCTGACGAAATGACTAATTGTAAATGTAAGACACTGGGTGTCTCAGTGGGGAACTTGTGCCTGAGAGCAGCGATGACAGAAGTGGTGACGTTTATTCATCTTCTGATTACATTGATTCATTTAGCAGACGCTTTTATCCAAAGCGACTTACAGTGAGTACAGGGGCAATTTTTCCCTGAGGCAAGTAGGGTGAAATGCCTTGCCCAAGGACACAAAGTCATATAGCCACAGCGGGGGCTCGATCTCACAACCAGAGGCCAACGCCTTAACCATTGAGCCATCTGACCCCCGGATTAGCAGACGGGTCTAAGGTGTGTGATGCTGAGACAAGCATTCATTAGACTCTACTGTATTATCAAACAGTGATTTTGACGTATGCTTTTCTGTAACTTCTCAATGAGCACTGATGGTTTAGGGCTTTGTGTCGCTATTGAGAGTTTCAAAATCTTGTGGAATCTATCTGCTATCAGTAGTACTCTCCACTTCAAACAGTAGTTGAAGGTTACCAGATGGTTTGAATGGTTATTTGCCACAGAGTTGTAGTAAAACAAATCTTTAGGGAACAGCTTCACTCAGAGCATTCAGTAATTAAGGTCCATTCAGATTTTATCTGACTGCCAACTAAATGACCTAAACATAACGATTAATCAGCTTATGGCAAACTACAAGACTGCTATCAAAGTGTAACTGAGTGTGTGTGTAATTAAGTGAGTGTGTGGGTGGCCAGGTGGGTTGATGTTGGTGTGTGAATGCACGGGAGGGTAGATTTGAGTTGGGGTGTGTACTTGTGCACATCCCTGCGAGTGTGTGTTATGGTGATGTTCTGCTAGCCAGATGTCATGGAATAACCACCGCAGAGGGTAATTAGTAGGCCTTGCAATGAAACAACAGCGCTCTGCTAGTTAGTAATTAGGCAGCGAGTGAACAAACACTGTCACTGAGTTCATGGTCACTATAAGCATGCTAGCAGGGTTGTTGAGTTCATGGTCGCTTGGGTCAGCTTCACCTGGTCTGAAGATCAAAGAACAGAGAAAGGTTGGCCAGTCAGCACACATGCCCACGCACAAATACACACACACACACATCTGATAAACACAAAAACAAACATGTGACCCACACACACACACACACACCCATCTGACAAACACACATGCCTGAGAGAACACCCACACGTACATCTCAGGTATGGGGCGGGCTGTGTGGGGAGACCCAGAGAGGAGGAGGAGGAGGAAGATGAAACTGTAGATGTGTGGTCTCAGTGCTCCAGGCTGGGTCTGTCTATGTAACCGTGTACTCTGGGAGATCATATGATGATCAAGGGAGCCTCTGTCAGCCTCCAGGGGAACCCCACTGGGAACCCCCACCCCCTCCCCCACTGTTCCCATCTTTCCCCCCACTGCCTTGGCCTTCCGACTCCTCACAAGACATCACAAACAGTTTGGACGTTCAGGTCGTCGATAGCTGTTTCCGCTCTCCCCGCCATAAAAGCTTATATCTGCAACTGTTTATGACAAGCATGGTAAAAGCAAATACATGTATTGTTATATGACACCCAACCACACACACACACACACACACTCGCAATGTATTTTTTTATGAGGTGTAACCGACAGAACGGGAGAAGATGCTGTGGACATGGGGATGGCAGGCAACAAGTGTGTTTTTTCTCATGGGAGATGAGAGCTTCTGTGCGGAGGCCTCTGGGGGCAAAGGGGATGTGCTTGTGCCACCTGGGAGCGACCGCGTGGAAGCGAGGAGCAACAACAAGCTGCGCTTAATTGACAGTTAAGTCAACCCAAATGAAAATGCATCAAACGAATGGGCCTACACCCTAATACAAAGAATTATTGTAAGGGGTCAGGATAAATGTTTGAACGTGGAAAGCGAGTTTCCGTGGTCCGTTGCCTTTCTGCTAACGTGTGACGATGTTCCGTGAATGTCACCGTTACTCTGTCAGTATTGGAGTTACAAACACGAACACACTGGCCAGTCATCGCAACGTTCACCCTGTTAAGGTTTTTTGCTGTTGTCTTGACTGAATCCTGAGAAGTGAGACTATGCCTCATAATACTACATCTGAGCTCATGAATAAGACGGAGGCAATGGAGCCAGTTGTCAGCTTAGCTCTGTGTCATCGATGCTGATGTTTCGAGGAAGATTAGAGGTTGGAAATGTTTAAGAAAAATAAGAGAGGAACAGATAGATAGATAGAGATAAAGAGTTTGAAAGAGAGAGAAAGTTAAAAAGAGAGATAGAGATGGTTGCTTTTCTAGTTGTTCTATCTCAGTTCAAAGACTGAGACTGTGTGGTGGAGTGTCATGGTACAGAACAACTACAGGTACCGCATTATCGTACTCTCCAAACCAACTATTGCACATTGGTCAGCATGTGTGTCTAAACATTTATGTGTCTAGGTGTGTAAGCATGAGTGTGTCTGTGTGTGTGTGTGTGTGTGTGCAGGTGTCTGAGTGTTCACCTTATCTCCCCAGGTAAACAGGGGCAGCTGGGACTGTCAGTTAACGAAAAGTCCTTCAGTTGTGGAGTCACCTCGTTAAACAAAATGTTGCCAAACCTTCACCAATACAAAGCCACGTTATATCACTCTATAAAACTTGAATGCCGGCAGGTGTTTGCGTATTCGTCACTGGCAGCCATAGGAAGTGGGAGTGGACCATAATAGATGATAGATTTCTACTCCACCTTCGTAGACACTTGTGAGTACTTGCCCTGCTGTATTGGAACTTTCCTGGTACAAACTCACGGGTACAGTTGGTAAGAACACATTCATCAAATCAGTCAAAGCACAGGTTGACTTTCATCCCAAAGGCTTCAATCTAAGCTCATTCAATCCGAAGCTGTCACAAGAAGTGTTGGGGGGCTATTGGGGGCCTCGGAGAATAACATTGGTACGACGTGGCTTTCGGAAACCCCCTACCCAAACGCTATCATCCACATAGGCCTGAATGTTGCCTGCCAACCACTAGGGAGCATTGCTCCCATGGTGAACCATCAGCCTTGGGAGAAGACCACAGCTCGAACTGTGCCTGTCAGGATAAGCCTAGCTGGTTCCTCTGGTTTGGAGGCCACAGCGCAGCATGCTGGTACAGGGAGGCCAACACTGTGGCAGCCTTCCACAGGAGGATTGATGTAGATGGGTGTGAGACAGGTTCAGAGAGGTTCAGAGCACCCCACCCTGGCTTTGCTGAGCTGCAGTTTACATAGCAGATAATCCCCCTGGGCTCTCTCTCTTTCTCTCTCTCAGTCTCTAATTCCTTCTCTACCATCACTCTCTCACTCCCTGTCTGTTGAGAAAGACAAATTCAACAGGCATTTCACAATCTCCCGCTTTCTTCTCCTGTTCCCAGCCCTCTCCACTCCCACTCCTGCGAGAAAATATTTCAATACATCAAAAGACCGCAGAAAGAAGGCGTGTTCTCCCCTCCTCCTTCCGTCCATCTTCTCTCCTCCTTCTACCTGAAGGTAGACCGGCAGGACTTCTGGAGAGAGAAAAAAAAAAGAGTAGAATTTTCTACAAACCCTGGAAATCACTCACCTCTTTATCACCCTGCTGCAGCTCAGACACACAGGAAAGCCTCTGTGGTAGACTGGCTGTGTGTGCCGGGTGAGATGGGAGTCACAGGTCAGGGGTCAGGTGATACTGTGTACCGGTACTCTAGGAACCTCCCTCCATTTATTTCAATGTGAGTGGTGGACTCAAGAGAGATTAAGAGCGGGACGGATAGAGTGCTTTGATCACCACATTGTTATTACTGGTCGCGTTACAATAAGTTTAACTCTTAAAAAGTATAAAGTGGTATAGTATGAAGTATGTAGGTTTTTGTAAACACTTTGCCTTGATAGAGAGTGGTGAAGAGAGACCATGGGTTCCTTTGACAGGAAACTGTGGTTACGCTCTCAGATATTACCGCTGGAGTGTTGCTGAGACGTCACAACTTTAAAAGTCTCACCGCACTCTCCTACCACGCACACACTGACTCTCATACACTTACACCCAAAGACACACACACACACACACACACACTGGTTAGAGTATATCCGGTTAGAGTATATCCTGTTACATTTACATTAAAAAAACTTTGCATGAAACACAAAGGACCTAGTAGAGAATAGAATGAGATTGGAACAGTTGATTTTACATTGCTCAATGAGTTGTCATACCTTAAAACATAATCCTCATTTGGACAGGTGAGTCATCATTGCTAAGTAAACACACAGAAAAGGCAAGTATGTACAGTATGTCACGTTGTTACAGTATAAGTCAATGAAGCTGGGAAAAGGGTTTGACATTGACTCACAGAGAGGCTTATTTACATGTTATCTGGTGGCAGGGCTGCTTTCAGGAGGACTTGACTCACTGGTTCACAGTCAACTGTTGCTTTGTTTCATGACACTGTCTGCCTGCTGGCCTGCCTGGCTGCCAGCCTGCTTACCCGTCTACCTGCCTAACTACCTGTCTACCTGCCTAACTACCTTCCTGTCTGTCTGTCTGTCTGTCAGCCTGCCTATTGACCTACCTACCTGCCTGTCCGCCTGTCTGCCTGTCCGCATGTTTGTCTCCCTGCCTGATTGCGTGTGAGTCTATCTGTCAGGATCTAGTGGCCTGTTGGTCCGTTTACTGGTTTGATTTTCTCTCTGTCTGCCTGTGTGAGGCTGTCACTCATCATTTCCTTTCAAGAAACGAAAGCCATAGAGCAGAACCACAGAGAAATGAGCATGTGTACCTAGCAAACATCTCATAGGAACTAACCCGGAGGTGTCAGATACTACATTTTGGTGGCTCAGTGACTCAAAACACTGTGGGCCACCAATTAGTAATCAGTCAACTGTGGCTCAAGCTAACCAAGTAGAGTTTGTAAAAAAGAAACCCTCAAATCCCGGCGGAAGTTAAGCAGAGTTATATGACATCGAACACGGAAGTAGTGAACCCGATGCTGAAGCTTAGTTAGGCAACATATCTTTGGCCAAAGCCCAGTTCTCGGCATGCGTAGTGTGTGAGAACTGCCAGAGACAGAGAAATGCCTGTCTGCCGAGGTCACCCAGTGCACCCGTGACTGACTGTTGAGGAGCCACCTCAACCTGCCCTCATTCATCTCTCTATCTCTCCCCCTTTCCCCTTAACCTGAACCCCCCACCCCATCCCCCTGCTCCACATCTGAGCGTTGCCTTGCTATGGCAGCACCACCTGTCGTGTGTCTGTTAGGCTTGCATGCCGCAGTGTTCTCAGGATGGCCATTCAGAACTTCTCAGAGGCCCCCCTCAAATTCTCTGAACTCCATTTCTACTGCATGCTTCTTTCTCGGGGGGTGGCCTCTGGTGGGACACATGGGGGTGAGAAGTTTTGTGCGTGTGTATGTGCGTAAGTGTGTATAAGTGCGTGTATGTGTTTGTGTGTATATGTGCCTGTTTTTGTGTATGAATGTGTGTGTATGTGTGTGTGTTTGTGTGCTTCTGGACAGGATATGCAGCGTTAGAGGCATCCTCATGTGGACTCACACAACGTGTCACAGAAACTACCACATGGTGTTTCTTCACTAAAAAGTTTTAAAATAGTATTTTAGTATTTACTATTCCGATGAATGTTGAGGATTTAAAACTAAACTAAAATCAATAATGCGTTTGAGTAATCGCTCGTTTTCAATGTAATAAAACATAATTGTATTTCTACGTGTGTGTGTCAGTGTGTAAGTGTCTGCTTGTGTGTGCGTGTGTGTATATGTGTCATTTGTGTGTGACTGCTGTAATGTGATCCCAAGGCTACTCCCTAAGTAATAGGAGGACCATGATTTTGGCATTGTGGGTCAGGGATGAGTGCTGTGTTCCGAGAGGATTCTGGGACACCAGCGGGTAACTCTCTCCCATGACTGTCTTTGAACGGTTTGTCTTTCTCTCTTTTTCTTTGCCAAATCTTTGCAATCTTACCAACACATTCGTCTCCCTCTATCTCTTTAACGACAATCTACGATCTACAATCCCGCACACAAGCACACACACGCAGATACAGAAGGGTACTGTCACATGTGAGACCTCAGGAATCGAAACCATTCCTCCTCTACCAGCAGGACCGAGGAGCAGGTTGGAAACCGGTTCTGTCAGCGGTGGATGAGAAGGGTCCTGGCAGGATAGCAGCATGTGCAGACTCATACGCTTGGCCTGCTTCCCACAGCCTCCCAGCATGGAGGAATGTTAGATAAAGCAAGAGGTTGGTACTGACTTGCACATTCACGTACCTCGCCACACCACAGAGATAAACCTCGTGGAGAACCTCACCTGGGTAACACTTCAACGTTGCGTTCTGAGGCATGCGTGGATGTTGACGTAGATCCGTCTTGCTGCATTCTGGATTAGATTAGATTAGATTAGATTCAACTTTATTGTCATTACACAGGTACAAGTCCAGGGCAACGAAATACAGTTAGCATCCAACCAGAAGTGCAAAACAGTTATTAACAACAGAATATAATAATATGGATATACTCAGAATATACATATTATGAACAGTATAGACAGAATATACAGGGTATGTACAGATTCAAATTAGACAAGCAGAAATTACGATTCGTACCCGTACAGTCTAAATACCCACACACCTCTTTTATGTGTGGGATTTTGCCGCTCCTGTCCTGCCTGCAGTCTACCCTAACACCTTGCATGAGAGGTCGGTAACTTTGGCCTCCTCTCACTCCCTCCTTCCTCATACCTTCCTTTCATCCCCTCGTTTCTCTCTCAATCTCTAGGTTTTACAAGGGTAGCGAGGCCTCGTAAATGACCCGCCGTCACACTCCCTCTGCGTCAGCCAGCAGCATCCAGGGGTGAACTGCACCAGCAAACAACCAGCTTGGTGTGAGCGATCCTTTGAGATTCCCACACCATCGGAACTGTCTTATTATATGGCTTTATACACCTTCTGTATGAGATGTTGACAGAGAGTGAGTGAAAGCGAGAGAGAGAGAGTTTGTATCCCTTCTCTCTTTTTTGCGAACAGCGAGGAAGCATCTAGCCCAAGCAGAATGTTCTAGAATCAAAACTGAAGCCTCTTTCTCATGGAAGTCTCTCAGCCTCTGAATACTGGAAGGGGAGTCTTAGAGTTTAGTCTGACAGACAAACCTGGAGTGAAAGAACACTGCTGGCTACAGTGAGTCAATAGTTCTGACGCTGGCGAGAACAGGGAGACATAGACAATCTGCCACTATTTGCAGTGGGGGTGCTTTGATACAATGATTGTTGATGATTGTTACGGCCTGTGCTAATATTGTTAGAGGGAAAGTTTAGAGCAGCACTTGTTTACAGACATGATAGCTGTGGTAACCCACACTGACGAGGTGCTTTGAAGTGTTTCCTGACGATTGCTGCACACTTCTAGCAAAACCCCGTTGGAAACACCCTACACGTTCCTCTGTGTGCGTGTACGAGTGTGTAATGGCGAGTGTGTGAGCGGGTTTACTTACATTAACATTCAGGTGCATTCCCTTTCCATGCTTTCATTGTATCCTGGTGTGGAGTTCATCAGAGACAAACATGATCCCTCCCACCCACCATTGTGGTTTATTGAAAATAAAAAAGCACACACATTACAACAACCACTCAACCATTTTGATGGCTCCAATCCGATCAGAAATACATACACAGATATGAAAACACGCATATACGTGTCTAGTTACATATAGGTGAAGAGAACATCCCTGCTAATCTCATTTGTTTTTTTGTGTTGGAAAGACACCAGCAAACATACATGTGGGGTAATTGGAGCTCTGTGCAGCTAACAGCAGTGTCGGAGGTGCTGAAGCGTATGAGAGTCCAGGTTGTGTGGCTATGACAGATGAACTGCCTCCTTAGCCATTGGCTCATTGAGTGAGCAGAGGCCTGGCTCCCGAGATGAAAGTGATTGTGTGAATGGGGAAAGGCTCGGTGTGTCCAAAGAAAGGCATGTTGAAGTATTCCATTCAGCTTTTCTCAGAACCCATGGTCAGTTGAGTTCTCGGGATACCCTCCTCTCAGTCTGCGTTCCCTGTGAGGTCTGAGGGTCACTGAGAGAGAATTGGGGAGAAGGAAGGGGAGGCGAAAAAGGGAGTGAAGGAGGGAGGGAAGGGTAGAAGAAAGAAGGAGAAATGAGCGGAGGAGGGAGAGACAGGGGAGAGAGGATTTTCTTTGATTGTCAGTTGTGCGTTGCGATTGTGAGTTGGACTGGGTATGGGGGGCCGAAGAGTCGCTCTGAAGTTCTCAGAAACGTCGCCTCTCATTGTGCTCTAACGACCAGCAAACCAGGTGTCAGGAAACATTATCAGTCTAAGTCTGTCCACAAGCAGGTCCACAACTGCTGTCTCAAAAGAGGTAAAAAAAGAACACAAAAGAAAGCATATATTTTAAAATGCTTACTCAACTTGGGGAAATCTTAATTTGGGGGGGGGGGGGGGGGGACTAAACAAAAAAAACAAAAGGAGAAATTATAGGGAAAGATGAAAGAGGCCGGAAAGAGAGGGAGAAGGAAAAATGACAAAGGGGAATGTTCAATGCATTAGCCTGGAAACAAACCCTGGCCCCTACACAGGCCCCACACAGGCCAGAAAACTACCACTGAGCCACCAGTGCTGCTAGACAAGATCCCTTGCAGATACCGCCCTGCAAGATGAAGGAAAAACTGAATTAAAAAAATATTATATCATGTAAAAAGGAGAACCAGAATCCATAAGGGTATTTCCAAACTTCATTAAAAACCCAGACAGACAGAGAGAGAGACAGAGACAGAGAGATAGATATATAATATAAATATATACTGTATATATATATACAGTAAGATAATATATAATATATATATATATAATACTAGCTACAGTTCCAGTTACAGTTGTTGAGGTTTGTATCTGTTGCTGTGCCCTTACGATTGTAATGACTATCATGCTAATAAAGCTGAATTGAATTGAGAGACAGAGAGAGAGAGAGAGAGAGAGAGAGAGAGAGAGAGAGAGAGAGAGAGAGAGAGAGAGAGAGAGAGAGAGAGAGAGGAAGGTCATTGAGAACAATTCACATCCCAGTCTATGAGAATTGAGAGAGAGAGAGAGAGAGAGAGGAAGGTCATTGAGAACAATTCACATCCCAGTTTATGAAAATGCAGGCATCAAGAGTCTAACCAATAACAGGAAGTAGCACAGGAAGTCCATTTGCTCTCATCAACACTTCCTTAACACAGTCACCCTCCCAAATCTCCTCCTTCCGGGCATCCTGCAGACATGGAGGCAGTCAGTCTCAAATGGTGCAGATCACTGGGATGGATTGGAGAGTGAATTCACCATCTCACATCAGAATGCTCCTCTGAACGGCAGCAAACAGCTAAAGGTTTGAGCACAACAGGTGCGCCTGTTCCTCGTTCTTCGTCGAATCAAAGTGGGTTCCTTTGTTTCGGTCAGCGTGTCCTGACGTTCTGTAGTCTGCTTTATATACGATGTTCTTTTGTAAATCTCTCTCTTGTAAGTCGCTTTGGATAAAAGCGTCTGCTAAATGAATAAATGTAATTGTATACACTGTCCGAGGTGAGCTCACCAAATGCTGCCATGGAAAACAGCATGTTAGCAACCACAGAAGCTCTGTCTGAGATAGTGAGAGTGCTGTCCAAACATTTGTCTTAGAAATGAATGAGGCGTCCCTTGGTTTGTTATTACAGGAGACACAAATCTCTTGTTGACCAGTCAAACAGGACCTTTGTGTGTCTGTGTGAGTGAATGACTCTGTGTGTGTGTGTGTGTGTGTGTGTCTGTGCCTGTGTGAGTGAATGACTCTGTGTGTGTGTGTCTGTGTGTGTTTTATAAGAGCTAGTGTGTGTGTGTTTGCATGCTAATGATGGAATTCTGGATATCAGATGCTCGTCTGCGGGGAGCTTGTCTATGTAATGCATCACACATGAATGAACTGTAAACTGATAGAAAGACACTGGGGAAGGGGGGGACCCCAATCAACAGAGGACAAGTGCACTGTACATGTTCAGAGCTTGTATGTCCTGTGAGGCAAACATCTGTTTCCTGTATGGAATTAGGACCTAAAGGGATCGGCTGCCATTGATGCCATGGCAGATTTCTGCAGCTAAACTCAACCCAAAAACTTGCACAACACAATCACACTCACAAACACTGATAACATAAACCCACACAGTCAGACAGTATCCTTGGGTATACAATAAGAGCACTCCATCAAGATAAAGCTCTTTGTGTGCGTTGAAGGAGAGGACAGCACCTAGATACAGCATGGTGATAGAAGGTGCTCACACTCTGTTTAGAGAGAGAAAGCTGCCCCTCTATGCTCCGCTGGCGAGCCGTGAATCTTCAGGCTCTGTCTCTGCTCTTTGAAGACAGGCACTGAAAGCCAGGGGACATGGCGGGGGAGAGGCCCTCTGCTCAGCGCCGTCTTAGGCTGTGAGACAGGCTCCAGGGGCCCACCTTGTGACCCCGTCACCTCGTCCTACAGCGGTGTGACACGGCTGATGTGTAGCGTCAGCAGGAAGAGATCAAAAGGTCAAGGGGGGTCACGTTGATTCACTCCTGATCACAAAAACACACACTCGCAGGATCGGCATGCGCTGTGGCGTTGAGCGTCTGTGATGTCCGTTTGACACGCTCCACCACCGTAAATGTGATTGTCAACAACTATTTCAGATTTGTTTTCGTGGAGCCCTTTGCCATAGACTTAAGCAAGCCGTTTGCCCTCCCAAGGCTGTGGCATACATGTTACCCTGCTCATGACTGATTAGCAACGAGAGGAGGAGGGTTAAGTCAATAGAGAATAGCCAGAGGTTCCCTAGTTTCTTTCAGGGGGAATGGCAGCCCCCTCCTCCCCTTGCTCTCTGTTCCAGTGACCCTCTGCTCTTTGTGTTACTAATCTGAGCCTCCTGTAGTGCCGAGGTCTATTGTCACCTCTCTTTACCTCCACGGCCACTTAATCCACCCTTCAGTCACTAATTCACAAATCCCCCCACCCCCTCACCCTCTCCTCTTGTTCCACCTTCCTCGCTCCCTCTTTCACACAAACGCTCTCTCTTTTTTTCATCAGCAGTAAACATGTTGGGTTTTAGATTTCAAGTTTAGATATCCTCCGCTTTTCTGCTCATTCTGAAGCAGTTACACAGGTAGTTGGAACCAGTTGCTGCAGAGGAAGTCCTGTTTGGGACGTAACAGGCTTTCTTGAGCCGTTGAATGAACGTGCCCTTTTGATCTAAAGCCAAGACCTGTGCTCGAGGCCTTGTCTCTCTCAGGATGCAGTCAGAACGCCGGACAGTCCTCGCTGCATTCCTGTCATGCCACAGCTTTGTGTTAACGCCGAGGGCGGCGATGACTGGGATGTAGCTTGATATCAGTATCATTCATCCGTCAGACTGTGAGCAGCAGCTGAAATGTGTTCGTTAGAACTGACTAATATCCTGTTTTTTTTGTTGTTGCTGGATGTTTCCCAGCTCCCCACAGGGGCAACTTCAGGATAGTTAACCTCCTTTCACATGGCTGAGCCCCTGACTTCATCTGTGGTTCCTCTTTCTCTCCCTCTGGCCTCCCTACACAGGAAGACACAGGGTTTTATAGTCGGGCTGCCATGGGGTTCTGAATTCTTTATCACCTAGTTGACAGACAGATGAGTATGCAGATAGATGAATGGACAGAATGGTGGGGAGATACAGATACGAGGGCAGGCAGAAAGGCAGTCAAGCAAGCAGGGAGCCAGGCAGCCAGGCAGTCAAGCAAGCAGACAGGCACACTGGCAGGCAGGTCTTGTGACATTGTGAATTACCTGTTATGTTCTTACCCTCGAAGGGCTAACTCCTATGCAAATAGCTACTATGCAAATATCAGTCTTCAGTGGAAACTCCATCTCAAATCCTGTAAACCAGAAAAAAAACAAATGAGGCAGCTTCTCTTACGGCAGGGACGTTTGTAGGATTGAAAGAAAGGGGGGGCTTAGCCCCTGGCATTTTCTGTCGACGGGGGGGGGGGGGGGACCGATGTGAGCCAGCCAGCGATTCCCAAAGACATCCGTTTTTCACTAGTTTTTCGAACTTGTGGGTTACATTTTTGACGCTCAAGTGACCGACATTTAACCGAGAGCATCCGGTAATTTTTCGAAATAAAATATTGTTATTAATTATCGTGTTTCTTCGGCGGCCCGATAATAATCCCGATAATTATTTAGGGGGGCTGAAGAACATTTAGGGGGGGCTTCAGCCCCCCTAAAACAGGGCTAACGACGCCCATGTCTTACGGTAATCAAACATTCACTTGAACGTTCATCTTAACGGTGGCTACTCAAACATTAACATAGTGTAGGTGTGGTTCTGATAACAGACTCCAAAATGAATGAATGTATGGGCGCTTTTCCACCGCAAATGTAGCTCGACTCGACTCAACTCAACTCAACTCGGTTTGGTAGCAACGCGGGTGGTTTTCCACCGCAAATAGTACCGCAAATAGTACCTCCTGGTCGTCGGCGAAAGGGCCGTGACGTATTTTTGTACGCGACGTATGCTCTTCCATCAACTTGGCGACCTCCTTGTACACCTTTTCATTGCGGGTGGCTCCGTCCAGCTCTTTTTGTACTGTATCGTCGGCCACAAGACACAGAAGCGTCTGCACCTCAGAAGTGGACCACAGCGAAGACCTATTATTAATTTTAGCTGGCATGTTGACGAACTAGAAGATATTGGCTGCGGCGCTGTTGCTTTATGTCGCTCTCGTGACTTCGTCACACTCTCTGGCCAATCAGTGGCCGGCCGTCTGACGACATCACCTTTTAGCTCGACTCAGCTCGCTTGGTCCCTAGAGCGAGGTGATACTAAAAAAAGTACCCACTACCGGGTACCAGGTACCATGAAATTGCGGTGGAAACGCCAAAAATGCGAGTCGAGTCGAGCTGATACCATGCGGTGGAAAAGCGCCATATGTAGTTCCTTAACTGTAACACGCACACACATCTTACACATACACAAACACACACACATTCTCACACACGCATACACAGAGCAAGACTGCAGACTTTCAGATAGTAAGATACACATCTTTTGAATGGTTTCAATCCTTTCCTCTTTTCAGCCGTCCCATATAAATGTCCTAGAAAATTGTTTTTTTAGTTTGCTGAAGATCTGCATATGTTTATTGTTTGTTTGTTTTATGTTTATTGTATGTTTTATGTTTATTGTTTATTGTTTGCACCATTCTGCCACACTAAATTCTGTGTATATGGAAATTCTGATTCTCTAACTTCTTCACATCGTGTTCCCTGATTGATGGTGATTGGATAGATGGGAGTCATGTGGCTGAGCGGTTAGGGAGTCAGGATGGTAATCAGAAGGTACCTGGTTCAAACCCTGACTGTGCCAACATGATGTTGTGTCCTTGGGCAAGCCTAGAGTGAAAGGCCCCTGTACTTGCTGTAAGTTGCTCTGGATAAGAGCGTCCCGACTAAATGGAAATGTAATCCTCTCTTCATTGATGCCCTCCCCTCTGCTTAAATACAAATTGCTCACCTCTGTCAGAACTGAAGTCAGAGGCTTAAAGCTTTGGGAAGTGATGGACTTTTTCGAAGACAGAGACTGTGAGCAACTGTCCAAACAATCAGCCAGTCAGCCTTTTCCTCTGCATGGCCCATTCCAGCCTTCTGGTCAATAGTTCCTTTGGCTGCAGTGTGATTGCGCAATGTTTCTGTGTAAGTGTCTGTGCCACTGGACAGTGTGTTTACGGAGCAGGACGCGGTGCTGTTTACTGAGAGTGGCGGGTGCATGCTTTGGTACTTGAGTGACGTTGTCCAGCTCCAATGACACACACAGAGACGCACACAGTGTCCATATAACTGACCTCAATATTCCCACCAAATTGTGCAGTTAGCTGTTCAAAACACACCCACACACATTACAGCAAAAGTAGCCCAACTCAGTAAGGGTTTTTCTGCGAATCCCTGGTAGAGAGGGGATTTCAAGTTTCTCCAGTAACCTTAACTTCTAGTAACCTTTACAAAACGATCCCATACTGGTCACCAACCGCCTCCACCACACCTGGAAAACAGCAGTTATTTTTCCAACAGATATGTGTTACGTGACTGCAATGGAGAACATTTCTAGTTTCTTCCTGCTTGCGTAACTGTCCTTCTTAGGAATGTGCTCCAGGAATTTGAATACATTTGCCTATGCATTTGCATGTCAGCTTATTCTGCATTCTCCATGATCGAAGGATCGTTGTGATGAACAAACTGTGTGCACACTGACGATCCGGTCCACCCCTGTCCTCTTGAGGTTAGCTTGAGGGCTCTGTGGGGGTACGACCGGACTGTATCAACCCCCCCCCCCCCCCCCCCCCCCCCCCCCAGCATGTTCCTGACACACAGGTTCTCAAATTCTCCTCACGTATTTCTGATGGGATGAAAAACCCTCATACATTAGGATCCTCATCGTTGAAACAGAAACACACATCGAAGCACACCCGCCCGCACCAACATTACATGGTGCTAAAGGGCAGCTGTAGCTTCCAGTCGTATTGAGAAGGCCAGAACTGATGATTACATGAGTTTTATTTCCTTTCTTCCGTGTCATTCAACCAACGTAAGAGCTAGACCAAAACAAATACATCACAATTACATTCATATACCGTATTGTTAGCTCAATACATTAGTGCAACCGTTTTGCAAATTAAACCTTTCAAATCTTACAAAAATACATTCACCGTTTGCAAATTAAACATTTCAAATCATACAAAAATACATTAATTTCCATAACACACCTTGTTCCCCTTTCGACTGTAGCTAAATCCGTGTTTTGAGTATTGCTCAACGTGCTTCATTTATGTTTTACCTTTTTCTTTCTCCGTCAGGTAGATTTCCGTTTCATTGCTACATCCGGTTGAACAGGAAGTTATCAAAATAAAAGCAAAACTTTCTACTACAATTTAAATATGTTAAATTGGTCTTTACAGCAGCAACTGATACATTCTTCACCGACTTTTCCTCCCTGTAACACCTTGTTCCTCCCCCCCCTTCCCTCCTCTCTTCATCACCTATCCGCCCATCCAGCCCCCCAACAGACTCCATCACCTCTCCTTTCAACACAGCTCTCCTGTCAGGGGTGACGGTTGAAAGACGTCACCAGGTTCCAAAGTCCCCATCTGGAGAAAATGCGAAAGTATCAGTGAATGAGTCATAATGGAAAGACGAGTGAGACCTGGGGTTGACTTCTCCCTCCAGAGTGGGGAGAGGCCGTGGAGGGGGGGGGGCGGGGGGGGGGGGTGACCCTGGGCTGGAGGCGTTTGTGCATGGTGGGGTGTGATGGGGATACAGTGCAGAACAAGGTGGAGCAGGAAGCTCCAGGGGTCACATGTTGTTGCTGTTCTGTTGTTACCTGGTTCCGGAAACAAGATAAGATAAGATGCAAATGCAGTTTGCAACAGCACCTTACAGTACAGCACTTTACTGTACATTTTATTTTAACATTTAAAATATAAAAAATACAGGGAAGCGTATACAAATAATACAAGATAAATAATCTAAGAGGATGTGAAAAATTATAATATATAAAGTGAAGAGAATTAGTGTGATAGCTGCTGCTATGGATAAGTAATGTGTGACATACAGTTAGATATTGCACATAATAAAAAATATTGAACATAGTATTGCACTTACTTGTCAGATGGCTCAGCAGGTTAAGGTTGTGAGTTTGAACCCCGGCTGTGGTAATGTGATGTTGTGTTCTTGGGCAAGGCACTTCACCCTACTTGCCTCAGGGAGAATGTCCCTGTACTTCCTGTCGCTTTGGATAAAAGTGTCTGCTAAATGAGTGTTTATTATTATTAGTTATTTTAATTACTAGCATAAATGATCAACATTGCACATAGTAGTGGTTATGAAAGGGGTACAGCAGCAGTGTTAGCAGTGTTCGTCAAACAATCTGACGGCAGCAGGAAGGAAGCAGGAAGAACTGTAAACATTCAAACATCCAAAGTAGTTCAAAGTAGTTAAAAGTATGAGAACAGTATGGATTTTATTCTTCAAAACCAATATTTCCCACATCTGTATTTTCTATGTAGGAAAACATCTGCGACAAAACTTGAACTTTCAAACAACACATTTTAAAGTGTTTAATGCAATATGTTTAAACGCATCAAACATTGCTGACCCTGAATCTCTCAAGGAAATCTTTGAAAATGTACATTAAGTATATTTAGCTGTCCAGCTGGTTGAACTTTGGTTAGGCTCTAAGTTGAGAAGATATTCTGAAGGGGAAATCCTATTTGCTTCCCCAATCAGAGTGGAAATGTTTCTTGTCTTCCATACCAGCTTCCTGCCATGACAACGGAACACCTGCACTGTAATTCCACTGGAAGGCAAAGACTATGAGGTCAGCATGAGCAATTCCCACAGTATTCAAGACTCCATGGCCGCCCTGCATATTATTCTTGTTGAACTGGAAATGTAATGACTAACAGCTCACAATATTTGTCTCTGTGTAATGACTTCACAGACACATTTGACCTTGTTATACATTCTACCAACCCTTTGTCCACTCAAAGTCGTTCATATCTGTATGGGACACAGACGCTGGAGTTTTCAGATCAGGTCGTCTTGCAGGAAAAAAAACACAAAGGACGCTAAGATTCTGTTTCATGATGAGTTGAGGACTGTCAGGGAGTAAATGAATGACTGGTGGCTAGAAGACGTTAGTAGAATAGTAGTAAATAAGACATAACTGATGCCATAAGAGGTTAAAGGAAACTGCAGCGTGTGTGTGTGTGTGTGTGTGTGTGTGTGTGTGTGTGTGTGTGTGTGTGTGTGTGTGTGTGTGTGAGAGAGAGAGACAGAAAGAGAGAGAGAGAGAGATAGCGAGAGAGCGTAGTTGTAACCGATCTGGCAAAATGACTCATTACATCCGGTGAAGGACATTTACCAGAAGCACTGAGACAATGGGGGTAGGGTGGTCTCCGCTCGGCTAAACACATCATTAAAGATTTGATGTAAACTTTGTTAAGATGCTACTAGGTCCCAGACGCAAACATTTACATTTAGTCATTTAGTCAACGCTCTTATCCAGAGCAGCTTATAGCAATTACAGGGACATTCCTCTGAGGCAAATAAAGTGCTTCGCCCAAGGACACAACATCATGTTGGCATGGCTGAGATTCAAACTCACAGCCTTCATTACGAGCCTGATTCCCTCTGGAGGGGAATGCAGGAGTTTGAAATGTTTGCAGACATGTTATCAGAAGTTACTCAACATCTTCACTTTCTTCACTTCACTTCACTTCACTATCTCAAGCTGACATGGACGTTCCTCATGGTTGAGAGGAATTCATGAAGGTTGACTGTGATAGCCAGTTCTGATTAAGCTTCAGGGTGTACTGGTATACAGAGGTACTGATGTGAGTCACGACCGAGCGGAAATGAATATAATATGATAAGTGAGAGCGCCTAGAAAACCCCCTTAGCCTGAGCAGGATGCACAGCCGTCACACAGCTTTCATGGAATGAGAAGGCCTAAAACACAAAAGGAGCTCAATTAATCAGGCGTTTGGGGGTTGAAAATCTGATTAAGCCACATTTGGAAACCATGACTGTGCTCACTGTGCAGGCTAATCTAATAATACACTCGTCATCATTTACGGTCTTGTGCATGTTTTCTGTTGCCTGTTTCAAGAAGACTTTGACTCTGACTAGACAGATTCTTGACCACACGCACACACACATCAAACACGTCTTCTACATCCCTGGGTCTTCGTAACTGCGTTCATTAAGATTTGTGGTTGAACGAGCCCAGAGGCATCACTTCAACGAAAGCATTTCCTAATGAGAGCTCTGGGATGTGGGCTAACAGAGCAGACGTGAGCATGTGTGTGTGAAAACAAAAGTGAGCGCTCCTTGTGTTTCATTGCCTCCTCTCTCTGCGGGATGCACTTCTAGTTCAAGTCTGGAGGCACCATCTATGGAGGTTTATGGAGGTTTGGACGTGCACTAAACACAAACTCCCCTTTTGCTTAGACACGTGGCGTTGGATGTTTGTTTTCATTCTATATTTTTTTTAAACACACTCTATCACTCTGTCCTGCTCTGTCTAACCTGTGTCCTAAATGCTATTTCACACTTGTTTATCTGAGATGGTTGGTAACAAGAGGTATCCTTCACTTGAGATTCCTTAGAAATAGACATACCACAGTCAACTGTTGCTAGCATGGTGTCTCTGACTGCTGGCTGCTCTGGATTCCAGAGAGCCATTGGCCGTTTCCCAGTATTATTGTCCCTCTGTTTTGGGGAACCGTTTCAGCCACGTGTACAGCTGTCTGTCCCTGCGAAATGATTGGCTAACGCTGCATTACAACACACCCCTTTCCTCGCAGGGGAACTTGTGCCAACACACACACACAAGCACGCGCAATGGCCAAAGGAAGGGGAGTGTGTGTGTGGGAGAGAGGGAGTTCCTAGAAATGGTGTTCTGCGTGCTGGTCAATGTTTAACAGGTGGCCTTGTTGACCAGCAGAAACATAGCTGGCAGTTTTACTGACCGACCACTTCGTAACACACATTGCAGAGATCTGCTTTCTTTCAGGCTTTCTTTTTAAAATCTTTGTAGGTTCAGTTTCTTAACAGCTTGTTGTATCTTTCCTTAGTTGTTTAACCAGAGTAGGAATGCGGAAGAGTCAAGCCAGTTGGACCAGTCAGACCACAGATGGACACGCTTCGCTGTGCCACAGACACACAGGAGACGGAACCTTTTCTCTCCCTCTCAGAAATCGAAATGTTTTCCACGTATCCTCCAGTAATGGCTCCTTCCGCAAGCTGGAGTGACAGTCCACCATTGGTGGAGCTTCAGAATGGGCCCTGTGAGGGACAGGCCTTTGTTGCACTTCAGAGTCATCCAAGATTCCTTGTCTAACTGTTCATAACTGGCGCTGAAATGATCAAAAGGCCATTATAGTCCTAACAATACCACGACAGCCAGAAAATCTGAGATACCACTGAAGTCCGGCATGGTTCAGCTCCTCTCTTTTCAGTCATTCCGCCATTATCATCCGAAAGATTACCATCTATGACATTCAATTATTGTATTAGTTTAAACAAAGGCTGCGGGGTGGAAACTGGCCTGCTTCTACCCCCTGCTTGCACACCTTAACCCTTCTATTCTATGAGGAAGGGATTAGAGAGAGGGGTCCCTGGGTCAGTCCATTTCCCAGGGGGAGGGGGGGGGGGCGGTTCTGCTCAGCCCCCCTGCAGGTAAAGCTGACAGAGCACGGACCGATGCTGTCACACTTCATTAGCTAGGTGGACCTTCCGAAGGACACACACACACTGGATGTGGGGACCCTGGGCGCGCACGCACACACACGACGGAGCTGCGCTCAGAATCAGAATTTTTTTTATTCGCCATGTAAGTTGCACAAACATAGAATTTACTGTGGCAGAACGGAGCAAACAAAGAACATATACAGGACTTAAATAAAGGTTACAAATAAAAGTCGGCAATGACTATACATGGATAAGAAATATATAAAAACTATAAAGGTATATGGATGTGATTGGATACACTCCGGGGAGCGGGATGTACACAGTAATGCAATTGGATCACAGACATGGTAGTACACAAGAACACAGCTCAAACCTCTACTTTAGAATACTCTACATAAGAATAAGCAGCCTTTGTAACAGTTTCATTGTTCCCTTATTATGTTAATGTTTACGGTTGAAGTGACAGAGAAATGAGCAGAAGGTGGTTTAGTTTTTTAATTTAGACCAGAAACTCCCAAGGTGATTTACAGGAAACTTCATGATGTTTTCGCATATTTATTTTTAGTTTGACACGCATGCTGACACATCTCAGCAGCTCAGTGGATCTCTGGAGGCGAGGAACACTTTCATCTGAACTCTCGCTCACTCACAGACTCACAAACACACACTCATACACGAGACCAAGGACTCCCATCAACATTTTACATTATTGGATTATGATATATATTATACAGGGTGACCCCTCAAAAATTGAACTTCTTAGCAATACTATAAAACCAAGAGTGATGGAAGAAAAATATTTAATTTATAGTAAATGAAACCTTAAAACACGCCATTTAAGAATAAATGACTAACCTTTCATTTTTTTAACTTCTCAAAGTTTTGCCAATTGCTCATGTCTAGCAATTAAAACATTTGGGTCACCCTGTATTTTGTCATTTAGCAGACACTCTTATTCAGAGCGACTTACAGCAGGTACAGGGACATTCCCCCTAAGGCAGGTAGGGTGAAGTGCCTTGCTTAAGGCAACATGTAGCCACAGCCAGGAATCGAACTTGCGATCACTAGCCCAACACCTTAACCACTGAGCCACCTGACTTCCCTATTTTAATTCCATCCCACACCTATTTGCACCTTCTTCACATCAGTTGCACTATGTTGTTAATTCATATTCTTATTTCATATATATTTGATTGTTTAATTTCTTAGATTGCTTAGTTCTTAGAATCTTAGACTAGTGTGCTTTTCTTCTTTTATTTAAGATCTGTATATATTTATGATTTGCACCTTCCTGCCACAGGTAATTCTGTGTAAAGTTACATGGAGAATAAATCATTTTCTGATTTTGTCAAGTCCCAACCTCAATCTTCCACTGGTTGTCAATATTGCACATCCAAAACAAACAAACCCAAAAGATCATAAACACCAGTTAGTCGGTGTTGCAGATCTGTTCAATCTGTGACTCATAAAAACACACAGCTTTCATTAGAGGGTTGAAACTTGGCTAAGTCTGATGTCGTTCTGAGGAGAAACTTGGAGATGTCCCAGGAGCCTGGTTGCGTAGGAAAGCATCGTGCCTCCAAGTTCTCAAACATTTACATTACATTTACATTCATTCATTTAGCAGACACTTTTATCCAAAGCGACTTACAAGAGAGAGCTTTACAAAAGAGCATCGATCACTGAGCATAGCAACTTGATAGACCCCAACATAGCGGGTATCTAGATTACAAAACATAGAACCAATAAGTGCCAAGGGAACGTGTTCGAGCGGGAAGGAGGAGCAGGAGGGAAGGGAAGAAGAGACAGCAAAAGAGCCAGGAGGAGGGAAGAAAGGGGGAAAGGAGAACAGTGGCAGGCTGGTGGGCAGGACACACACATCGTGTCCCCCGACTCAGTACCCCACAGGGCGGGAGACAGGCGCTGCACTCCAAACCTCTGAGGGCCTGGCAGTCTGGAGAACCCCAAGAAAGAGGCCCTCTCTGACCCCTCTCTGCCTCCCAGATCCTCCCGACAATGGACCTTTCTGAAAGACTCTGCCGCTCTACTGGAGAGCCACCCTCAATGTGTGTGTGTGTCTCTGTGTGTGTGTGTGTGTGTGTGTGTGTGTGTGTGTGTGTGTGTGTGTGTGTGTGAGAGAGAGAGAGAGAGAGAGAGAGAGAGAGAGAGAGAGAGAGAGAGAGAGGTTAACCTGTTTCCTAGGAGTGCGGCTGCTTCATTCCATCCTTGTCAGGGATGTAGAACAGTGTTGGCCCCTTACAGGCTCTCACAGCCCCCAGCAGTGCGTAGACACACGTGCACACACATACACACATGTAGATCTCAAAAAGTTTGATATAAATATGGCTCTCAGGCAACTTCAGTTCTTCTCTACACTGTTTATCTCCCTGAGCCACGATTGGTGTGTTCCACCAAGAGAAAAGTAGATAGTATTTCACCATTCTCTTGAAGACGGTTCAAGGAAAATACTTCTTAAAATCTTCAACATCCTAATCTTATCATTCAGCTAATCAATTGCTTTCCTGCTTGAGCCTTATCTTTGTGTAAATGCTGACCCATTCACATTAGTGTTACATAAAGTAACTCTTCCTAAGTAGACACAAACAAAGGCCAGCTAACCCTCACCCTCTCCAGCTCGCCTATACTTGGTCAGTCTTCCTGGGCTGGCTCTATTTGTGGCTGGGCTGATAAGAAGCCTAACAGGAGGTGGGGGTCAGGAACTGAATGGGGGGGACTGTGTTGGGGACAGAAGGAGGCTTTATTCTGCCGAGGAAATGTTGATCCAGGGTGACCTGTGACCTTTGGAGGATTTGGGATCATTAGACTTTGACCCCCCCCCTCCCAGCACCCTCCTTCAGCCCTCCACCCACCTAGCAGAGGGACTCAGGATTAGGCCTCTCTGACCCAGGGGGCGGCAGCCCTACAGGAGGCTAACTGACCTGCCAGGAGCCCCTGTCACCTCCAGGCCCGGCCAGGACCTGGGACAAGGGGGGTACAAAGATCTGTGTGTTGGACACATACATAGTATCTCTCTCTCTTTCTCTTTGTCTCTCCCCTCCCCTATTTCACACACACACACACACATCTGCATACTCTCCAGGGTTGATATTAGCACATTGAGCATCTACTATCACATCCTTGAAGGAACAAAGAACAGTCAATAACAGAGGGTCGCTAGTTCACAAATGCTAATTCACTCATTCTAATACTGGTAGTCTTTCTGTTACGTTAATCTCAGTTTTGTCAACATTGGCAATGGAATTTATGACCAATCAGACGCCCCTTGGTGCCACTGGCAACTAAAGGCTGGGATTGTCAATGCAGCCACCCTAATCAATGTGCAAATGAGCCACTGAGACGGGGCCTTATGAATCCATAATTGATCGATGCAGATTAACATAGTCAAACGACCCTTCTTTTTACAGATTAAGTAACTGAATCTAAACAACAGAGTGGACACATTTGACTGCGTCCGTCCCAAAAGTTAGAAACGCATCATAAGAAGACTCAAACCCCCACCGTCTCAAACCCTAACTGGCCCGATGTTCTTCTGCTTCAGACTCTGCAGCATCTGTTCCCCCTATTCATCTTGTTGTCAGATGGCCCCCCAACCGGGCCGTGGTTAGGCTCTGATGGCTTACTGACTGGGACATTGTCCCTCTCTGTGATAGGCAATAAGACCTCTGCAACCTCTTGGTACTCAACTGCTCAAAACACTGCTTCCTCGTAAATCACACACACTCACACACAGTTGCACGCACACAAACACACCTCCCCACACCCACACACAGTGGCACCCACACACACACACATCCAAACAGGACGGCACCTACACACGAACAGAGACACTGCTGAAACACACATCCAGTCATGTCTTGACAAGCACACGGACCCACACACACCTGTTTCCACACTTTTCACACGCAAAAAAAAAACATACTTTAGCTCTGACCTCCGCTTGTCATCGTCCTGCTGCTACTGTGCGCGGGGGCGGGTGTCCTTTCCACATCGGTCCTCATATTTAAGTTCCGTATATGTTCCTTGCTCTATCCTACCACAGGAAATTCTGTGTCTGCGAATTAAAACAAATGTTGAATGAAAAAAAATTCTGATTCCGATTCTTACAGTTACTGATCTAATCTACATCTGGGGCCTACCATAGCGATTTGAACAGCATATGACCCAGGAATGATCACTTCACCCAAGTTACAGTCACAGAAAGGCCAATCTGTGCAAGTCACTTCCAGTAAAAGGATGTATTTGGTCTTTGTCTAGAAACAAGCCTGGGGCACATTTCTAACTAAGCGTTCTGTCAGTCAAACCCGATTGTTTGACGAGGAAGGAAAGTGGATGTTGAATGTTGAAACAATAAAAGTAATGTCTTGCTTAGGTTGTTGAAGGATTCTCTGGTACAGTTGGGGACAGGTGTGGGCCATTTTGAACATTTCAGGGACTTGTCAGTCCTGTTATTGGAACAACACATTTAATGGTTTTATTGTACAGGGAGGTGGGGGTTGACATACCACCATCCACCCTGGTCCCAGCCCCTGTCCCAGTTCCAGCTCCTGCCCCAGCATCTACCATCCAAAATTTCCCAAAAGCAATCCTTACATAGGGCATTTGGCACACTCACACCCCTTACAAAGGTATTACAATTGACTTGTATGTGTCAAGTCAATTGTAAGGGTCAAGTTTAAGAAGTGAATGTTTTCGCATTTTTGTGCATTGGTTGTCAGGGCCAAGACAGTCTGTTCATATAAGCATCACCAAGTAGTCAAAGTAATCTTAACTAACACAATACTACAGCGTATCAACATAAAGCATGAAGACACACAACCTTTACGCATGCACGTCTGAAAGCGCACACCCATAACGGGAAACCTTTTAAACACACTATCAAGCCTCCCCTGCTGTTCCAACCCTCCAAACTTTCACTTCTCCAAGGAGGTTCCTCTAATCCTCTACTTGGATTGCAACATAAACAAACAGACTACGGGCAGGACGGTTGTTTGTTGAAGAACACGTTAGTCTCCAGACACGGAGACAGGTTGCTGCATCTCAGTTCTCATCGAACACCTTGGCTTCAGCTTAGCGAGTTCACACACGCCTGTCATGGTGGATACTCAGGGCCGAGCCCTCTCTGCTGAAAAGTATTGGAGGGTTGTGTGCTGTAAATCACACAGCTTAAACAACGGCACCTGACAAGATTTGTTGAAACGACTGTAGCCCGCAGTGGTATGAAAAGCTTGTGACTAAATGCCATCAGAATCCCACAGAGAAAATGCAAAGTTTCGGCTTGTAACACGAATGTTGTCGAAAGGACAACATACCAACACAGACCACTGCCTCCAACCAAACCCAGCATTTTCAAAATACAGTGAGAAGATTTAATTTTAGGCATTTAGTAGACCCTCTTATCCAGATAAATTTACAACATGTTCCCGAGCGACATTCCCCCCTGAGGCAAAAGGGTGAAGTGCCTTGCCTAAGGACACAACATCATTGGCAACCTTCGGATTACCAGCCCAACACGAAACCGCTCTACAACCTGACTCCCAGTTTTAAACTGAAAGGAAAAGAGCAATAAAAGGCATTAGCCTTCAACAAATTATATTACTAAATTTAAGGCAAGGGCAATCTGACCAAGAAGCATACTATCACTGAATGTAATCTCTGGCAAAAATCTGAGTAGGCCTTTAGACTTGGGGGGGAAGGGGGGGGGGGGGGGGGTTGCCAGCTAATATCCTCCCCCTCTCCCACAGAGCCCATTAGACATGTCCTAACATGTCTTTCCCAAGGAGGTTATATGAGGGCTTATCCATCACCTCTGACAAAAGAGAGGCTTACTGCATAATGCAAAGTTGAAAAGTCTTGTAGTAAAAAATCATTTTCAGATTTTGCCTCAAAAAGGCTAGAATGCAATTCCTGAGGGATATGTGAGATACATTCTCATTATGAATCACAAATCCCTCGGTGAAACATTCAGTTAGTTGGTGTTTCCCCTCCGGTCCTCTCCCCACCCTCAGAGAACTCTCAACTCTCTCCCTTAGACTGATCTGTGCCGGTTTACTGAACACCACCACTGTGGGCCACTGACATGAACATGTCATGAATACTTGTGTAGGCGTTGAACTCCTCTGACTCACTGAGAAAGCGGTGTTTTTCTTTTCACTCATAAAATATTCTAAATACCTGATATCTCTTTCTGCGATAGCTGGGGACTATGCACTGCAGTCTTCTCGCTCATGCAGGCAAGGATTTGTGTATCCTTCTCTATCCCGGCGGTTGGCTTCAAAGACATGTTTGACCACATGGGGAGTGTGTAACTGTAGAGGCATTCTGGTTTATAAGGAGCTGTACTGCTTATAAACAGCTACTTTCCAGCTGACTTCCTGTTTGGAGGTGTTATGGAGGTTGGAACCAGGCCAGGCTGCTGTGATGAATAAGACTTTCCCTGACTTCAAAGCCCAGTTGTCACTCAGCTATAGAATGGAGCCCTTTTGGTCTCACAGAGCTACCGCTTACCTCCACCTTCATGAATCCCCTGCCAAACCCTGTCTTCATCTCTGTGTCTGCAGACACACAGGAGTCGGTAGTTCAGACCAATTAGAGATGCAAAGTCAGAGAGGAAGTGGGACAAAGGTGAGGGGAAGAAGAAAGCGCAGCTCGATTTGAGCGGAGGACTCACCCTCCCACTCTTCCATCTCTCCAGCCAGTGATGTAACGATGATGTGCCCTGTGTGCTGGAGCGAGTACTTCATGGTAAGTGGTAGTGACAGGCCAGTAAAGATCTGGGCCACACGCAGCACCAGACTGCAGCTCACATCTGCTGGTACAATAACCACCTGGAGAGGAAGCTGGCCTTCACCATCCACACTGACAAAGTCACTCTGACAGGAGAGGGATCATTTGGTGCAGACAGAAGGAGCATTAGTAACTTTCTGACTGACAGGAGTAGTGAAGAATGGAATACATAATTAAAACTCTTGAGAGGACTTGTAGTTTGGAGTGGACTCTGAAGTGGAACGGTCAGACTTAATTGTTTCACACTCGCTAACCCTTATGTGTAGAAACCCACGGCAGGTAAATGACTGACTACAATATCAATTACGCCTCAATCGGAAAATGAAAAGGACCTGTCGGCAAGGCTTATAAGAGTTTTATGGTACTACACCTATCAGTTGCATGCTATCTCACCTGTCAATCATCCACCCATTCACCTTGGCCTAAATACCATTGCAAACACCTGCTCACATCAGGGGTTGTGTAACAGCTCTCCCTCAGACCTGTGGAATCTCTTACCTCACATCGACAGAGGCACAAGCAGATGTGTATGAACAGAGGAATTGAGTCCAAAAGACAGGCGATCTTGTCCATTCTTTAATTATAAAAGTGCCGCTTAAAAGAACAGAACTTATTTGCAAATGAAGAGAAAAAAAATACTAAAATAATTTACATAATCAAAATAGATACAGAAATATCTAAGCTTTGCTTTGAAGACCGCAAAGCATGCCATTCCCCTGGTGGAGGTAGGTTACTCATGCTAATAACACAGATATAAAACATGGTACAGGTATGAGTCAAGATGCATTATTTAACAATAACACGCCAAATTCCCATCAGCAAGTGAGGTCATTTTAACGTCACACAAGTATAGGGAAGAATTGTCATTTTCAAAAAGGCAGGTATTAAGACATTCAACAATTTAGTGATGAACTGTAATAATTGGCATGAACATTAGCTATATTTGAACCTGACAATCTGCATACAAACTTTAGATCCAGCCCAAAGTAATGAAACAATTGCAAGATAGTAACTGTGCTGACTAATATATTTGGAAAGGGGGAATGTCTAAAAGAAGATTATAACATTACAATGTCTATGTTTTCAATGTTCCAATGGCTATAGTTTAATAGGCTAGATTTACATGTATTACAAGAGTATTCTAAATTCCTTTGGCAGATTGCTTGGACAAGACAAGGTTGACATAACAAATTCATTGCTCAGGGCTGAACTAGGCCTGTGGCTCCTAATTACAACAATCTTCAACAGTCAGCAGTCAAGGCATGAGGACTACACCATGCTGTATTTTGAGTATGTGCGTATGTGTGTACTTGTATGAGTGTGTTCATTTGCGGGCATGTGTGTGTGCGTGCACAGCTTCCAAGTCTATCTAGTCCAGACCTACATTTAGGTCACTGGAATTTCCATCTGTGTGCTCCTCCTCCTCTTCCTCCACCTCAGTCCCATCCTGTCTCCTCCATGCCACTACCTGCGGAGCTGCTCCAGCCTCGCCTTCAGCTTCTCCTGCCTGTCCCTGAGCTTGTCCTTCCTGGCCTGCAGCCGGCGTCCCTCCACCTCGAGGCAGCGGATGCCGTCCCTGGCCCTCTTCAGGATGACCACCTTGGACGCCTTGTCGTTCTGGGACAGCTCGGGCACGTTGTCTCGCAGGCGCAGGAAGCAGTTCTTCAGCTCGTTTCGCCGCTGCCTCTCCATCACGTTGTGGGTCCTCCTCCTCTCCTCCTCGTCCTCCACGTCCAGCGACTGCCTGGAGCTCCCGGACCCGTGGTGGTGATGGTGGCGCGACGAGGAAGAGCTGCGCCCAGAGTGGTGGTGGTGCCGGTGGGAAGACTCGGACCCGCGGGTGCGCTTACTGTGGTACACTGAGGGGGACGTGGAGGCAGGCTCGGGGCGTAGGGGCGAGGCGGGGCATGGGGCGGCGTAGTTATGCTGCTGCTGGATCTCCAGGTGGTGGCGTTGTTGCTGCAGCCGCAGACTCTCGTCTGCAGACTGGGCCTGGGGGGAGGAGCTGGAGGGCTTTCTGACTGTCACCACATCTATTTCCTCCTCTGAAAAACAAGGTTCGACAGGTCAGCATACTGCTTGTAAAAACACAAATGGCTGGTACATGCGTCCTCATTTGCTCATTCCTTTCAACAGGTCTGCATTCTTGATCTTGTTTAAAGATAGAGACATGAATGTGTTAAGTGGTGCCAGAGGTGGCTAGTTTATCTTGAGTGGCCCAATTAGCAAATCAAATATGACCTCTCAATTCCTCTATTGTTGCATCAGTGGGCATGCTCAATTCGGGTTACTACAGTACCATTGTAAGAATCATACAAAAGGGATTAGAAACATTCCAGAAATTCCTTATGAGATAAAACTCAGCTTACTTTAGTTTACAACGACCATTATAAACTCAAAACTCACCGGAGTCACTGGATGAGTTTGTGGAAAACTCTCCCCCTGCAGAGCCGTAGTCCGAGGTCGACTCCTGACTGTCCTGCAGTAAATCCTCACCTTCCAGAGCTTGGCATGCTAGCGCCGCCCTGTGGCAGTCCAGGGTGGAACCTGCGATCTCCTCAAATATTCTGGTGTCAATGTCCGATAGCAGGGGGCTGCTGGAGAGAACGGCAGAAAGCTTCTCTTCTATAGACTTATTATCCCCAAGGCAATGCCACAAACCGTCTTCAGACTCTTCCGGCCGCTGATCCTTGGATTCGGTTCCGTTATTGAAAAAGTCACAGTTCCAATTGAGTTGAATATCTTGATCTTCCAAGAGTATATCCGATACGTAACTGAGCTGATCCTCCTTGGAAAGCGGCTTGCTGCTGATACCGGCTTTCATCGGTGGAGACTGTGGCGGCGTGGGCAAGGACTGAAGATCCTTCATCAAACTCTGGCAGAACTCGTCATCGAATAAAAGCGGCTCCGGGTAGAACCAGTCTTGCGACTGGGAAAAACTTTGCAACATTCTGGCAGAATCTAAAATAAAAAAAAAGATATAAGAAAACTTGGTTAACAACAACGTAGTAAAGGGAATTGGTGACTAGAGCTCGAGGAAGTCCGCAAGCGCTGTCGCAGCTCTACGTTATAACTTATAAGGCAACCGGTTCACGTGCAGTTAGTTCCCTAGTGTCTTAGGACCCCGACTGTAAACCCACCAGCAAACAACCTTTTATTCATGTTTACATCCTTTGCCCCGCCCAGTGATCGCCTCCTCGTCTTATTACCCAATGACATCATTAGAACAGCTGGAGAGATCAAACTAAGTTTCCAGCGTGCATTGTAACTCAACTTTAATATCGCCCAAAGAATTGTGCGAGAGCACTTTAACTTGCCAGGGAAAATACTGCATAACCCCGGTGAACGTCCTTCTATCAGTGTCATCTGATCATGCAACTACTGTTCCTCCATTCAACCGGCAAATGGGCCATGCATGGCGATATTTAAACCAGCAGCATGCGATTTTATTAATTGTGTTGTTTTCTTCATTTAAAACATTCTACACTTCTCAAACACCAAAATTTCGGATTTTGGGGGGTTAAACCATAAATCATTCTTAACGATGGCCTAATGTCGCACAAGATTTTTCTAAACCTATATCCAAAGTTCCTATTTAACCTATTTAATAGCTGGCAAGCAACAGTTAGCCTACTTAATATATTACAGAGATCTAGATACTCAGCACCATTACACGTGCCGTCTGATTTTACGACTCGTGAGTACCATGTGAAAGGCACCGGTATCTTACTAGTACGACGAAAACGATATCTGCAATGCTGTTATCATGCCTTACTTTAAGATCGCAATGAAGAAAAAAATCACGATGTAAACGCGATCAAACGTCCAAATTCCTCCTCCAGAATGGATCAAGTTGTGTAATTTTCTTCTACGCAGTCGGTAAACGTAAATCAATGCAGCATTGCTGGACACACACTTCCACGTTTCCACTTACTGTCACCGCACACCCCGAACGGTGGGTGTGGCGGAGAGCCATTTAACTATATATAACCACATTACAACTGTATTCCTCCACTAAGCAAAATCGCGCCAAAACAGTATTATCACCCCAGCAAAAACAAAGCAAAAATTTACTATTAAATTAATAATCACATAGCCACATTGATTTGTATGTGTCTGTTCGTAAAACACGGCTACAACACAAACCGAGAACGAATCGACTAAAGTTAGGATCTATTTCCTCGGACGCGAAGGGATATCACGCAGCTTCGGGTCTGAATGTGGAATTCCAAGAAATGGTGGCGGGTTGCACAGATTCACACGTGTCCTCTGGAAAAAGCCGGGTGCCTCTCCGTGGCAGTTATAGTAGCACTGCGGCAGCTCGGTTATCGCGTGTGTGTCAATGGGTATAAGGGTTCACCTACGTTGACCGTTTCAAGGGATTTCACCCAGGTCACATATCAGACGAACGGTTCTTTGTTAATTTACAATGAAAAGCATTCATCCCATGCTTTGAATGTATTTGTTTTATATTATCAAATGCAGTATTTTTTGTCGTCCAAATAAATAATGCTGTTGATGCCATTTAAAACAGCAGTGTCGACGATGACAGAAAACACTGAGTTAATACATTGTGGATAAGTGTTACACATTAATGTCGAGTGAGATACATCCGGCACCACACGTGCACGGTTCAGAGGCAAACCCCATTGATGATGGGGGGGGGGGGGGGCAGGGGGGAGGGGGGCAGGGTGGGGGCAGTTTTGCGTTAGTATGGGTTACTGTAGCCTATATTTTTACAAACTTGGACTTGTAAACAATATGTAGAATAAATTATGTTGTGATTGCTAACTAGATAAAATAGTCCGACTTTGAGTCATATAATACAATTTAGGGGCGTTTAGTAGATTAACTGTTACACGCACATTAGCCTATTGTTGAAACTGTATTTTTGTGCTTAAAACAGATTTTTTTGCTATTCAGTTAACGATCAGAATATCATAGCCTAGTCTAAGACCAAAGCTATAATGAATGTAATACTTGATACGTGCACTATGACGGATCAGCAATATAAAATTGCTGGTTAACTGCCACCTAGAGGCGGTGCGTCTAACAAACAGGCACACTGTACTCACCATAGCATCTGGCAAGATTATCACACTCTTCTTTTGAAGGAAAAAATAAAAATAAAAGGACAATACTCGATTATTCCATATGTACATGATAATATAATTTATTATATATTCATAAATTGTAGCCTGTAAGTTATACTACACTATACTAGTGATAGAATTGTTCAACTTCACATTTAGCCCAGACCACTTTGCAAGTACAATTCGCACAAGACCCCACCCCACCTTTAATTCCAACGAAATTACACCCTGTAGTGTAAACCAGCATCCAGATTTTTCCCCACAGACTGCCACACACTGACCCAGAGACTGCAACTCTTTAACTACCAATTATCTTGACAGATCAAGCCCATGATTTAGTTTAACAAACTGAAGAACCCTGGTATGTTCCAGTCTTTAAGGACAGACACACTGTGGATAAAAGTCTTTTTTTATTTTCCATGTGTTCGAAGAGAGCACGAGGGAGTAGAATTAAGGATTTTTTTGCCAAGGGCCAGTAGCCTCATCTCTTCACAGATCTTCCATGCATGCTTGACTTCTGTAATGTTCCGCATTATGCTGTCAGGGACGTTACGGTGGAGACTTACTATGGCCCACAGTAAGGAGAGACCTCATGTTGGAGGGCCCTTTTTTTAAGGAGCCACTTTGATGTGGTGTGTGGCTACGTGCCGGCTCCTTGGTAGACATCAACATCAGAGAAACCAAGGCTGCCAGGAACAAGCCAAAATGCAGCACCATTCAAAAACATGGCTGCCTGCCATATGAGACACGGCCATAGCTGTACATACTACTAATGAAGGATGAGATACACACTACACAATCTGTTCAAACTTTAGAGTCATGTCATCTAATCTATAAAAACAGAAATCTCTGTCGGTTTTAATCTCAAAAACCTGACACTGTCTAAAATTTGCCAGGTGTGTCGCTCGGAACCCAGCGAAGTGCGGTTTTGCCTGTGAAGTTGTTTGGATGAGAGGCTTGTAACCAATAAATATGAAAGCTACTGTCGTGAACGACGCACAAGCATTCATCCCTTAGAGTTCCGTCACCGGGCACTGCAAGTATTTCACCCCCTAATGTTGCATTCTTTGAAAGCACAGAAATAAGACTCCGAAACAAGCTTCAGGCTTCATGAGAAGAAACAGGCGCAGACTCTAACTTAGACACTTCATTTCTCAATCGCCATGAAATTAGGGCATTGTGGGCGCCAAAGACTAGGCAGATGTAGTAGGAGAGAAGGCCAAAATAGATAAAAGCAGTGGTTGGTTTGACATCCATCACCACATTGCAACGTTGGCTATCTAGCTACCCACATGACCAGGGTTAAATTAAGCTAATTGCTTACATTTAGTCATTTTAGCAGACGCTTACAATCAATAACAATTAAATGAACAAAAACCCACAGTGGAAGTAACTGGAAGTAACTAGTAACATATAGCCTACCACAGACTCTGCACTAGTGTGAAGAAAGCATCAAGTTGTTGTTCTGTCAACGTATTAATGCTCTAATGGAAGTCATTGATTAGGAAATGTACGCAAGCCTTCATGCAACAGGCTAGAGAGCCATTGAAAGATTTGTGGCGTTCTGTGTAGCTAGGGTGGGGTAGAACTCCAAGCAGGAGCTAACAGGACTTTAGCAGACAAAGGCTAGCTGATCATTGTTAGCTCACATGAACAAAGACAGACTGGTGATTGGCACGTTGGGATAAGGGAGTTGACACAACTACAGTTATTGTAGCAGCCTCTTACTGGGGCACCCGTCCTTGTAGGTTAAACTACTTAAGTAACAATCCTGTTGCCTCGACCACATACAGATCTGGGAGTTGACAAACACTGTGAAGGAGATTTATAGACCTGGCTGTGGTGTCTGTCATGCAGATTGAGAGTTCCCCTGGTGACTGGTTTTCTGCATCAGGTGGTCTTCCACATTCTCCTGACGTCTCTGAAAATGTGCAAGACAGCCCTAACCACTCCCACCTCCTCGGTTCCCGTCAGTCCAGGAGTAACGGTTCCTCGCCCCTCAACTCTGTGGCCTGAAACCATCAGGGAGGTGTCTCTGTCAGCCTTACAACACTTCCCCCTTGGCCTCCCAGATAGTAGACGTGTGTTGTGTGTTGTGTGTGTGTGTGTGTGTGTGTGTGTGTGTGTGTGTGTGTGTGGGTAAGACAGTGTGAAGGATGAAAAAAGGGTTTCAGGAGGTGGGGTGGGATGGGGGGGGGATGGGGGGCAGAGGAAGTGGGATGTGTTGCCTGTGGCCTTGCGATAGGGGCGGGGGGGAGGGGGGGGGCGGTGGGTGTGGAGAAGAGCACAGATACCCTGGCAGAGAGATGAGGGGGATCTTCCTCCTCTGATTACCTCCCTGGATTTGCTTAACAGAACAGGATAGAAGGCACATGGTTCTGATGTTTGACATAAGAAACCCTGTCGAACAACAGGGATGAGAGGTACAGTGAAGGCTGAGAGAGACAGAGATAACGAACAAACTCTAAATGGCTTCCAAGCCAAACATGCAACTGCAGTCCTACGTGCACAAGGTGGTCATTGTGTCAATGGGGATTTTTTCCCCCTCTAATAAAGTGGTATGACAAATTAGGAAGATCTTTGATTTGCCTTACATTTAATGCAATATAAACTGTTCTAGATCCATGGTTTATGATTAGTTGTGGTATTACAAACGTCAGTGTGACTGGTCTTTTTCACAGACCTCAAAGTTTTGGGACATGCAAAGACATACCAAACGTTCATTCATGACTGTCAAGAGGAAGTAGCGAGGAAGGAGAAGCAGGCCTAACTGTTGAGTGAACATTCATATTTTCTCTTCCTCTTTCGCTTAATATAGTTGGAACATTCTGGTGTGATTACAAAAGTGTCCGGTCCTAACAAAAAATGTAACCATTCCTCCCTTTAATTTTTATAAGCTTCACCATTTTCTTCTTCTGCAAGTTTTCATTTCGCAGATGGTCATATCCAAAGCAACTTACAAGAGATGATTTGAATCTGTAACCTCTTGAACTGCAGTCAAATGGTCAACCACTGAGCTATACCTATATCCTCATAGTCAGACTGTGTGAAAGGTCACCATGGTGAGCTCTCAGCTGTAGATTGAGACCACCCTTACAGTGAGCATGAGAGGACAGAGTCACAGTGTTGGAAGAGGCATGCGCACACACACGCGTACGCACACACGCACGCACGTGCACACACAGACACACACAAATACAATACACATACACACAAACGTACATACACTTGTCACACAAACCCAAGCTATAGACCTCCAGTTGCTAACTGCAACATCTGTTCCTGAGCACATGGTGACGTGCTATGAGAGAATGTGTCAAGCTAGACTTCCCTGTTTTTCAGACAGGGAGCTGCTATCGCTTTTTACCATTGTTTAATTACACTGAAGTAGTGGCACATGAGGCCTTTAAATATCCCCACATAAAACGGACTGTTGTTTGTCGTTTTACTGTATATACTCAATATATGTGTTGATTATACAGCCAAAAGCAGGAAATGCGACAGGTAGGCAGACAGACAGTATTTACCACGCAGACAAGGATCCAAGGGTTGTATGGTGCAGAATGACGTGGGAGAAAGTGGAAAGGGGGAACAAAGCTTTTCAAGGGCACATTCCACGTATCTAACAGGGAATGTTTCTAGGAATTGTGAGAGAGGGAAGCGCGAGAGGGAAAGTGACAGGGGGAAAGACAGGGAGAGGAATGGGAGGGAAAATATGGAAGTCAATAGTAGAGCTCTACCATAGTATTTATTTTAGGCTGTCCTGAGCAGAGAGGAGAGGGAGAGAGAGAGAGACAAGGAGAGAGAGAACGAGAGAGATGATAGAGAGGCCAACTGAGAGAAGGAGAAGGAGAGGGGTAGTGTAGAGAGTGTAGAGAGGGAGGGGAGGAAAGAGGATAGGACTGGGAGAGTTGTTCCAGATGCCACTGGACTCTTATGTCTGTGTGGCTGGGTGGAGCAAAGCAGCAGGCCAGTAGGAGTCCTCTCCATTTAGGGCAGATCCTTGGCATGACCACATATCAGTTGGTGCCAGCATTTGAACCACACACAACCTGACACCACGCATGCCAGCAACATTCACGACCTCCCTGGATCTCTGGGTGAACTTCTAAGAAGAACTGGCCCTAGACATATATGGCAAGACTATAGGTGCTGGCATTAGCAAATACCCTCACACTAGTTGGTACTGGGCCAGGTGGAAAGGCCTTGCTGTTGCTATGGACCCATACTGCCAAGACCAAAGGAGGAGTAACACCACAGAGATTCTCCACTCACTCCTGAAACTGAGTGTCAGTTCCAGGAATTGCAGGAGTAATTCATGGGATTTATCTTCCTCAGAAGTGGAGGTCGGAACATATGGAGAACCGGAACGGCAAACACAACATATGTGATTTATGTTTCGAGATCCCCAGAGTTCATTTAAGAACTCAGAGCTCAGGTTCCTACAGAGAACCCACCAATTCTGGCATTCACAGCCTTCTTCTCACACCCATGTCCCCAAACAGACACATACAGTACACAGTGGTTCTGTGTCATCTATTATGAGGGGCAGCACAGGACCAGCAGTAGTACGAGTACCGGTTAGCCAACATTAAACTCTGTATGGGTCTCTGCAATATGCATCCATAGTGCTTCTGATGGACAAGTCCTCATGTAACTGTCATTTCTGCCACAGTAAATTCTATGTTTGTAAACCTTGCATAGCGATTAAACCCCATTCTGATTCTGATACATGTAAGTGAAACCTTACACACTAAAAGTAAAACGCATCATTCTGAGATGGAAGGTAAGCAGAAGCTCCTCCCACTTCACAGGGTCTGATATCAGAGTGATGGTGTGAAGGACAAGGTCACAAGTTCTCTAAAACCACCAGATCAGGGCATGTGATGATGGGGTCTTTCTCAGTGCATTCACTGGAAGGAACCATGGCAGTCTCTTCCAGCCATTTACCATCTCATGACACTCCACCCCAGGGTAGCCCAAATACCACCAACGAAACCCCCCACTCCCCTCCCCTGCCCATACATGCCTACCATGCCAGGGTACTGAATATAACGAACTTTGTAGGTCATCTGGATTCCCGACAACCGCGCGTGAATCCATCCATGCCGAGCTCAAAGGAAGCAATTTCAGACCAGTCGTGGTCCTCTGAGGAACTAGCAGCTGTGGGCGTGGTGGATGTCAGTCCATGGAAGACAGTTATAGAAAGATGGTTCATTTAATCACATACCAAGTGTCTGCCCTTTTCCAAACGCAGCTTCTCAGATGGTTACGCATAACAAACAATCAGGTGAGTCAGGTAAGCATGTAACCTCCATACCTGCCACCTCCACCTGTTGAAGATATGAGATTGAAGTACTGTCTGACCATGAGTGACCATGTCTGGGGGGGAGTCAGATGGCTCAGCGGGTTAAGGCGTTGGCCTTAAGAGGGGAAGGTTGTGAGTTCGACTCCATGTGATGTTGTGTCCTTGGGCAAGGCACTTCACCCTACTTGCCTCAGGAAGAATGTCCCTGTACTTACTGTAAATCGCTTGGGATAAAAGCGTCTGCTAAATGAGTATTTATTTATGTCTGAAAGAGACACAAGACTGGGTCGCAAACATTGAGTAATGAGAGAAGAGTAAAGTAGGCTGTATTCAAAGGTTGAACCCCCCCACCTTCTCCCATCTTTCCCTGCCCTCGCCCCCGAAAGGGGAGATTGAGAAATTTGAGGTGTGGTCCTTTGTAGTGGCATCATTCTGGGATTAATCAAAGATTAGTCTCATAGATTATAGGGCTTCACAGAGTCAAATAGCACTTTAAATGCAATTCGATTCTCCTGAAGAAATCCTTGACCATGGAGGTTCCTGACATGGTTCTTGACCCTGGGCATAGATTTCCAATGATATCGGCTTTCCACATAGAGCTCTGGTCTACATTCTAACCTTCTGCCTGCAGCTGTTGTTCTCATGACCTGAACACGGCCTCCCCTCAAAAGTGGTTGTTTTACAAATTTTCTGTGTGAATAGCATACTGTTGCATCCTATATAAAGACAGTACTTAATCAGTCAATTCACTGCACAATGATGTTCGGACTTTCAAAAAGCGTCTAAAAAAGCAAACAAATAAATCACTTGAATCTATAATGACAGTTAACTGAAAAACAACACTTGACCTGACCTCAGTTCAGCAGCTGCCCTCAGGGCCGTGGGTGGTACAGCATTAGAGGGGATTCAAACATTCACAACGTTTCCTCTTTAAATCTATGCTATGCATCTAAGCTTGTATCTTTCTCTTGTCGTATGTACTCAGTTCTTCCAGAAGATTCTGACGCTTCCAACAGCTACGACTGCACAATCTTGTGAGAGAAATCATGATTATTCTGAGTAAAAGTGAAACGAGCTAAAGTTAGGTGGAGCGTGAATGTGAACCCTGACACAGACAGACACACGCAAATTCAGCCATTGGTTTGGTCAAGATTCACTGACACGGCTTTTCCTTTTCACCAGACGCGGAGGTCACTCTACTCCCGGCTACGCAAAAAGAAACATCCGCTGTCACACTCTCAAAGCTGTTGTCTTAGTCTCCCTCCTAACACTGTGTGGATGATTGCATCACAATTCCAGGGCAGGATGTGGGAGTTAGGGCTGAGGTACCAGTGAATACAGGCCATGGAGAAAGCACTTCCAGCTGTGGACTCCCAGGGAAATTACTATTGTCTGAGTCTAACTAGGAAATAATGCATTTACACGAATTCACATCCCTGTTCAAGAAATCAAACCTGGAACAAAAATTATTCTTTTAGTACATGATGCCTCATAGGTACGTGGCTGACACACTTACAGGATGTTACTCACACTGATGAAATTCAGCTGGCTTGGATTTAACAGCACTCGTTTGTTTTATTGGTTTGCTGTATGTGACCACATATGTTGTCCTCTATTGAGCACAATGGAAGTCTGGAGCGCCCCCTTGTGGTCTGGATTTAACAGGAACTCCACAATAGCGGACAAAAAGGGCAAACTGACAAAGAAAGCATTGAAGAACTTAGTCGTAGTTTCTATTTAAACAATGTCAATGTGTTTGTCACATGAGTTGCATGAGACATTTTTTAAATCAGCATCCAGGAAACTCAATGTATCTTTCCAGAGGTCATACAAAAAAAAGGGGAAAAAAGCAAATTTGACATATCACAAAACTCAAAAAATTGACTAGCCGAAACCTTTTTTGTGTTGTTCCAGTACAAGGGAAATAAACAAGCGTTTTGCAAAACGTGTAATCTTAGTACTTTTCTTTCTTTACTATGAGAAATAGTTCATTATTAGCAGCGCCGATAATTTTGGCCATGACTGTACTGTATCAATGCCTTTCTAAGCAGACCAGTACAACCCAACTACAACAGTAAGTGGGCACTAAAAAATTATTACGTTTTCACAAGGAAGATCATGTTTGTCTTGGGATTGTACTTTTTAACAAATTTTGGTGATCTTATTTAACACCAGTGAGGTGTTGACTTGCACATTCTGTACATGTCCAAAGACTAGTGTTCAGCTAGCTGGTTATATCCCTCAAAGACTGATGCATTGAGAAACATAAAGCTAGTTTATTCAACATTTATTTTCATAATTTTAAAAACGGTTTAGGACAATCAAAATATAAATACATCTCTCCCACTCACCAAATAGGCCGTTCACAGCACCAGATGAACACTCACTCAATCACTCACTTATTCACTCACACTCACTCAATCACTCCCCCTGCCCTCTGCATTGGATGTAAAAGGTGCCGTCAAAATATGAAAACCAGCCAACCCAGTCTCCTTGATTGGCACTCTCAGCCAGTGGGACTCCTCACATCACGCACATTCATCACGCAACAGACTCTCTGTCTGATGGGAAACAACACATTACAAATGACCTTTTATGAAGTAAAAAAAGCGTGATGGTTGAGGATATGTCCACAGAAACACAGAAGTATTGTTGGCAAGTAAGAAAAAGTATCAAGATGAAAGAAAAGAAACGAACAGAATCCATCCTCAAAAAGGAATTGACTGTGAATCACTACCAACACTTTGGAAAAAGATGTCATCCTTAGTTTCTTCTAATCTGGCATCTCAGACTCCCTTTAGGTGTTTACCAAGATCCCAAAATATTGAACCGGAGCAAACAATACGTGGCAATAACTCCCAAGTTCTGTGATTGGATGGTACAGATTGACACCAAATTGCTAATGGAAGTCCAATCCTTTCTGAACTTCACAAGCACATAGAGGGCTGGGCTTAAAAGGAGATAATGGAAAATGCGCTTTTCTTTGTGGAACTAAGAAACAGAAGAAACAGCAGTATCTCAGAGGTTGAGGTGGAGATGTGAAAGAGACAAATTTCTCCATTCTGGGGAAGATGTAAAAAAGGTCCTAGTGTGTTGTCAGCCTCAGCAGGAAGTAGTGAGTCTGTTTGGAGTCCCTTCCTTTATCCAAGAGAGCCTTCCAGAGGTCAGGGCACACCACAGACTGTGTTAACTCTAGCACCACAGAATACCAGCACTAGGAGGCCTTGCCCAGCTCAATCTTCTTCTGTATAGCTTTGGCTGAGTGGTATATCAATGAGTCTATTAGGCCAGCAACTGTGGACAGAAAGAGGGGGGGGGGGACAGATATATGAAACACACAGAATCCTAGTTTGTCATGGATCTATCCGTTCAATACAGCTAAGAACATAATACACTAGATAACCAAGATAGATGAACTACACACTTACCTGTGAACACGCCCCCAATGATGGCACATACTCCTGTCAGGAAATGTGTGAATGATCTGAAGAGATTGTCAGATTCCAAATCAGACAAAATGCACATAGACATTTCTAAGCGACCCCAAACTTTGAAAGGGTAGTTCCTTGGAATAGGTGATGAATTTGCAGTAATGAGTCAAATACGTTTCCATAGTTACAACACCTACCGTTGCTTTTCTGTGAACTTGACCATCATGGGGGAGAGTTCATACAACACAAATACTCCTGGTAGACCCTGGTCTCCTATTAGTCCGTTAGCCACTTTCTCATGTCTGGTCACAGAAAACTGGTTTGTTTTCACCACCTATAAAATAAAAGCAGCACTTCAGCATGTGAACATTCCCATGACAATATTTGCAGCATGAGTAAACTTTTTTATGCTCTAAATATTCTCACCTCTCCATCTCCTTTGACATAAATAGTCGGGACTATTTTCACAAAGTACTGGTACATCATTGATGCTGGAAAAAAAGAGAATGTCTGTTATAATAAAGCGTCAAGGGCACTGAGCCCACAAGGGGCGCTGTATATTTTCACGAGTAACCAGTTATAGAGCAAAGTAACTGGCCTTGACAGACTTCAAAGGCATTTCCGGTTTTGATCGTTTGCCTTCAAAATAAGAGCATGTTCGATCCTTGCTATTTGTAACTGCACGCACCGAGAACTTACAAACGAGAAATGTACATTACTGTAAAACAGATCAATTTAAATGTTGTAGTTCAACTGTACAGTTTAAATGGACTCTAATGTGAACAGGATCTGAACACTAACTGAAAAGTGTACCTTTAATCTGAAAGTCATTCAGCATTTGACCGGAACATGAGTTACTGAATGTCGTCTGCCTGCTATGAAATCGCACTAGAACGGTAGCTGAGATTAGCATCGTCTAGAAAGTCCACGTACTCGTTTTCTTCCATTTAAAAAACACATTACGTAAACTATTCAACGACGGTAAGTTAACGTGACTGCTCGTAAATGTTGTAGGCTACTTCGGGTACCGCTGTCGGCAGTCGAGAGTATCGAGTCGTACTGTTCAAGGCCGTAGGTGACTGGCTGTAGATAGCAGAGCAACCAGCTAGCAGATAACCAGCTAGCCTAGTTGTGTAAACACACTAAAACATTGACAAAGCAAAGTGCGTTACCATTTTTACCTGGCAAACCTCAAAGAAGCTAGATAACTAAACTCGTCTGTGTGGATGGTTACCCAGCGGAGTAACATCAATTGTGATTCTGACATACTATCTCTCCAAAATCTAGAGCCAACTAGTCAAATAAGGACGGAGTTACACACAAGTAGAACCGCAAACATTTTTAAATATGAGATCTGCTATTATAAGATATTGGAAGCTCACTAAAATATATAGAACTCACTCGATTGTGCAACGTATGTAGATTTTTTATAATGCCAGTATATTTGATTTGGCTCTTCTTTAGATGCCTGTGGCAGTCGGACCATATGGACAGGCCCAGCCCAGCTGTTTTGACAGAGTCAAGATGGGCTTCATGATGGGCTTTGCTGTTGGCATGGCAGCAGGTGCCATGTTTGGGACCTTCTCTTGTTTAAGGTAATGGTTTGAATCCCACTGAACAAGTTTGGTAACTCCACCACAGATGTCAGCATCTGACTCGACTGGTTTGTCTCCCTCTCTCCAGGATCGGAATGAGAGGCCGCGAACTGATGGGAGGAGTAGGCAAGACCATGATGCAAAGCGGGGGTACATTTGGAACGTTCATGGCCATTGGGATGGGGATCCGCTGCTGAAGGATTATCTCCTTTTGTCACTCATCGAACTTCCAAAATGGGACTTTTATTACGGAACGTGGTTTCTGTCTCTGATTGAGATTAAGATTAATTCTCGGTTAAAGATTATTGGGGAACTCCACATCAGATATGTTTTTTTTTTTTTTTTGTTCAGTTTAAGATATATCTCTGTAGATCTGCTTGAACAGAGTCTTTGTGGCTCTGTGATGGGCTAAAATTGTTAAATAAAAGCTGTGATGTTTCAAATTCTTCAGAATGCACGTGTTTGAGGCTGTATTTTTTGGGGGCTAACCTTGCGGGGCTGCAACGTCTGTGCCATCCAGAGGGTTTACAATGCCCGGATAGTCCCTCCCAAAAGACAGGTGCCTGATTAGGTGGGTCATGTTGATCTGTAACACAAAGCAGGATTCAACAGATCTACTTCAAAATAATATTGTAGTTTCCTCTTGGAGGTTCATACGGAAATTACTCTTTAATATTTGGTTTGTCCTGTGTTCTTACATTGTCCAGTCCGAAACTCTGCAGATCATGAACTGAAAATAAACAAGACAGATTATTGGTAGAACTTTTGCATCTGTGAAATTACATGTCATTGTAAAGTAAATGGAGGTTCTCTTGTGTCAAAAAACCTGACACCCTCTTTTCCATGTTATGTTGAAGAAATGGTCCTCAGAAATGTGATTGATGAGTAATTTAATGACTTATCGATAATTCAAACTGTACCACCACAAATAAAAAAATGCATTCAACAACATGCCAGGTAAAATATGATTTGCTTTGAAGTAAATGGAAGCTGTGACTGTTGAAATGAGAAAGAAGTTCCAATATATCACCGGATAATTTACAAAAGAAAAAGACGTAAGGGTTTGGGGTCTACAAAAATAAAAGCTACAAAAAAAATTGACTTACTTTCCACAGCGTGCACTGCAGAAAGAAGAGAGAAGAGTCACTATATGACGAGGAAATAGGGCCACAAATACACAACTACAGTAAACTATTACAGTACTACAGCCTTGGTTATAAACTCTGTCCTATGCCCCATGACTATCTATGCAGTTTCCCTAGGGATTCTTGTCTCTTGTTTCTGCTGTTTTGCAGATTGGGACATTGTGAAACAATTCAGAAAGGGGAAAGATCTTTGGGCTCACAGCTTTATGTTTAAAACTACCGTCATTTTATGTAGAGCTGTACTGTTGAAAGTACAGTATGAAATTAACAGTTCATGTAATGAACTATAATGAATAAAAATTCAATTTCAATTAGTACGATATAGATTATTTGGATGTTATTTAAACACTAGGAAGATTTAATGTCTAAATCAATGGTGAGTTACAGTAGTATGGCAAAGATTGTGAGCAGTACTAATGTGCCAGTGCACATACAAGTTAATTATTTAGGAAATAGACTCCAATTTACAATTAGGATTAGAAATTAAACAGAGTAGGGAGGAAGTGTACCCAAGAAAATGGCAAGGAAGTAGGTACTACTCTTTGTGACTAGTAATGACAATAAGTTGACTTACCAGTTTTTCCTTTGCCTGTCTCAATGAATGCATATAAGGCTACACATGTTACACACAACACACAGGTCTCTGGCTGCATGTGGTCTGATAAACACAGTCTGTAAAGCACCAATCATGTGTAACAAGCTACATTTAGACAACAAGCCATATGGATATGCCGAAATACTAATGCAACCAATTAAAATCCTATACTTTGCGACCATGTGATGCCTAACCTATCAAACAAGAGGAGGCTGGTTCCATCGACTTGTTACACAGACCACATGACCAAAAACCTGGAAGCTCAGTCAGGACCGGCTCTTACCATGAACATGAGACTGCTGAAAACTTTTTCCGGGGGCAAAATGAAAGTTCCCAGCCACCTGATTGGATAAATAGGGAGAAGACATGAAAGGGAAGCCGGAAAGACCATATAGCAACTCAGTCTCACATCCCCCAAGTCACCGGTGTGCGTGTGTGTGTTACCTTGTTGACCTCCAGGAACCCATAGACCTGACAGCCCTCGTTCTTCTGCTCCTGCATCTTCTGGCTGAAGCCCTCTCTTTTGCACTGCTCGATGGTGTCTGGGTTCTTGAGGGCCCAGCCTCGTCTGCGATACGCCTCCCGCACGTCATCACAGGTGTTGCAACACCTGGACAAGAGACAACCATCCCAGATTACACAGACAGGCAGAAACCTACACAGCATATGAGCCAATCATCAAAACAATACTCTCATACTCTCCACACTAAGATGGCGGCGCGCACAGTCGCAGCACTCACGACTCTCTATTTCAGGCTGTTTGACCTGTTGCTCTCTGGCAGGCGCTACAGGTGCATCAAAGCACGGACAAACAGACTGAAAAACAGTTTCTTTCCGAGAGCCATCATAACCCTGAACTCTCAAACATATTTCCAGGTATAACATGCAAACAGCACAGACTTGTTTTACAGTTTTACATGCTCTTAAACCGATTTTACTGTTTTACCTGTTTCACACGCACTTCAACCGTTTTTAGTGATGCTGCTGCTTTTAATTATATCATGTATTTGTATGTGTTTTTGGCACCTGTTTGTCTGGCACTGTTTTAGGAGAAGTCTCCAATCTCGTTGTACAATTGTATAATGACAATAAAGGGCATTCTATTCTATTCTATATGCAATTACTCCTATATTAGGCGATGATGAGACAGTTGACGATGGCAGAGAATATTGTTATACATAATTACTACAGAGAAAGTAGTATGTTTAATGTAACATGTTTATTGTTACAGGCATCAAGTAGTGGCACTCACTTCAGATCTTCTGTTTGAGCCCCATAACAGCTCTCACATCTTTTCGGGTCCAGTTTACTGGGGTCAAACACCTCCCCCTCTTCTTTACCCATTTCTACACAAAACAACAACCAATGAATCAACTACTAATGTAAGAACTAACAGAAAGGGTTAACTTTTTAGGTTTAGTGGTCCAACCAAACCAGGACTCCAGGGGCTAGCCACCTACCGTGCTTCTCAGCTTCTGTGGTGACAGGTTTGCCATCTTTGTCTAGCCTCTGTTTGAACAGGTTGTGTTCCACATCCAGCTGCTGCTCTCCTGCTACGTCCATGGCATCAATGCTGAGGTCTGAACGAGTGATTCCACATCAGTGTTGATAGATAGGTTAGAATAGATAGATCGGATTGTCAACTGTTTGGCTGTATGCTCTTATAGCTCTTCCCTTGGCACTTATTGGTTCTCGCGATGCATGTTTCATAATCTATTAGCCCACTATGTTTGGGGTCTATCACATTGTTATGATCAGTGACCGATGATTTGTCATTGTCTCAAGGTATAACCAAATTAAATGTGCTTGGGACTCATCTATAGACTATCCTATCTATCTGGAGAACTGGAGGACATTAGATTGGATTAGATTTAACTTAATTGTCATTACGCATGTATAAATACAAGGAAACAAAATACAGTTTAGCATCCAATCAGCAGTTAATTATGCAGTCATCTCTTCTGTTGGTTACTTACAGGCACAGGGCATGTGAGGGAAGATGACATCAATGTTGATTTTTAGTTTGTCTCCCCGTGACGTGTCCACAAACAGCTCGGGGTGGACCTGTGGAGAGGATGAAGACCCAGCTGTTACTCTAGTAGCAAAGTAAGCATCTCCACTCCGACTGATTTATAGTCTAGACCAGGGGTCACCAATCCTGGTCCTCGAGGGCCACTGTCCTGAAGGTTTTAGATGTTTCCCTGCTCCAGCACACCTGATTCAAATAAAGGGTCATTATGAGGCTTCCACAGAGCTTGATATTGACCCTTCATTAGAATCAGGTGTGCAGGAGCAGGGAAACATCGAAAACTGTCAGGACAGCGGCCCTCGAGGACCAGGATTGGTGACCCCTGGTCTAGACGGCTCAGGCGTAAAACTCAGGAGCGACATCTTTGTATTATAGCCTGAGATATATAGAGCATGCATGAGTGACGTGTTCATGTATAAGAGAGGGTAAATAGGTGTTGACCAACTGTTGGATTTTTGTGACTGGTAACGTTATTGTTGTTCTGCTTTTTATTTGGCACAGTGTGAGTGGCAAGGAAGGCAGGTAGGAAAACATGGAGGCAACGACCCAGAATATAACCCAGGCCCCTGTGTTGAGGCCTGAGCCCAAGCGGTTCACATTCTAACCAGTGAGCCACTGGAGCAACTGGCAACTTTAGTGACTGGTTAAACAAAAATGTTAAACAACATTTCTTTTTTCATTAACCGTATGTGTTAGTGTGGGAGTCAAACGGCTCTGCAGGTTAAGGCAATGGCCTTGAGGTCGTAATGTTGTGAGTTTGAAACCCGGCTGTGGCTATGTGATATTGTGTCCTTAGGCAAGGCACTTCACCCTAATTGCCTCAGGGGGATTGTCCCTGTACTTAAATGTAAGTCGCTTTGGATAAAAGCGCCTGCATAATGAGGTATTATTATTATTATTACGTGTTATAGAATCTGAGATGAAAAGTGAATGAGTACATGTCTCATTTCCATGAGACTTTCTTGTCTACCCTGCAGACCTAAAGTCAAGAGCCTTGTGATTATAGCAGTGTGTAACACTCACCTCCTTTGTGAGATAATACTGCAGCTCAGAGAAGAACAGGATGAGCATGATGAGCCCACTGATGATGGTGACTGGAAGAAGGGAAACACAGGACAGCGTTCCTCGTGGTGTGTGAGGCAACCAAGTCTATTCAATAGCCCGTTCAGTCAAGATATTGTGTGCGACGTACACAACAGCCCTAATGTTGCTGTAAACTATGATGTACTTTGTGTTGTACTTATTGTACTTACAGTATACATCATGGCTAGCTAGCAATAGCTTTACTTTACTGCCGGTCTTCGTCTGTTGCCGTAATATTAATTGTCATTACAAAAAGGAAAGTGATTACAGTTCATTTTGACCAATGCAAGTAACTTGTTTGTCAGCCAAATATAGAAATATTCTAAAACTAGCTGCCCTGAACACCATAGTTGAGATAGTTTGTTGTCTAGCTAGCTGGTAGGGCAAGGATGAATGGTGGCAGGTTCACGGGGGATATTGCTAGCTAACTACAAATACATTTCAAACGAGAACTCACCGGTTGCTCCACCCCATGTTTTAATTCTGAAATCCTCTAGTGTTTTGGGATATGCATCAAATTGCTTTAGTTTATTTAACGTGTCCATCGTCTGTCAATCTGCCGGAAAGGACACTCTTGATCGCGAAACACATCGGTACTGGAAAAGATTCACTTCCGGTACCCAAGGCATGCGTGAAGATCCAATCAGCGGCCACCACGTCAGCAGACAGATCAAACTTGTCTGTCCAGTAGGCGAGACGCGCTTCAGCAGTTACACACCTATTTTTCTTGTCATCTATTTTCCCGGAATGTGTGTGTTCCGTTCAACCCGGGCCACAATTCCTTATTCCTAAATCATATTATACTTTCAAATAAATCTGACCCTTTAGAAGCCCGTAATAAGTACAAGTCGCTGTGGACGTTTATATTGAGTATATCTTCACACTCAAGGCAGTTCTGTCAACATGCAGAATAACGTTCTTATCTGGGACATTAGGTTATAACAAGGTTTTATTTTTTATAGTTGACTGTTTATTAAATATTTACACAATAGTGTAGAGCCCCCACTAAAATGGATAAATGAACTCACAACAAGCATCATAAGTTTGCAGGAAGTTGATGCATCCATGCCCTGACGCAACAACTTAACTACAACCCTGACACTTATCTTTCCATAATTTATTTTGTACAGTAAAACAATAGAGGTTGCGTTCTCTGCTTCGATTCTCACCCACTGAGGAAAGGGTGTGTCTGAGAAAGAAGCATGTTACTGATTTAGGGCAACCATTTCTTAGCACAAGTGTGGTTTACAGAAGATGGACAATTGTGGAGAACAAGGTCAGAGTTCGAGCCCAGAGACATCTATGGACAGGTCAGTTGGTACAGGTCATGGGTTTATTTGGGTGGCCTGTATGCGATCTTCCTGCTCTTCATCACAGACCACTTGTGTCTCTTCATGTAGAGGGACAGGGGCAAAACGATTGCGCAACCAATCAAAAACTAGGGCAGAGAGAAGGAGAGAGAGTGAGTGATGGAGTTAGGGAGATGCAGTCAGATTCTACATGTGTGGCCAGGCCAGCAGCTCACCTTCATTCCCATGCGTTTGCGTGTGTCATGCTCAGGCTCCGATGCCCACCTCAGGAAGGTGCACACGTCCTTGGCCACCTGGGTCATTGTGGCAGGGGTTCCTATCAGAAAGCAACAGGATAATATGAGAGACCATCTCTATTCTACATGCCAAGTTGCTGGTCCAGCTAGTTTGATAACTCAATAGGGTGGATCAGTTCTGGAGAGGAAACAGATGTACTGACCGTCTTCAAACTCCAACACCTCGTTGTAGATGGGTGGAGCCATGCCGATGGACTGCCCAGGGAAGTAGGGATTGTAGTAGAGACCCTCCTTCACTTCCACACCTGCAGGGGGCTCGCAGTAGCCAGTCAGCAGAGAGAACACATAGTCCTCACCTCCATGTCTGAGAGAGAGATTCACATGTTTTATTTGGAATAAAAGAAGAGATGTTTCAGAGCTGACATATTTTCCAGCAGATATAGAGGTGAAGTTTTGGTTTGAGCTACCTGGCGTTGACAATGTAGCTGAGATCTGGGGGCAAGGCTCCATTGTTGGCATAACGGGCAGCCTCCGGGTTGGGGTAGGGTTTGGGGAAGTAGTCTGAAAGCTTCCCTGGACGGGTGAACATCTCTCCGGTGTCATCAGGACCATCCACCACCTCCACCTGACCAGAACAGAAAACATAATCTTTATCTACTTATATGAGGTTGAACCAGGACAAAGGTTACTTTTTAGATTAAACCACCAGCAGAGGGCGCTGTTCTGCATTATGACCCATCCAGTGCAACAGTCCTCACCTCCTCAGCCAAGCTCTTGGCTTCAGCCTCTGTGTGCGATACGCCAACCAGGTTACGGAAGGCCAGGAAATCCATGCTGTGGCAGGCCGAGCACACCTGCTTGTATACCTGATACCCACGACGAATGCTGCAATCGCATGAATGAGACACAAACAGGAACATTAGACTTACACGCACATGAGTTTTCTGAAGGGTATGTGGGTGACTGTTTTGAAGTCGGACCTGGCGTGGTCGAGGGAAGACAACATGCCACTGTGGCTCCAGGGGTACGAGGGAGGATGCAGCTCCAGGTCCGAGGCCTTCACAGACTGCTGCAGCGCCAGAGCCAGCCCAGCTCCACCAGTAGTCAACACTCCCAGTGTGGTCAGCATAACCTTCTTCCCCCTTGGCAAACTGGCGAACGACATGTTGGCCTAGAGGGGAGACACAACTGTATAAGAGGAGAGCCTTACGGAGAGGTTAGACCAATTTTTTGTCAATACTGAATAATACAACGTTTCACTTATCCTGGTTCTCCTTATGCCAGTGTTAATGTATATTACTTGTATGCCTCTATCATTATGTCATATGGATTTATTCACTGTAAAGAATAATGTGGTTTTGTCAAGATATCTTCTCTTATGCACAATGTTGATGTTGGCATGCAGTATTTATTAAACTGACCTTCCAGACAGGTTTTATAAGAGTAGATGACTTGAGACAACTGGCCTATACACCAAAATATTCAAACCCGAGTTTGAGAGCATACAATAGTCATTTGATTAAGTCATTTTCGAGCATTTGCTAACATAGTTTGGGGCTATTGAGGTAGCGGGCACAAAAACCCAAGATTTCCACTTAACATAAAACCAAAATTATACTTTTAATGTTACAAAATTGTAACCACAACCTCACTTTGAAATCAATGTTAGCCAGTTGTCTGCGGACTAACATGACTTGTTACATGTTACCTCGACTAGCACTAAGAAGCTAATCCGGCAGTACTCTGAACGCCATACAAATGTTGTCAAGGTTAGCAAACAATCTCGAAATGAACGGAACTTTCGCTAAAAATACAAATATGAGACTCATTCCCATATCATGATCTACCATCAGTGAGATGCTCAGGCTACAAATATCAGATTCACACAAGTGACCTTGTCTTACCCCATCACGGTAGCTAGCAACGCCGGGTGGCTAACATGCGAGCTGACCGGGTTGCTCTATGTGGCCAGACTTTTGAAGAAAAAGTTAAGCACATATCCTGACACCAAACGTATATGAAGAAAACCAAGTATGCATACCTTTGAGACAGTTTGGACACATTTGGGAGAATTCAGAAGAGCTCTCCCACTCCCAGATTGCACGACCGCTCGTAAAGCCGCCATCTTGTTTTTCTACCTTGAAAGACCGGAACTCAACCGATGGTGCAGAGATGCTCTATCCCCCCCCCCTACCAGAAACCTTACACAAGTGCTTATGAAACACTGTCTTTTTTAGATTTTAAAATAAAGTATGGCATTTGGGATACACGTTTCTTTGAAATGATTGGTGGTTTCATGTAATGAAAATACATGTATATATTTTTAACGTTTTATTACGCAAAGGTTGTGATGGACAATTTGATGTGCGCTCCCTAAAGGCCGGATGATAGTATTGCATCCTCCTGCTATCAACCTGCGGCTCTTTAACCCTTCTGCAGCGGCTCCCTGACGCGTTGGCTTTCAAACGGAACACCTAAATATTGGAGGTGGATGTGATACTGTGACAATAACATCATTTGTTTAACTGTTTTAATATGTTGTCAACCAAACAACGTGTCCCATCCTGCAAAGTCTATTGCTGTCTTTCTCCATTGCCAATGGAATCCGTAGTAAACCATGGATAAAGGTTTCAGAAAAAAACAGATGAGTTCTGTGCGGACAGATGCATTTACTTTCACTGTCGACTAAGCTGACTTACATGTGGGCTTGATATGTGACGGGAAATTATTAAACGACATAAAGTGATGCTAAAATACATTTCCAGAACAAACACGCAGCTTTTGCTGAAAAGTCTAAGTCTAAGGCTGGACATGAATGAAAAAGAGCGGCTTCAGCGCAAATACTTTCACGCAGTGTACTAACTCACTGATAGTTTGGTGCCAGTTAGTTTGTTGCCCTTTATGAAAAAAGAAAGTAATTTACACCTTATTACTCCCACTTTCGGGGAAATTACACAGGCGCACTCATGTTCAATGCATTGGCCGGGATTCAACACCCCATCGGGAATCGAACCCGGGTCTCCTGCATATGTGAGGCCAAAAACGTAACACAATACCACCGTGTAAATCTATACTAGTGTGTATAACCAACAACACAGTTTTACACGTTTTATTTTTGTAGTTATCTAATTAAATAAGTGCAGCAAACTATAGTTATTGATATATATGTATTATACATGTAAAACTGGATCTTTTAGGGGTCAAATGGTTTTGTGGCTCCAGATACTAAATGGCTCTTTTGATAAAGAAGGTTGCCGACCTGCTTTATAAAGTGTTTCCAACCTTGCCTGGCTGGTAGCTGTAGGCACTTCAGGTCACATGACCACAGCGTTCACGCAAACAGCACATGATTCATTCTTCCGCTTTTATAGTCGGACTCTGCAAGGTTCTGGTTTGACTGGATAGGGTATCTAGCTTGTTCACAAGGTAAGTAACCGATACACTCTTAAATTAAACCTCTATTGAAATCAACAATGCATGTATATTCGTAGCCACTGTAAATCGCACGTGCCCTCTAGCACAAGCAAATAACGTTGCCAATGCAGTTGTGGCTAGATGTCTTTATTTTAAGCTTTCATGTTTGAACAATCACTTAACATTTGGTTGACAGCGATTCTTGTCTTTTCAGATGTTCCGTGTGGTCTTGGCAGTGTTGTTCGGAGCAGTCGGGGTTGCAGGAGCTCCTGACTCGGATGAAATCAAGTTCCTCCCCGGTCTTCCGAAGCAGCCCAGTTTCAAGCACTATTCCGGATATTTAAACGTTGCTGAAAACAAACATCTTCATTATTGGTACACGGTTTATTTTGTTCCACATTATACAACAATACATATTTGTATAAAGTGCAAATAGTTTACTTGCTGTACAGTAGAAGCTTTTGTTTTAAACCTGTAGTATGTAAAACCTCTAAGTTGGTTTAGCTCCATACATACTTTACTATGTATAGTTTTAGCACATTCAGGGTATTGAACTTGCAGTTGTACACTTCAATTCCGAAATTATTCCATCCGATCTTATACAAAGACAATCTAGTGTCCTAACTTACTGGTTTTAGGAATTTCCTTAGAAATCATAATTTTAGATTATTTGAGCAAGTAGACTAACTTCTTGATTATCAGTTTTCCCAATAAATGGAAAACTGGAAAGCATTGTCAACACCTTCAGGCAATGGCTCATTTTCGAACTAATTAGCATTTAGTATTTCATTGCAATTTTACTGCCTGACTGTGAAGTCTTTGCGTTTGTACAGGTTTGTGGAGTCTCAGAAGAGTCCATCCAGCAGTCCTGTGGTCCTCTGGTTGAACGGGGGCCCTGGCTGCAGCTCGCTGGATGGGCTGCTCACAGAGCATGGCCCCTTCCTGGTAAGAAGAAGGGAATGACTGCTCTGATAAAAATGAATGCTCTTATGGCTCTTCCCTGATTTCTCACGATGTATGTTTATAAGCTATAAACCTGATATGTTTGGGGACTATCACATTGCTGTGATCAGTGACTGATGCTCCTAAAGTTTTCTCTTGGAAGTTGCTTTGGATAAAAGCATCTGCTAAATGAGCAAATGTAAAAACATGTCCCTCAACACAGATGGGACCAAATATTTACATCACGTTTGGCTATTTTGTGAAAGTGATGGTAGGCTTCCCTGCTTGATTATGCAGGCTTCAGTAACAGTGCATTTGAACTGGACACTGTTTTTTTTTACAAGATAAGATTAAATTGCAGTCATGTTCAATAATGCAATGCTGTCTTTTCAGATTCAAGATGATGGTTTATCACTGGAATACAACCCCTACTCGTGGAACATGGTTGGCCTCCCTGTTAAAACATGAACCCACTTGTAGTCAATATAATTTAATTCATTTTCACTTTTCATTTGTGTAACTGAGACTGTGTTTTTAGATTGCCAACATGCTGTATCTGGAGTCACCAGCAGGGGTCGGCTTTTCCTATGCTGATGACAAGAAGTATACAACCAATGACACAGAGGTGAATGATAATTGTTGCCATAGTACCTCCAAAAAAGAGAGGGTTTCATAAGAAAATCAATTTGCAATGCCTTTATTCAAGTAACTCAATATTGTCCATCGACAGGTGTCAATGAACAACTATCTGGCGTTGAAGGAGTTCTTTAGGCTCTTCCCAGAGTACAGCAAGAATGAGTTCTATCTGACTGGAGAGAGCTACGGAGGGATATACATCCCCACTCTGGCTGAGCGAGTCATGGAGGACGACAGCATCAACCTGCAGGTAAGGGGGAGAGCTCACGACCTGAACCCTTGTGTGTTCCTGAGTTGGGCCAAGGACTATGAAATGTATGCTCACCAGGAGCCTGAGTAAATTGGTCTTTGTCTTTCCCAGGGGATTGCTGTTGGTAATGGAATGTCCAGTTATGAGATGAACGACAACTCCCTGGTGTACTTTGCTTACTACCACGGGCTTCTGGGCACGAGGTAATTTGGTCTGTGTTATGTCCCTCGCCCTCAGTGCATGAGTGTTCTGTCTTGCAGTGTTTTGTTTTCCAACAGTGTCTCCTAAACCACGAGTCCATTTAAAGCCCCTCCTGTCCTCTATTCTGGACTTCTCTTCATAGGCTTTGTTGGATTAGCTGCTGTTGTTGTTGTTTTGCATGTTTTGTTGTTTTCCACATGGTTGTAAGCAAGCCACTGGTTGTGTATTCATATTATAAGATGACATATAAGAGGTGCTGTTCTTCTTTTTGGTTCTCCTTGCATGGACAGGAGGATAAATATTCTTTCCTCTTTGAGTTCTGTTTCAAATTATTTACATGTATTCATTTAGCAGACGCTTATATCCAAAGCGACCTACAAGAGAGAGCTTTACAAAAGAGCATTGTTCACTAAACATAGCAGGGAAATAGACCCCAAAACATAGCGGGCTTATAGATGATGAAACATGCATTGTGAGAAACCAATAAGTGTAATGCAATGCACCCATACAGTTGGCAGACATAATTGTGTTCTGCTGTGGGCTCCTTCTTTGATCTTCAACAGCAGGGTCATAACACCTGTCATTCATTAATGATCTTTAGAAACACACATTCATGATGAGTAAAAACATTCAATTATTTGACAGGCTATGGACCGACCTACAGACATATTGCTGCAAGGGTGGTAAATGTGACTTCTACAACAACCATGATCCCACCTGTTCCAAAAACGTGAGTCCCTGTTACCTACAACCCCCACGTTCTCTTGGGGATTTGACATGAAAGCTTCAGCTGGACTTTTGACTGGAACACTGCATGCTGACTAAACCCTGTAAACATTCCTTAAAGAGGAAATGCATTCACGTGACTCTCTCCCTCTTCTAGCTAGCTGAAGTGCAGTACATAGTGTACAGCTCTGGACTCAACATGTATAACCTGTACGCCCCCTGTCCCGGAGGGGTCGGCCACAGAGTCGGGTCAGATTACCATCTTTGAGTTATCTACATCAGTGGTTCTCAACCCTGGTCCTCAGGGCCCACTGTCCTTCATGTTTTCGATGTTTCCCTGCTCCAACACACCTGATTCAAATGAATGATTCATTATGAAGCTCAGCAGAAGCCTGATAATGACAATTCATTTGAATCAGGTGTGTTAGAGCAGGGAAACATTGAAAACATGCAGGACAGTGGGCCCTGAGGATCAGGGTTGAGAACCACTAATCTACATTACACAATGTCTAGTCTAAGGAACCGTTGGGTTGGGACTTTCGTTCAAATCTATCCATCCTCTTTCCTGGCTTGTCTTGTCAACCGCCCTCTTGTGGTTATGTGGTTGTAGTATTGACGATGGACACCTGGTGATCCGAGACATGGGAAACAGCTTTGTGAACCATGAGTGGACAGAACTGTGGAGCAAGGTAAATGGAAGTAAACCTAAATCTGATTGCATATTCAGTGTACATTTTTGGTTTATTGTTAGTCTGTGAATTCATAAAATGTGGCAGCACGTTAAGAGTTATTGTTTTGAACATTGTGTTATTTCATCTGTTGTAGAAAGTAAAGACTGTAGCATCTCTATACAAGCGGGTGAAACTGGACCCCCCCTGCACCAACTCCACCCCCTCCACCCTGTACTTGAACAACCCCTACGTCAAAGCAGCCCTCCACATCTCCCCCAATGCCCTGCAATGGCAGATCTGCAGGTGGGTCCCCACACACACACACACACACACACACACACACACACACACACACACACACACACACACATACACATCAAGATAGAACCCTCTCTCGACCAGTGGAACGTGGAGCCTGGGTTTACTTTTGTCTTGGTTCTCGGTGAGAAAGTTCTGAGTGTGAACCTGATGTTGTTGCAGTGCTGAAGTGAATCTGAACTACAAGCGTCTCTACATGGATGTTAAGAAGCAGTACCTGAAGTTGCTGGGGGCCATGGTGAGGGATTATATTTATTTGTATTTGACTTGAAGGCCTTCGATGCTTTGAAGAGATTAATGCCAACACCTGTTCATGTCAAAGGCGCAGCACTCAAGCTGTAGGCTGTGGGTTTCTGGTTTGTCCTCTAGAAGTACCGAGTGCTAGTCTACAACGGAGATGTCGATATGGCCTGTAACTTTCTTGGGGACGAGTGGTTTGTGGAGTCTCTCCAACAAGAGGTGGGGTCACTTTCCTAAGTCAAGTTCTTGGAATGTTGATATTTCAGATGGTTTGTGGCTGAGTCTGGGGAGGGGGGTACCGGTAGGCAGTGCTGGGCCAGTGTGTCCTGACCTCCAGGCTGTGTGGGTCTTTAGGTGCAGGTGAAGCGGAGGCCCTGGACATACAACACAGGAGAGAGCCAGCAGGTGGGGGGCTTTGTCAAGGAGTTCTCCAATTTAGCTTTTCTCACTGTGAAGGTAAGACCGCAAGTAAACACGGATGCAATATTTAGATCTTTATTTTTCTTTCATAGTCTGAACATCCAAACAGCTTCCCCCCACCCTCCTCCCATTTGTAATGTGTCAAACAATTAGAAGGAATTTAGTTTGTGTTGAATCAGGTGAAACCATCTCTGCTTTTCGGAGTGTTTTGAGATCCCTTGATTTTAAACAAGAGACCTGCTTTCATTTTCCTTCTAGAATATTCTGTAATGTTTTCCTGTCTCGTCCACCTGCAGGGTTCAGGGCACATGGTCCCCTCAGACAAGCCCATCGCTGCCTACAACATGTTCACACGCTTTCTGAAGAAGCAGCCTTACTGAGATCAAACTACACCAGTACGTGGCCATGCCTTCTGTCATTTGATTTGCACTGTTTCGTCCAAACAAAATTCAGACTTTAAGACACTGCTTGGCACTTAACATATTGATTGAACAATGTGGTGTATTGTAGGCATACTCTTCCATCACCGTTGGTGAACATGTGTAGGTGAGGTATTAGGCAAATCTCTACTGTGAAAGGTACATATGCTGCTGTAACAGATCAGCCATTTATTTCGAACCTTCTGTAATCATGATGGAGATAAACTGATGGACAATTGATTGATTTGCACAGGAAAATGTCTTCAATGCTCTTGTAATGGCCTTTTTAACCACATGTAAAAAATCAAAGGGATCTGTATGCACTGGATTACGATAATACGGTAATTTTTCTGTACATGTAAATCTGTTCATGTTTTTAAGAGGAAATGCAGTCTGACAGGATTGTGCCTCAGAAAAATTTGTAGATGCAATGATTACAAGGGAACATGTTTATGCCTTAGCTGTATTCATTTGAATGATTGTTTGAAATAAAAATGCCTTGATATTTTGTATTTAGTTCACACTTTAATTGGTTCTGACAGAATGCTAATACATAAATGCATGACTGAGGTTTAAAACTGTTGTGCAGTCATCACTAGGGGCCTCACTGCATTACATTCATTGTTACTTTAGTATGATTGTCACTGAACTGTTTGTACATATGGGTTGGAGATCTACGTGGTAACGTGCATAAAACCTCTGCATTGTTTAATCTTACAGTAGAATGTGCTATACATGTGAGACATAGAAAAAAACACAACATTGGACCATAAACGGATCAGCATGTAGGAGTGCTGCTGTTCTGACAGAACTCTGTCTACACACTCTTTTCCTGGATCTTTCTTTCGATCATATCCCTCAGACCTCGGCGGAAGTGCAGATTGGCTCCGATGATGATGTAACCCTAGGATCAGAGGTCAAGGGAGTACAGTACTTTCAGTAAATGAGCGGCCACAACAACAGTCTCCATGGTCATTACTGTGTTCAGAAGTGGCCTCTGTTCTGTTTAAGTCATATCGAGGATAGAGGTTGTGATTGAAGTTATGACTTACATTGTGATACTCCACCACCTCCTCTATGAAGTCCATCCCATCAGCCAGAGGAATCTGGACCCCTTTTTTGGTCCAGTCTAAACCAGAACCACAGATGAAGAATTAAAGTCTCTGGTGGTCATGAAAATAATGTCAGTGTAATAATCCAGATAAATGATGAGCATAACAGAGCAGTACTCATGTAGAACTTACTGTTGATGAGTGGTACCACAGAGATTTGTAACATGGTCTTCAGAGGACCTTGTAAGGGAATTAGCTTCAGAAACAAACACACATGAGGATTTGAACCACGCGCTGATACAAAGGAAAGAAAGGGAAAGATAAAGAAGGTGAACTTACTGCCAGTGATTCCAGAGCAGACTGATTGGAAAAGATCTTAAACTTCCTCAAGTCGGCATGAACCGCCAGCCTTTTGCCTTTCATCATCACCTTGGCGTTAAACTTGGCCTCCTGTCATTTGTGACGACAGACAGAACATGAGAATGAATGGGTCTCCCAACAGCTGGTATCTCGTTGGGAAAGAATAAAGCCAGCAGAACAGACCCAACAGTATCCTGCATTTTCATACAGGCTAAACCAGACATAACCAATCAAATGACACTGAAAGAGTGAGAAGGATTGCGTAAATAGATATGGCGCATGACTAATCCTTACCATGGTCATGCTAGTGAGCTGAACAGGTGGTTTGCCAGGCGGCAGCAGCATCACTTGAACGATGGCGTTCACGACCACGGTCGCTCCCGACGTCCTGACGGTGGTGCGGGGCGCTGAGGTCACAGCCAGATGCAGGGAGAGAGGAGCGTCTACCAGAGCTGGGTTCTAGGAGACAGATTAAAGGGATGCAAACTCATGTTGGAGGTGGAAAGAGAATATCCTTGAACAAACCACAAACTGTATGGTCAGAGTGAGCTCACCATAATCATAATAGAGCCGAAGTAAGTAGTTCTGAGGATCATCTCCAGGTCCTTTGACATCTGGAAACACATGAATTGACATCCATTTAGTTAATGGTTAGTGCTAAATAGGGGGTTAGGGTTTACATAGGTTTTAAGTCATCATAGTTACCCTCTCATTGGCAATCAGCATCTGGAAGGCGCCCGCTTTGAAGTAGGCGTACATGCCGCTGTCAAAGAAGTACTCGGAAAGAGCTAGGTACACCATGCGGTCGTATTCTCTCACGATGGGGTTGGCGGCGTGATTTTCCAAGGTGTTGTTCTCATCTTTCAGGTTATAGAACATACCCTGGGGGAGAAAAAGAGAGTTGGCAACAACAACAAAAAAGGATTGAGAGAGAAGCGACTTGTGTTGTTGCGAATGCACTTGTGTCTACTTGTCTGCTGAGTGGGGCTCTCACCCTGAAGTCCATGTCAAGACTCTTCGAGGTCACCACAGGATCATTTAGAAGGGAGTAGTCGATTCCAATGTAACCATCCACTTCAGTGCGCACTAGTACATGGTAAAAAAAAAATGTTCAAACTCCTTCCAGTGAGAACAATGAAGTGCTGACTTCTGCCTCATCTCTATGCTACCTGGAATAGTCTCCAACAAAGAGTTGATCAATATTAAACCAGCATGGTTCAGGACGGGACAGATCTGCAGAGTAGAAGAGGTAACGACTTGAAACAGCTCAAACCATGTACTGACTTACAACCAGAGGACAATATATATGCCGTACCTGTTGGTTGAGAAGAAAGCGCATTCCTGTGGTTAGGAAAGTTGCTACGAAGTCGTAAACCCTCCTGAGGATCAATACAGACAAGCTGTGAACACCTGTGCTCATTCAAATTCAGTAGATCAAATCACTCAAGTGCATGTGTCAATGTTTACATGTGTAGGATTACCCTAAGGTGCCGTCAAACTTGGCCTTCATTTTGGCGATGGAGGCAGCGCAGGTGGTATTGCTGATCTTGAGGCGTCCCTGCTCATCTTTGGAGAGATGGAGGGCCGTGTTGATGTTCACGCCTTCTGCTGAAGCGTTGATGGAACCTGTGTCAAAGCTGTGGCCACACCAGAACACAGTGAAAGTGTCATGATCATCTGAGAGTATAAGCCACCAATGTTGCTTACGGGAGTTTTGTCATACATGCATACATGAATTACAACTGGAAATGGATCTCGGTTCATGTAAGCATCCAGCTGCACCTGAACCTTTTTGCCTGGCTGCCAGTGGGTGAGAAGCCACCAGCTTAACGCACCTACGATGGTGAGGACTTACAAGAACCAGTAGAGGATGCGTCTCTCGAAGCTGAGAGCGATGGAGGAGTTCTGCACTTCAAAGAGCAGGCCCAGATCAGGCTGGAACCTCAGGTCGGCATGAGTGAGGTTCAGCTCTATGATTTTTACTCTAAACAGACAGGATAACGTGACATCAGTGCCTGAAGAAAGACTGGTCCACTGACAGTGTTGGTCACAGTGGACAAGACACTACTACATTCAATGGGCCTGATGGGATCTAGGTGTAGTGTAGGTGTCATGAAAACAGAGGGCTCCTCACTCCTTGATGGTGTATTGGAAGCGGCCCTCCTTTCCTTTCATCTCAGGCATGGTGATGTTGGAGAGCTCCTCCTCCACAAATTTTTGAGTCTCATACTTCACTGGAAAACACATGTGGAGGATGACTTGCATCTGAATACGCATGAGAATGATTACAAAATGAAGAGTGCATTTGTTTGTGTTTGCAGTTACGATATGGTGACATTGTTAGTCGTTGGGTGAACAACACAGCGGACAAAATGTGTGTCTTACACATCTCGAGGCCCTTGTTGGTGATGCGTATCTTGCAGCCGGGGGGTTTGGCAGCCAGTGCAGTGCAGATGACAAGAACCAGTAAGACGAGGGACAGTAGACTGGAAGCCATCACAACTTCCCAAACCTTGACAAAGAACAAATAGTTATTTTATTTTTTTTACAAATAATAATAGTAAATTCGGTTCAAAATTTACTTTTTTTATTAAACATATTTAAGAAGTCATCCATGCCTACAACCATAACAGAACACATTTAACGACAGATATTCGATGAGAGATGCATTGTTGTGCAACAGGACAATCTGGGACAGCAGGCAGCATCAGTGCAGTGCCAAACAGAAAAGAGGACGATAGCACAGCTTATTATTGTTCATCTTAGTTGTCATGTAAATATCATACAGTATATGTCATAAATATCTGCAAGCATCATCATCAATTAATTAAATGCATTGGGTCTAAAACTAATCCAAAATCCTTGAACAACAATAATCTTTATACTGCTCCTTTTATGTGCCCTACCTCTTGACCTCAAATGTTTTTGAAAAACAATGATACTAAAGGTGAAGTATCCACAACAGAATCAAGGCAGTCATTCATTTCTTCCCTTAAGGTCTCTCTCATTGCAAGATAACATCAATTTCCCTTGAAAAGTGAACCACAAAAATCTCTCCTACCTTTCCAGTGCAAGATATGTAGTATCCAAAATGTAGACGTGTCCAATAAATATTTCAAATGCCACAGAAGTCGGCTCTAAGTGCACCTAAATGCTGCAGTGTGAAAATGTTTCCCGGCAGCATGAACTGTTACTGAGCAAGCGAGCGAAGAGTAAGCTGAGTGCCTTCATGGTGGGGGGAGACGGGGGGAGGGCTAACTGAGAACTTTACACTTCATGTCTCCATAGCCTTTGTTTCCTTGAACAGTAGGGAGAGTGGTGATCGCTATAGTAACCTACTACAGAGAAACTCCAGGGTTTGGGAGAGCAGCATGTTTCATGAGCATAAGATTTTAGGAGGACCCAAAAGACACACAACCCCTCCCAACTCATTTTAATTAAGGTTCCTTACACTCATAAAGTATTTGAGTGTGTGTATTTGTGTGTGCGTATTTCCTGTTGAAGGCAGGAGTTATTTAAATGCTAAAAGAAAACAAATAGAATCAACGAGTGGTCTATGCTGGTTATTGACCCCTCAGGGACCACTTAACCTCATATTATGCACGTCTGAAAAAGTCTTCCTCATGGACGAACATTGCGTACTTCTTTTCAGGGCTTTTTCTGAGAATTGGCGCAGGGTCAAGAGTTATGGGTTGTGCTACTTTTGCATCATAAACAGTTCAAAGGAGTCAACTTGGACCACAATGGAGAAAAGTCAGACCACATGTGTGTCCGCACGTGGCTTTCTCAACACGTCAGTGTATATCATGTTGATAGAATACAAAAACACGGAAGATTTATGATGGAATTCTAGTACATGTGGTGGAATTCTGGCAATAAATCATATCCAGCAGTCTGTCCATGTGCTCAGAACTAGTATGCCACTTTTTCCTTTGTTTAAACAAGGTTACTTCTGTTCCTGTAGAAGCATAAACATCCCATGTTGTTGCACATCCTCCTTTTCCGAGGCCCATTTCTGGTGGAGGTCTTCGGGCTACTGTTGCTGCTGTCTGCTGTGAGACTGGACTGGTGTTTTTGGAAAGGGATTAAGGCGAGGGTACTCTAGTTCAGCAGCACAGCATTGTGGCCAAATCCAGGTCAATGACTGCTAGAGAACTATGCATGAAAGAGACCAATGGGGGAGGAGGGCTCCCTAACAATCATATTTGGGATTTTTCATGATTCTCCTGTAGTTTGGAACTGCTGTGCAGCAGTTAAACCTATTACTGTTCCTCCAGGGCACCTGCTCTTCTGTAGGCTGACTGAGTCTCAGGCTCAGCTTGCCTGGAAAAATGGGATCGGAACTGCCTCCAGTCCTATTTTAAAGCCATTAATGTGCAGTTGTTTCATGGCAGGACGAATTATGACTTGGCTAAGCGTGACATTTGGCTACAGATGCATTTGAAGAGGTATGTCCTTAAACCATTGATCAATCTACAACAGTTAAAGATAATGATTACTTTATTGCCTCCATACTGTTTCAAATATTCTGAATATAATAAACAATGTTTGATCTATACCTTGCAATATTTAAATAATGAGCACATAACCCATGCCTTTTTATTCATAATTTTTGTTCTATCATTGCTAAACTTTTATTATTCTGTTTAAGTATGCCTGTATAGTCATAAGTTTGGGTCTTTGTAAGGTGTGACTGTAAAAGGCCTGGGTCGCTGATGTAAGTCAGAGGTCACAATAGTGTATAATGCCATGCAACTTTGAATGTGGGAAAGAGATGGAGAATCAAGGCCATTTCCAGGGGCCCTATCTAAAGACCAAAACAAAAAGCTATCTAGCATAGTGTACTTTTTCAGTGCCAGCAAAGGCTATATTAATCATTTGTATCCTCCCATTTTGTGGTCCACATACTCTCATGATTTTGTTTTCCTTTTCCAGTCTTCTGTGATACTTAACCTAAGTTTAACTGATGGCTGCACCTTACATACTGTATGTAATACACGCATTGATTTGGTCTTGAATTCATCTTAACGATTCCCTTAATTTACTTGCCACTTACAGAGCAATTGGATTACATCACATACGTCTTCACATTGTACATCTCATTGGGGTGAGGGGTAATTTTCGTTTCGTCATCTGTGATTCATTGGGTCTTGTAAGGATTGTATTTTCCACTGAAAGCTATCACTTATCAATGTAATACATGCATATTACATTGAATCTGTAAAGCTAATTGTATGCAACCTTGTAGCTTTAAGGAATCATTTAAATGTACAGGTGTTATGTATTCTTAACAGAATCTAAATACCAACAGCCCAACCAGTATTCACACATTAATTTATCCATAATGCCCAAAAAGTATCATTTAAATTGTTCAAATCACTTGAGATTACAATGAACAGAAATTCCCCAAGCAGAACTGAACCTCCACTGTTCCACATTGCACAAACTCAACAGGATATCAAGTTCCTGACTTAAATTCCTACTCGCTGTTATTTAACAGCCTTGGAATTAAGTATTTTGGCAATTTCAATCAATTAATTTCACAAAGCCTGAATGGGTTTACCACTCACCGTACGTGTGCCATTGCTGGGAGGGTTTAGGGTTGTCTTTGTTCTGTGAACTAATTTCAGCAGAAGCTGGGTACATTGAGCTTGCTTTGTCTAACCTTTGAGCAGACTTGTCTATACATGACAGCTAGCTTTCTCTAAACTTATCTCCCCAATGAAGCTTTCGCCATTAAATGAAATACTTACAGTGTGTCTTGAAATGCGGTGGATTAACAGCTCACTGCAGACCAGTCCTTCGTTGAGCTTCAGTCACTTTGAAGATGTAGTCTCTGCCTTCCTCTGATCCGCTCGTTCTTATGCACACACACGCATCTCTCTCTCTCTCTCTCTACCTTCCCCAATGTGTCTGAAAGTCAGTATTTATAGAAGCAGGTTCATAGACATGTCTATGGGCAGGTCGACAAGAAAGGGGAGTGACTTCTCTCTGTGAGTCTTATTATTCTGTGTGTGGTGCAGTGACACACAACTTAATACAAACATTATTTTAGGCATTATTCCAGATGCAACAGTGTGTTAAATGTCACTCCTGGCAATTAGTTCAAAATACGATGGAGGTGGAATGTTTTTTTTATATATTTTTCACAAGTGCTAAACTGTAATGATTATGTCATAATATAGTATCAATATTATTACTATTGTTATTTTTTACCAAAGGTTTGTATTAACACTGAGGCTGATGTCCCCTTTATACATTGTGTTTGAGGAACACATCTTACATGCTTGAAAGAGGGTTTCTGGAGCAGACATCCAAGAAGCCTTTAAAGTATAATTATTATGAGGTTATATAGGGTAACTCCACACCATGATTTGATAAATAACAGGTTAGACTAACCATTTTGAAAGCCACAGTCCTAAAATGCTAATTAACTCTACCACATCTTCAAAAAGTATGAGAGTGGGGATTTAATCATGTGCCTGGAAAGAAAGACATTGAAGAGTTAACACACTTAATGAAGCAGCTGAATCTAGGGACATGCGTGCCCCCCACACATTGCGTTTGACCCGTCACTTTAAAGTCACTCATTGTTATGTGATTGGGGAGGAAGTGGGTAATTGATGACCCCATCAACACGTTCTTCAAGCCAACAACCCTGAATACCTGTAATTTTTAAAATCCTGTTTAATGTTAAATAAATATATAATATACATAGTATATATTGTATATATACATGTTTATAGTATAAAACAGTGTATATAAGTACCAATCATTTCTGGTATCTCACAAACTGGGCTGATGACTACGCAGGCCTGGAACACATAGCAACAAAAACAGGCAGGCAAACTTTTGGATCCCTTGAACTTCCTAAACCACAGACATCCAAGGGCTTATTTGCTCCCTGGCAAAGATTTGGGTTAAACCCACTGTTGACGCATGAAAGAGATCAGTATATGGAGGGTGGACCCAGGGATATTAAGTGATACTAAGAAAACTTCTGCAGCAATTTTCTACGCCAAAGTTCCACACGATGAGAAAAGTGTGACCACGTAAAAAAGGAGGAACACCAAAAACGTAATGTGGCTGACATCCTTATCTCTTTAATTTAAGAAGCTTATCACCCGAGTCACTGTTCACCTCTGCTACATTACAACATACAGTATATGTAGGAATACATGTAACTACTTAAAAATGAAAGACACTTTGATCAAAGGTAATATATACATATATTTATTGAATACGTATTATCAATGTTTGACGCTTTATTACATTTACATTATTCATTTAGCAGACGAGAGAGAGAGACGAGAGAGCTTTTACAAAGCGCATCAGTCATTGAGCATAGCAACGTGATAGACCCCGAACACAGTCGGTTTTTTAGATCGTGAATCATACATCATGAGAACCAATAAGTGCCAAGGTAAGAACTATAAATGCATAACACAACGATTGTGAACATAAAGCAAGAGATACAACAAACACTGGCAAGTCACCATATGGGGATCAACAGATTGTTCTAAAGCACATTAGATTATGTGAAGTGCCATACTATTCCTAAGTGCCATTAAATTCTCTAAATAGGTGAGTTTTAAGCCTTCTTTTTAAGGTGAGAAGGCAGTCTGTGCTTCTGATGGAGGTGGGGAGTTGATTCCACCATTGGGGAGCCAGGCAGTGGAAGAGTTTGTGTTGCGCTCGGGCGCTCTTGAGGGGGGGGGGGGGGGGGGGGGGGGTACCACAAGACGGTTGTCAGCAGATGACCGTAGGTGACGGGTGGGGGTGTAGGGCTGGAGGAGAGAGTTGATATAGGTCGGGGCAGTCCCGTTTACAGCCCGGAAGGTCAGCACCAGGGTCTTGAATATGATGCGGGCCATGACGGGAAGCCAGTGGAGGGCGATGAGGAGTGGGGTGACATGACAGCGTCTGGGTAGGTTGAAAACCAGACGAGCGTCTGCATTCTGTATCCTCTGAAGTAGAGGTCTGCACTGGGATTGGGTCCCGCGGGGTCCCGCGGGACCCAACGCAAATCTCGCGGGAACGGGCGGTTTCAATTTAACTGCGGGCGGGAGCGGGCGGCTAAAAAAAAATACTGCGGGTTTGTGCGGGATTGTAATAGCTAGGTACTACTGAGTCATGAGTCAGTCAACCAACGAAGTAGAGCAGAACATTAAACAAGTTGTGTACACTAACTAAACAAGGCAAGTCCGACAAGCGCTCTCAAAGCTAGCGCGTTTCATCTTCAGTATTCTCGCATCTAGTTTAGTACATTTAGTGTCTGTGGGCGCATCTTGGAAGAGAGGCGCACGAGAATGGGGCCGCAGTTGGTCAGCAACATTCTCTTCCTCCATAGCAATATTGGCAAGTGATTCGTTAAATTCATTTATTAACTTAGTTTATTTTAGGCTATGCTACTACTGTTTGAGCCACTCAGCCTCTCGTTGCCATTTGTTATTGATGTCATAGACTACATAAAGAGGCGTGTTGGCGGTGTTACTAGTAGGCTGACAATTTTCATATTTATATTGTGATTTGCAAAGCAGCCTGTTTTAGGTGCCATGTGATTATGCAAGGTTTATATTTTAATAAAAAAAAGTTACATTTAAATGCGTGTTGCTTTGTCTATTTATGTTCCCATTAAAACGATTGTATAGTAGCTCATTCAAGCAGCCCTGTTGGTAAGAACTTGCTAACTATATTGAAGACACATCGCGGGTCTGGGCGGGCACGTTGCGCACACTTTGCGGGAGCAGGCGGTAATGGTCAGAAATTCTGCGGGAGCGGGCGGGATTGGTCAGAAATTCAGCGGGAGCGGGCGGTAATGGTCAGAAATTCACCGGGAGCGGGCGGGAGCGGGATGAAAAAAACAGTCCCGCGCAGTTCTCTACTCTGAAGGGGACGGATTGCATTTGCAGGAAGGCCGGCTAGTAGATTTAGGTTTAATTTTTGAAGATGAATCGTGTTTATTTCCGCTAAAGGATGTTTCTCATACACTTTTAACTATTAATATTAGATTAGATTCAACTTTATTGTCATTACACAGGTACAAGTCCAGGGCAACGAAATACAGTTAGCATCCAACCAGAATAATATTACGTGCATTTGCAATACATATTTTCCCTTTACAACTAAGTAAAGGAAAAGGCACATACATAGCGAAGTACACTCCATCAGAGAGCCAGTGGCACAGAACATTTTAAACAGACGCTTTGCATATGGCTGCTTTACACTGACACATTTCACGTCGAGCGAAGGCAAAGTTGGCGCATGCGCAATACATAGGCCCGAGTCCCTGATACAAGATGGCTGAAAAGGTGGGGAGGGAGAGGCGGAGGCGGGTCCGGATTGAATAGAGCAAAGCCTATACGGGATTCCCAACAAACCTCTGCAAGGTAAGGGAACTCAACAAATTAGCGCACCCGCAAGAACATAATCATGCGGCGGAATGTGCAGAGAATCATAATATTCACCCAGATGGTACATATCTGACCAATGCACGTAATAAACACATATAATGCCTGCAAGGTGCGCAGCGGCTACGGCTCAAGAGCTCGCGCCATCTTGTCACATTCAAAGTGCGCGCAGTAGGTTTGAAATGTTGAGGGATCAGCGACGGCTGGCAACACATCGTTTACCTAGTTTGCCAGCGGACTCGTGTGCGTGTATTCGTTCTGACCATTTTCATGTCTTAACAGTCCAGTTTAGTGCCGTATTCCTCCGTATATTACCTGTTTTACCAAGTGTCCCCCGCCTGAGTTTGAAGATGCTGCCGTTGCCTTTGTTGTGTAGCGCAGCTACCCGTCGTTTTCCCCTCCTTCGTGTTTGTTTTCGGGCGGCTCGAGCCGGGGTGGGCGGTGATGGGGCGCATGCGTGTCCCTACATCGTTCGTTCATTTGAATTATCTGCGAGATTTGACAGAAAACGCATCGTCTTCATGTCCATTTCGTATTTAGCTCGTGTGGGAATCTCCATTATTCAAAATAAAAATTGCGAATTTAAGATGGCCAGCCCAGCTATGAAGTGAAACACTAACCATGGCTAACAACGAGCCAACGCTATTGCTAGCTACTACTACTAGCTAGTCTTAGCTCCCCCACAACATAGCTATCCAGCAAGTTAACCAATCTCTAGCCCCTATCTAATTATTTGAACTGTGCATTTTGCCTATTTTGGGGAAGATATTATAGTAGCTATCGTTTTCACCCATTTGCCCAAGAACAGTGGTTCCAATGATTAGGCGTATGTGTTGTGAATCTAGTAGTGATGCATTTTGGCGCGGGCAACTGTTTACTTGTCTGCCAAAGCGCGAGTACGGCCAGCAGCCAACAAACCTGGTCCATTTCACTGGACGTTAATGTATGAAATTGTGCCACACAAAATACCCAGGCCCCCCACACACACACACCCCATTAGCAAATTGTCCAACCGCGTAATATGACTGGTCTTTTCGTTCAAAGAGAAAGTAGGTTTAGATGCATCATATTTGCATAACGAGGAAGAAAATCAGTGCCACAATTCACCAACTGTGGCTTGGAGGAATGCAGCTGACAGAGAAGGAGCAGCTTTTGCCCTTTTGACCATCCCCCATGTCCCATGTCTTCCCAGGACAGTAGGACAGATGAGGAGAGATGTCAAGTGAAAATCATGGAACAGTGAAGGGGGACACCACCATGGTGATGTCGCCCTCCGGCTCTGCTACAGAGGGCTCCCCCTTGTCACCCTCAACCAGTAAACCCATCCAGGAGTTACCAGGTAAACCAACTGGAAGATGACATCCTTATATGGTGCCCAGCTCGTCAATAAAATACTTTCAAGAATGATGATAATGTGAAGGAGAGAGTGGAAAATGAATCCCTTTTATGTCTTACTGTGTGTCTGTGGGTTGATGGAAGGATATTCTAATTCAACGTCTTTTTGGACAGATGAGCTGATCCAGGCTGGCTGGTCCAAATGCTGGAGCAAAAGAGAAAACCGGCCGTATTACTTCAACCGTTTCACCAACCAGTCACTCTGGGAGGTGCCTGTACTTGGGCAGCATGATGTCATTGTGAGTGTAAAAAAGAACACTTGGAAGTAGAAACAGAGGGATGTCATTTTTCTGTGAGTTCCTTATTCAGGCAGGATAATGTAATAATAATGTGTTCTGTAAAAGTTTCTGAAGTACCTTACTACTGCGTACACATGTTCTCATCCCAGCCCTTACATTTTGAGCTTTCAAAGTAGATTAACGTAATGTATTATGAACACTTTAAAGAAAGCCATTAGTAAGGTGTGAGTAATGGCCATATTACAGTATTACAGTTTTTGATGTCACATCTGCCCTCTTTTATTCTTCTTGTAGTCTGACCCTCTGGGTCTGAATGCTGCTCCAGCGGAAGGTGCGGGAGATGCAGGCTTGGGCAACGGGCAGCGCAAGAGACGCCCATCAGAAGAGGCAGCTCAAGGAGGACCCAACAGTTTTAAAAGGCCAAAGGCAAGTTCACGTGCCAGATCATGTCAAAAGCTCGGAGTGCATCCGCTAAGACCCTTCATTGTCGTCCTTTCTTGAGGTGGTGAACTTGAGATGGTGACGTAACTTCCATAACAAATTTTTGTGTGCGATTCACAGGTTGAAATCCCCGTTACCCCCACGACCCCTACAGTCCCCATCTCTCCCAGCACCCCTGGTGTGAAACCGTGGAACTCAACCACCGAGGAGAAACCAGGGCAGCCAGCTACCCCCTCCACCCCCTCCACGCCCACCCCCGCACCATACCGTCCCACCATGTAAGCCCACCCTGCAGCCTGTTGTCAGCATATCCATCTGCCACGGCCAAACTGCTTTTGTAACTGAAGCCTTGTGTTGTGACTCGTCCCAGCGTGTACTGGGACCTGGACATCCAGACGAACGCTGTGATCAGGGAGGGATTACCGGCCAACCACCTGCCCCCGCACCCTGAGATTGAGCTGCTGCGAGCGCAGCTGGTCACCAAGCTGAGGCAACACTACCACGAGCTCTGCTACCAACGAGAAGGTAGGCAGCCCACCAATCAGGACCAAGCAAGTGGTTATGTACCAGTGTACACCCTAACACCACCACCCCCTCCACACACCCACCCACTCGCTCTAGGTATCGAGCCCCCGCGGGAGTCTTTCAACCGCTGGCTACTGGAAAGGAAGGTGATCGACAAAGGTCCCGACCCCCTGCTTCCCAGCGAGTGTGACCCTGTTATCTCCCCGTCCATGTTCCGAGAGGTCATGAACGACATTCCCATAAGGTCAGGACACTTGTGGTCTAAAAATACTTTTTCGTTTTCTGGTCTCAATTCCCATCCACCCATACTCTCTTGAGCATGAGGAAGTGAGGTAAGGAATGTGCGTGAATTGAACCAGGGTCTTACTCGAAAAGGGATTTGATGGTAATGTAGTGTTTTTGCTGGGTGCTTATTCATTACTCTTCATTGTTGTACTGCATTTGTTTTTTTGGCGTCATCACTGAACATTTTTCCTCATTCCCATGTCAGACTGTCCCGTATCAAGTATAAGGAAGAGGCCAGAAAGCTCTTATTCAAGTACGCAGAAGCGGCCAAGAAAATGATCGACTCTAGGTAGGTGTTTTTGGCAGTCTTCAACATAATTAGCCATATTACCTCGTTATGAGGTAAGAGCAGAATGACAATGTAAGGCATTAAAACTTACTGCAGCATTTTAGTCAATAAAACCCAGCAAACGTCTCTGCTGCTAAATAACTTCTTCTGCATTTTAGGGGCGGACCAGGGCTTGACTTTTCCCATAACACCAGTTTAACCCAGTCCTGTCCCCAACATGTTTCCCCAATGTTGCTAATGTCTTCTGGTCTTTCCCTTCTGACTCCTGGTTTATGTCTTAGAAACGCCACACCAGAAAGCCGCAAGGTGGTGAAGTGGAACGCAGAGGACACGATGAACTGGCTACGTAGAGACCACTCAGCCAGTAAAGAGGACTACATGGTACGTGTTTAGGCGTACATGCTGTGCAGCATGTGCTGCAGTCGTGTTCAACAAAAGCTGGAATGATTTAGTCATTCATGTTAAAAAGAACAACTTTCTGTTCACTTCAACCCCCCCCCCCATCTCCCAGGACCGTCTGGACCACTTGAGGAAGCAGTGTGGCCCCCATGTGACGGCGGTGGCCAAGGACTCCGTGGAGGGTATCTGTACCAAGATCTACCACATCTCCGCCGAGTACGTCCGCCGCATACGTCAGGCTCACCAGAGCCTGCTCAAAGACTGCAGCATCACAGGTGCGTGGGCCCTGGAAGTGAGGTCATACCGACCTCTTAGCATGATGAACAAAGTCACCTTGATACCCAACTTGCATAACATCTACTGTGGGGAAATCACTTTGTTTGATGTCACACTTCCATCAGAAAAGTTTCCTTCACAAGGTATGCCAGTAGTTCACGTGTGTGTGTGTGTGTGTGTGTGTGTGTGTGTGTGTGTGTGTGTGTGTGTGTGTGTGTGTGTGTGTGTGTGTGTGTGTGTGTGTGTGTGTGTGTGTGTGTGTGTGTGTGTGTGTGTGTGTGTGTGTGTGTGTGTGTGTGTGTGTGTGTGTGTGTGTGTGTGTGTGTGTGTGTGTGTGTGTGTGTGTGTGTGTGTGTGTGTGTGGCGCGTTTGTGTCTGTGTGTGCGTGGAACAGAGGCAGGTGCAGAGGCGTCGGACAGGCTGGTATACTGCTACCCTGTTAGACTGTCTATGCCCTCGCCACCAATGCCTCGTGTGGAGCTGCACTTCGAGAACGACATTGCCTGCCTCCGCTTTAAAGGCGAGATGGTCAAGGTGAACCGTGGTTACTTCAACAAGCTGGTAAGACGTGCGTGCGTGCGCATTAACACACATACACACGCACATACACATAGTTATTTAGACCAAGTGCATAGCTACATGTGCATGAACATCTAAGTACCTTGCTGTTCCACATTGAAGTTTCCCCACTGCGGGACAAATAAAGGATTATCTTATCTTATCTCATTCAATGAATACCCAAGGAACACAACAGACACATTCCCTGTCCCTCTCCAGTAGTGGAGTTGCCTTACTTAATTTCATACAGTCCAAACGTTTTACATACAACCCACATGGTTAGAGAGAGATAATTCACTTAATGTTAATCATCATTTAGCTGACCCATTCAGGAGGGTGGAAATGTAATGAATTAGTTAAACAAACAGCAAAGTTCCTTTCATGTTAATTGAAAGAAAAATACCTCTTCCAGAAGAAATGTTGACCTTTCATCCTTTCACCCCCACGCTTGTCTCTCAGGAGCTCATGTACAGGTACAGCTGCGTAGACGATACTCGCTTTGAGAAGTTCCTGTCACGAGTCTGGTGCCTTATAAAGAGATACCAGGTAAACCATGGCAGGAAACTGTTGCTGATGTATTGAACACCTGCAAAAATACAATTTACCTGTCAATGTTAAGAAGCCAGTGCCAATGTCATGGATCTGTGTCCAGGTGATGTTTGGCTCTGGAGTCAATGAAGGCACGGGTCTTCAGGGGGCTCTCCCTGTACCAGTCTTCGAGGCCCTCCACAAGCAGTTCGGGGTCAGCTTTGAGTGCTTTGCCTCTCCGCTCAACTCCTACTTCAAGCAGTTCTGCTCAGCCTTCCCCGATACAGACGGGTTCTTTGGATCGAGAGGGTGAGTGCAATCCACTGGGAAACGTTCTATAAATGTTCTTCAAGTGAACTATGCGGTGGGTGTGGTTCTGTCTTTCTGTGTGTTGGCATTTTTGTCAGTTTGAACCATTGGACAACGTCTCTCCCCCCCCCCCAGGCCTTTTCTGAACTTCTCCCCAGCCAGTGGATCGTTTGAGGCCAACCCTCCCTTCTGTGAGGAACTGATGGATGCCATGGTGACACACTTTGAGGTGCGTAACGGGAACCATGGTCTATATTTTGAACAGAGTATCTGAAGCTGAAGAATCTGAAGAATATAATGTAAACAGTCAGGCAGCCCTTTTGTCCTTTGCCTGTAGTAAACTGTCCAAGAGTTAATGAGGGGGGATTGTGGTTAGCTAAACTTGACAATCAAGCAGGTGTTATTACATTGGTTTGACACTTAAGTGAGCAATAATCTTTAAAATAAAAATGGAGATGACTGTAAAGAAACAGCAGGATATATCAAAGCTCTTAACTCTTGATTCATCTGTAGGACCTCTTGGAACGTTCCAGCGAGCCCCTGTCTTTCATCATCTTTGTCCCAGAGTGGCGGGACCCTCCAACCCCGGCCCTCACCCGTATGGAGGTCAGCATCTATCGGCGTCATCAGATGATTGTGCCGGCCTTCGAACACGAGTACCGAAGTGGCTCACAACACATCTGTAAAAAGTGAGTATCTGTCCACCCCTTGCCAGGACAACCCCTTGATGGTTACAGTTGTTAGTCATTACTCACAAGTTCATGTTTTCTTGCTGCCTCCCATCATTTGCTTCCAGGGAGGAGATGTACTACAAAGCTGTCCATGGCACTGTGGTCCTATTCCTCCAGAACGCCGCTGGTTTCGCCAAGTGGGAGCCCACCGCCGAGCGCATCCAGGAGTTGCTGGCAGCTTACCAGGTCTCTGGTCGAACCATGGCCTCTCCTGGGCCCTCCTCTTCAGCCCCCACCACACCCTCCCAGGCCAGCACAGGGACTCCTGGGGCCGCGGGCGACAAAGACTGCTCTAAGACTGCAACTCCAGAACAACCTGCTAGCTTGGACTCATCTGTAAGCCAGGACAACAGCTGTAGCAGTAGTCCAGTAGAAAAGACTGCATCTGAAGCAGCTAGCATCTAGGAAACGGGATATGGATGAGAGGGGTCGGGGGGGGGGGCATTAGATGGTAAGCCTCTGTATTGGTGCTGACAAGAGAGGGGGGTGGAGGATTCAGCCCTGGACTGCCTTCAACGGGTGGCCTGCAAAGAAGGGGGACCCCCTCTTTGATTTGTTTACTTTCTCTGCCTCGACTATTTAAAATAGTTATACTGGGTTTTACAGATTCTCCCTGTTATTTACTGTGGTAGTTCTTGTTGCTTTTAATGATGTAGTTGTTAGCGATTTGCTAAAGGTTATTTTAGTATATGTTGCTGTTGTAGTCGGTAATAATTGGGTAATTCTGGTCTTCGTTCTTTGGCCTTCTGACAGTGCAATGCTCGCTGGAGGTTGTAGTGTTCTGTCGGTGTAAAGAGGAATCGTTGTCATTGTTTTGCTCAAATTCCCTCAATCCCATGACACCTTGGTACAGAAGGGACTTGTAGTGTTTGGTGATAAGGCAGCTATGTTTCTAACCCCTTAAGCCCACAAACACTTTAAGTGGTGATCCTTGTACATACATGTTAGTCTAGGCCCAACCTAAAAATTACAGTTGAAGCAATCTAAGATGGAAGACATCGCTAGATTTATCACGCTATGCAGGTCACGTTTACTGTAGACTAGATTTGGAGAATTTCACATCGGCCAAGTCAGGCTTGAGTCTCCATATCTGCAGTTGATTAAAGGCTGAGTCTAGTGCCCCTGGCATGATGTTGCTCTGTGTTTTATTGTTTCTGTGGACGGCTTGTAAAAGGATAAACAGGCTTCAATAACTAGTGTAAAGTTATGAAATGCTCTTAAGCCACTGGTAGCAAACATGCTTAAATGTGATTGTCTTCAGCCTATGTTGGTTGTCACATTGTTGAGTAGACTAGTTTGTTCAGTAGTGGCATTTTCTAATCCATCCATTCAAATTTTTGTATTTGTTTTCTATGTTTACACCAGTATGAGATTCAAACGCATCACTGGGCAGCACAATGAATGTAGAACTGAGAGGAAATGACAAAATGGTTGTTCTGGAGACTCTGCATTAGTGAGTTGAGAAAATATTTATGTTGGGTGGGGGGAAAAGACAAAAAAAAGGATTTGTACAATTCTTCCATCCTTACATTGTATTTAAACCTTGGCTTTGTTCTAGTAAACTACTATTCCATGCAAACGCAGACTCTGCATACAGTCATCTATAGCCTGAGTGCGTGTACAATAAGCTTAGGTGTAGTTTCACAGAAGACATCATCTCTTTGCCTTTTCCCAAATACTGACAAGTGAGGTTTAGAACTAGGATGACTGCATGGTGACATTTGGATTAGACGAGGGTGGTAGTGTTGACATTGTTACAATGGTTGTCTTGGTCCGATTGGTCGATAAGGCGTTGTGCCCTATAACTTTGATCCACTCACGCTTCTCCATATTATCATTGAGAACAAATATCATGCCCAGATGTTAGTGTATTTCTGTCACCAGCAAACTATTGTAAATATTGTACAGAGAATTGGTATGAAGTATGTGTTATTTTTCCTCAATGCTACACATTAGTATTGACCTCTGATGATGATAAAAAAAAACAATTACTTGTATGTCGTATGTTCCTCTATGCTTTTTAAATTTGATTTAATTTAACATAACTTTTAAAAATAAATCTGTTTATGTATTATAAAGTTTATTACATAGAAATTGTTTTAAACTAAACCAAAGTGTTATTAAAAAAATCTCTAGTATCTAAAAGTAGAATTATGTATGATTGCATCAGTAATGCAGAAGGTGTAACCAGCAAATTACTCCTCAAATTTATTTTTTATAATTATCTTATGCTTTGTAAAGAAAAATCACAACAAAAAAGTTTTGTCTTTGAATTGTTTGTTTTGCATGATACATTTGACACTCATGAAATATGTTTTTATTGCTGAATCAGTTCATAGGATTTTTCATACAGTATGACTTATTTATCCTTCATTATATCTGTTTAAACTCTAATGGTCATTTATTATCTTTTGTTATACCATTAATGTTTTTTATATTATTCCTATGGGCAAGAAGAAGGTGAATGTAAATATACTATCTGTGCTCATTGAATTCATATCCTTGGTCTTCTCAGTAGACGATCAATGTTGTGGCATTCTCTTTTCAAATTTGCAGAACGATTCACTGGATCACATTTGCTCCCAGTAAAATGTGTCAAATGAGTTTCTAATAAACTAGCGTATTGTAGTTTTTAGACTCTGACCTGCTGTAATCTGGGGCGAACATTATTTTGATATTGAGAAATATTTTACATTTAATCATTCACTTTATTGTCTGATTAAGTCTAGTAAATAATCACATTAACAATGGAGAGATGTTTGAGTAGTACAAATATTTAGTACAGGGGTGGGCAATCCTGGTCCTCAAGGGCTGTCTGTCCTGTAGGTTTTAGATGTTTTCCTGCTTTAGCACACCTGATTCTAATTATCAATCTGCCACACAGCTTGATAACGAGCCATTTATTTGAATCAGGTGTTTTGGAGCAGAGAAACATCTAACTTTAGGCCCACTGGCCCTCAGGGACCAGGATGCCTCTACAAATATGGCTGAATGTCGGTTCACACATTTTCGTCTGCAGGACACACCCAGTTTCTCGTTGCGCATGCGCCTTAGACCTTTCTTGTCACTGCCAGACTTGCATTATGTCAACTAAACAGGTTGTCCTATACCGGGAACACTACTCACTTTTCTAGTAATCAATTTTCCTCTAACAAGTAATCTAGTTAACTGCTTGAATGTTGCAAAATTGGATTGCATCTCTCAAAAATCATAAGGCGACAGCATACGATCAGAAAAGCGTTTGGTGTAAGTGATTTTGTATTGGTGAAAATCTTTAGGATATCTAGCAGGGCTCGAGCTAGCTAGCTACCTGGCCGCTCGCGCTGACTAAACTTCAGCATCAGGAACATCAAGTCAAAGTAAGTGCGCTTAACTAGCTCGAGTCGTTTAGCAATCCGCTGTTAGGCTGCTATCAGTCTAAGCTGGTTGACAGACCAGTGCTTTCATATAGTGATCATATAGCCTCAGTCCACAACAAATGGGTGCTCATCGAAGCGAGGGACGGAGGGACTGGCTCCAGCAAGATGCAGTTGAACAGCCGATACAGGCAGTGGTGAGTGGAGCTGTCATCATGGTGACACCAGCAAACACTGGCCACTAGGCTGGGAATGATATCTTATGCACCGTGCACCGAGCAACGAAATAACAGATGCGAACATCACCAAGTGTCACCTCGGGCCTTCATATCCTGTATGAAACTGATTATTTATTTACTTGCAGAATCCTTGGAATATCATGATCAAACACAGACAGGTTCATCGAAGGGGGAGGCGATCTCAGATGACAGTAAGGTAAGTTAGTTGGCTGACAGCTTTATTGATGCAGATGGACCAACCTTTATGGAACAGATCGGGCTATAAAGACAGTTTATTGTAGCCATCATAAACATGATGTTTAGGAAATAAAGTTAATCGAAGTGGCCACGGCCGCATCTAAACGGTAAACGTGGAATATTATTTTAATTATTATGTGAACAGATGAGTAGGAATACTGGTCTATTCGGAATATGGGTAAAAACTGAATATTTTTTTGCATTGTCAATGTTGATGAAACGCTTTAATGATAAGAATTTACATTTCAAGTCATTTAAGATGTCTTGAAGGAGTATGTGCCTTTTGTGCCTCAAGTTACACAGACCCTGTCATATCCATGGACCTGCTGAGAACAGTTTTACAGCCCAGCTTTAATGAGGATATCATGGCAGTCTTCAGGAAATACATGAGGGTAAGTTCTTAGATTTGTTGGCTGAGAAAAAATTACAGACATATGCATTATGTTAAAATGTCATATGGTTAAAATGTCATATGATGACTCGCCAGTGTTGTTGTTTTCTTGCTTTATTGCTCGCGATCGTTGTGTTATACTTTCATAGCTTTTCCCTTGACACTTACTGGTTCTCACAATGTGTTTCACAATTTAAAAGCCCACTGTGTTCGTGGTCTATCACGTTGCTATGCTCAGTGACCAATGCTCTTTGTAAAAGCTCTCTCTTGTAAGTCGCTTTGGATAGTGTCTGCTAAATGAGTAAAAGTAAAGTAAAATGTATAGAGTAGGGAAGCCCATATCTTGGTTTCTGTATTTTACTGTTATGACATTCCTTCTGCAGAGCGAGAGGTGCCCAACACAGTCAAATAATATATCATGCTTCACATTCATGACGCTGATGGGTTTGATGGGTTTTTTTTACAGTATAACCTTGTCTTTTACAGTTCTTTGAGAAAGCAGCCAGCAACGTGAAAGAGAACGTCGGAGAGGAGGTGCAGACGGATCAACTGATAAAAGAAGCCTGTCGCAATTGTCTGGAAAATGTGAGCGCGAAGCGACTTGGGTTCCGAAGACCTCGCTCTTGTATGATTACTCGTGGTTAACATAAGAAGTCGTGAGTAATGTTCGTTTCCTGTACATCATCAGGCCAAGCAGCTTTTCTCAGATGGGGAGAAGCCAGCTGCAAAACCTGGGCTGGAGCCCTCAGTTAAAGTAGGTTCCCTATTTCATATAACTATTGTCGTGTTTGTCAAAATCTTTTGAAACAGCGGTAAGTGTTGAGCCCAGAGACCAAAAGACTGTGTTGTACCCTTAGACAGTAGCAATACTGTATACAATAACAATACTCTTTGTGGAGAGTAAATAATCTCTCAAATAATCACTAATCATTTTGTCATATTTTCCTTTTCTATGGAAGCGTCCACGACCAATAGAAGACGACTCCAATCAGAGGGGCAGTCCGGTTCTAAAAAAGGTTTGTTTGTTAGAGAAGCTCAACTGACCAGCTCACCCTGTGGAATATACGCTGATATTTATTCTCTGGCATCCCAAGCAATTAAAACTGACCGCTTTGTCTTGTGTTTCAATTTCAGAGGAAAGGACGTCCAAATGCACCCACAGTTTCTTATGACAGGCCTACCACATTTAGTAACGCGTTAGTATTTCCTTAAAAGGAAGTCTTCATTATACCCCATCAAAACCCTGCCTTGATTGTCTACATTCACATTTGTAGTATGACTGATGCTGTTATATGAAGAGTCAGCAGTACTGTGTCTGCTTCCTGACTCCATGTTTACCATGCCTGTTTTCATCTACCTTAGGCCTAAACCCAAAACTTCTGAGCCAGTAAAGCGTGAAGGACCAAAGGTTTGTGTTGTCCTTATTGTGTGCTTACCTTGGCCTTGTGTCACTCTGTAAATGCCATAGGTCATGAGACATGATCCTCTTGATTTCCTCCCCCCCCTTGTGACACTGGTTGGTATTCTGCTCTGTAGTGGGACCCCTCAAGACTGAATGATGGAAGCACGTTTGTTCTTGGGTCGCGGGCAAATAAGTAGGTGCACAGTCCGTGTTGTTCTGTTGTGCACAAACACACAAGCTACAAACTAGAGGTGCGCTCATCATTTCAGACAGCTTGGCCTAATCTGTGTTGTCACGCAGGGCTCTGGGAATGGGCGGCACCAGGGGAAGAATCTACATCAAACATGCAGATCTCTTCAAGGTAGACGGCTGGCTAGCGACCTCAGTTCAAACACAACCCACATGACGTTTAGATGTTGAACAGTGGTTTGAGGTTGGTCAGACTGGTTTGCGTTTGGTTGTTTCAGTACGCTGCCGATGCTCAGGACAAACACTGGCTAGCAGAGAGGCAGCACATGAGGGCCACAGGTGGAAAGATGGTAAGTGATCAGCCTTAAAACAACCCAGTGGAGCCGTTCCTGCAGTTTCCCCTTTGCGGGACAAATAAAGGATTATCTTATTCGGGTGTATTTGACCATGTCTGCCCTCAACATTGCTCTAGGCCTACCTCCTCATTGAAGATGATGTTCAAGATCTGTCTCGGAGTGACGACTACAAGTGAGGAAAACATCTTTGTCTTTGACCTTTCTCTAATACACGTTTGAAGAATGAGGACACACGTATCATTTGGTTCCCCAGAAGTCAAATCATAGTCATGACAGCATTCTAGTCTTTTCAATTCTGGACATTTCTGCTAATCATTAATTCTGCAAATTTCAGAGATTGTCCTGAACTGAAATTGGATGAGCTGAAGCCTTTCACAGTACCAGGGTGGATGATTGAGAAGATGCAGAAGGCTATGGAGGCCCAGAGGTCAGAAAAGGAATAGATAAAGAGAGACATGAACCGAAGTTGGATTATATTAAATCACAAACAGGGACAACATTGTCTAGTCTAATCTGTAGGTAGTGCTTTGGATACTGTGGTAGGTTGTATACAGCCAGTGATCAGAGCCATACTATGCACATTGTCGTCCCTCACCTCAAACTAGCCACAGTACTGTAGCAGCAACAGAGGGTGCTATAGTCCCTTTTGCCATCTATAAAAATGTTGTGCCAATTCCTCTGTCTGCATAATGTTTATGGAATTACCCCAGTAATAATCCTGACACGTTTTGCTGTTTTTATATCTCTTTTATTTCGCTTTTTATTTAATTTTTACGTCCACCTAAAATGTTATTTGCAGTCTCGTAGTACATCTGTCTAAACAATACAAGGTGCTTATTATTTGCAGTGGCTTAAAACTTGGCTATGTTCAAAAGACGGTTTTGGAATTGTATGATGTTGAGTTTATATGCCAGATCAGATAATGTATCAAGAATATGAAAGCTATTCTATTGTTTACAGAAATAGAATGTAATCACATTTATCTGGCATGGAAGTGTGGCCCTAGCGCCTTGAGTGTTAAACCAATTTTGTAATTGATGTGATGTTTTTTTTATAACTTTTTTTTCTCCTCCAGGGCTTGATATTATAAATAATCTGTCAATGCATAAATGATTTGTAACTTCATCACCTGTAGGTTTGAATTGTATTTTTCTACATTTACGCTAGTTCCAGGGTTTTAGAGATCAAATATCGCAAATAATGGTTGAACACTGACAACCACTAGTAGAAACAATTAAAGTCTCCTATAAATTTGTGTCATTCATTACCAGATGAGTTGATTCAGTGGACAGTGCGGATTAGATCAAATTTCCTGGATACTCAAATAATAAATCAGATTTGAAATCAAACCAATTTCACCTTCCAAAACATCCAGCAACTTCCGACTCATTCGTTGAGTTCATATGGAGAGAAATATGTCTAGACTACGGAAGTCAGTCTATACATAGACGGTGTTTAGGTCAATGAACAAGAGATAAGTCAGAACTGGACATCAGGAGTGTGAAAACTGGAAGCAAGGAGATAATGTTTTTGAAACGCTGAGCCCTGCAACCCAACTCATGTTTCCACTGTCTCATTTGTGTCTGTTGTTGTTTTTAGTCAACAGTTGACACTGCACCATGAGAAGGTTACAGACTAACATGTGGATCTTGAAAACTAGTACTGGTACCAAGATGGTCTGTCACTTGTGCACTTAACACCAATGTGAAGTTGTTCACCTGGAAATGATAGAAGTCCTCTGGTTGTGGTGTTTTTATATATAAAATCATGGACAACCTGAAAACACAGTTGTCAGAGTGAACAGTCAGTTACCAAGGACCAGACAGCAAGTCCAGAGAGCACAGGTGTGGTGAGGAAATCAAAAGGAAAAGAGGAAGACAGACAGGAAGCTGTTCAAATGAATGACACTGAAAAATGGAGTATGCCACTACGGCCATCATCCTGTTCTTCATCTGCCGCTGTCCAAACTTAAAAGAGGGTGTGAGCACATCGAAGAGGCTCTGAGGAACCGCTTCATCTGCTTGTGTCTATCTGGATTCAGACTGGAATCTGCCTATTGAATACACCCTACTAGTTTGACTTGGATATGAAGCAGCATTTCTTGTTTGGCAATTAAATATGTCCAAATCCTGTATCAGCTGAATGAAGTTTTTTTCTGTCCACATTATCTCATCTTTGATTGTATAATGAGATTTCTGTTATGGATTGACTGAATGTATTATCAAATTATAAATGTATTATCAGATTCTAAATCTGGATTATGAACGCTGATCCTACTTATATTTTACATTTAGCAGGTGCCTTTATCCAGTGTGACTTAGAGCAAGTACAGGGACATTCCCTGAGGCAAGTAGGGTGAAATGCCTTTCCCAAGCACACAACGTCATGTTGACAGTCGGGGTTTCGAACCAGGTACTTTCTGATAAATAAGCCCGACGCCCTAACCGTCTGCACCACATGACTCCCCACTTTAATTCAACAAATGACTGAAGGACAAGCAGTGGAGTACAAATATAGCCATTTTATTAACGACTGAGAAGGGGGGGGGAAAGCATAACAGAAAGGAGAATGTGCATGCTGGGCAACAGGGTACAGTATGTATGAGCTCACTTCCTTCAAAACAAATGTCAGTCATTCATAGCACATCGAATATAAATAGCTGTTTGATAAGAGATCTGTTACAGATTGGTTTACAACCAATACATTTTGAATAGACCTTTTTCCACATCAAAATGAAATAATCCCTGCTATTTACCGGTAGAGCTGCATGTAACACTATGCATTCTGAAATCAGTTTTCAATCAATCAAAATGTCCTCATTCAGGTAATAAAATCCCACTGAAATATCTTTGCAGCGCGTTTCGAATCCTCTTTGAACTTGTGACGCTGTGAAGTCATGGTCCACCGCTGCGCTTTATTCCTCTAAACGAGAGACTTGAAGCACAGCCCAAGTACTTTGTTACCATCCACTTCATAAACTCAAGTTTATGGTTTCCATTTTGTTCTTCAACAGTCCTTAGTCTTAAAGAGAAGTGGTATCAAATACTTAGCTGACCGTATCGGATACAAGGAATGTGTGCTGATGACATTGAAGGAGGAAGTGAAGAAGCGGGAAAAAAAGCCAATTTAATTCTAGTAGAGTCTGTCAGACCTCTGCCTATAAATTAGATGACGCGTGATAGGGAATACATATGAAGGACTGAAGTATCTTTTCCACACCTAAAACATGGGTAAAAAAAATATCCAACCTGACAACTTACCATAATACAGTAAACTGAGTTAAAAACAGACAACAGTCACATCCTTATCCTAAAAAGAATACTAGCCTCCAGAAGACAAAAAAAGGAGCAGGATGAGAGGCTGAAAACTGCTGTCAAGAGCTACACAGTTAGCCTGCTGGAGACAGGCTGTCATAACCTCACTTCCTGTGACCTCACTTCCTCCCCCGCGCAGACTTGCGGGCTGCTGGCTTGGTCTTAACTGCTGACTTGGCTGCTGGCTTGGCTGGGGGCAACTTTTTGGGCGCGGGCCGCTTGGACGCCCGACTGGTGAGCTTTTTGGCGACCGGCGTCTTAGGCTTCCTGGCTGGGGCAGCCTTCTTGACAGGTGTGGATTTAGCTGGAGGTGGTGGAGCCTTCTTGGGGGAGGCAGCTTTACTGGCTGCTGCAGGTTTCTTCGCTGGGGGGACTGGTTTCCTGGCTGGAGGAGGGGCAGACTTTCTTGTTGGCGGTGCTAATTTCTTGGCAGGAGGGGCAGCCTTTTTCCCAGGCGCAGGTCTCTTGCCCTTGGCCTTAGATTGGCTGGCTGGTCTGGGCTTCTTGCTGGGCGGAGGGCGGCGCGCTTTAGGGGCGGGCCTCTTCTGGGCTTTCCTGAGGGTTGGATTTGAAAGAACACACTTACTGACAGGGTCTCTCTTTCTCTCTCTTACTCAGAGATACAAACAGATCAAATAAAAAAGACTATTTTGTACATACAACTTGTACATACAAAGTGATTTCAGTGAATACACAGGTGTTGAAGAGTAGGTTGCGTGCTGGTAGCTCAACCAACAGGATTAAATGGACTTCATATAATAAACATAAAAACTCTACAATGCATTTTTGTAACATTCTGGCATAGCAATATATTGTGCCACAACATCCTGTTAAGTATCTACATCTTACACGCCAACACACACCTCTTAGGAGGGGGAGGAGGTTCATCCTCCTCCGACTCCTCCTCCTCTGACTCCTCTTCCTCCGAGGATTCCTCAGAGGAAGAGTCCACGGCCCTCCGGCGCTTGGGCTTCTCCACAGGCTTCTGTTTGTCTGGGAACAAGATGGCTGGGCTGTGGAACACAAAGAGACAATGGGAGGTGCATACTCAGGTTAAACGGTTCACTAAAGTCACAATTTGGCTCAATACAACACAAGAGGTGTCACGGTTCCCAATGTTTCAAGTACAGCGAAGTGAGGTTGAACTGCAGAAGCCTGGATACAAATCAGGCCATTTCCTGAACCTCATCCATCTCTCCCTGTTTTTTAGTCTCTCTCTCAAACTGGCAATAAGGATAAAAAATAAATATATATTTTTAAATGCCAGAGAAATCTGATCCATCGTTCCATCGGTCATCGTCTTGTGGAGTGCTGTGGCGCTGTGGACATTATATTTCACTCAACTGAATCTACATTCAATTTTCCAGATCTAATTAGTCCAACAAATTGTTTGATTTGTTAATGGTACCCCTCAAAAAAGACAGGTACCAAACGGTCCAGCAAAAGTGTATTATTACACCGCTAACAATGAGGCGTGTGTCCGTTTGACGTCTCTCTTGTAAATCTCTCTTGGAAGTCACTTTTGATAAAAGCATGACTAAATGACTAAATGTTGACGTGTGTGTCCTGTGTCTGACGTGTGTCACTAAACATCCATGACCAATGAAAGAGAAGGACAACTCAAATGTGTTGCATTCAGTTCATTTGTAAGCATCCAGCGAGTGCTGTACCAACTATGTAGTAGTTAGGGAACTGGGGGTTCCTGCTTACCTGGGGTAATAAGGGTAGGGCAGCTGGTAGGGTACTTTAACAGTGGTGTACTGGGGGTTCCTGCTTACCTGGGGTAATAAGGGTAGGGCAGCTGGTAGGGTACTTTAACAGTGGTGTACTGGGGGTTCCTGCTTTCCTGGGGTAATAAGGGTAGGGCAGCTGGTAGGGTACTTTAACAGTGGTGTACTGGGGGTTCCTGCTTACCTGGGGTAATAAGGGTAGGGCAGCTGGTAGGGTACTTTAACAGTGGTGTACTGGGGGTTCCTGCTTACCTGGGGTAATAAGGGTAGGGCAGCTGGTAGGGTACTTTAACAGTGGTGTACTGGGGGTTCCTGCTTTCCTGGGGTAATAAGGGTGGGGCAGCTGGTAGGGTACTTTAACAGTGGTGTACTGGGGGTTCCTGCTTTCCTGGGGTAATAAGGGTAGGGCAGCTGGTAGGGTACTTTAACAGTGGTGTACTGGGGGTTCCTGCTTACCTGGGGTAATAAGGGTAGGGCAGCTGGTAGGGTACTTTAACAGTGGTGTACTGGGGGTTCCTGCTTACCTGGGGTAATAAGGGTAGGGCAGCTGGTAGGGTACTTTAACAGTGGTGTACTGGGGGTTCCTGCTTTCCTGGGGTAATAAGGGTAGGGCAGCTGGTAGGGTACTTTAACAGTGGTGTACTGGGGGTTCCTGCTTACCTGGGGTAATAAGGGTAGGGCAGCTGGTAGGGTACTTTAACAGTGGTGTACTGGGGGTTCCTGCTTTCCTGGGGTAATAAGGGTAGGGCAGCTGGTAGGGTACTTTAACAGTGGTGTACTGGGGGTTCCTGCTTTCCTGGGGTAATAAGGGTAGGGCAGCTGGTAGGGTACTTTAACAGTGGTGTACTGGGGGTTCCTGCTTACCTTGGGTAATAAGGGTAGGGCAGCTGGTAGGGTACTTTAACAGTGGTGTACTGGGGGTTCCTGCTTACCTGGGGTAATAAGGGTAGGACAGCTGGTAGGTTCCAGTCAGGCCGTTCCCAGTGATCTGCTCCATCCAGCCCATCATTTTACACTTCTGCAGGGTCTTCTTCAGGGTGTTCACTAAGACAGGGAGACCAGACAACGACATCAGAGCTACAGGCAGGCTGGCAGGAAAGAGACTCTAACCAGGTACACTCAAAGACACACTGGACTTGAGGGGTGGGAGGGTAGAGCAGGCATGGTCATCTCAAATGGTGGTGGTGAATCTGGAGGTCGAGCAGTGGGCTCACCCAGCCGGTATTCCATGCTGTCCTTGTTGGTCTCCACTAGGTGCTTGCGGAGCGTGGTGATGCTGCAGGTCTTGGGCTCGTTCATGGCCGTTATGGCGGTGAAGATGGCGTCTTCCAGGGGGCCTCCTTTCATCAGGATCTTATCCCCAGCACGCTTCAGCTAGGAGGAGGGGGGGGGGGGGGGGGGGGGGGAGGTTTGAGATGAAGTTTCACGTTCTCTCAAAACATGACTGGGGTAGGTTACAGTAGGGTAGACACAAATATACTGTTGCATATCCTCCCGATGTTACATCTACAGTTGTGGGCTAGTAGGGTAGTGTTTCCCTACCCGTATCCTCGATAATACCTGTCCAGCATGTTTTAGATGTTTCACTGATTCAACACCCCCGATTTAAATGAATGGGTCATTAGCAGGCAGGTGGACAAGGGGACTCACCTGGAAGGTTCCGGATGCTCCCTTCCCAGTGATCTGCTCCAGGTGGCCCTTCTCCACAGCTCTCACCAGAGCCGACTTCAAGATGTCCGGCCTGAGAGATTTGATCCAGAGAAACCGACAAGCTCACGCAAGCCTCATTCACGGTGACTGTGCTGTCAGCTTAACGTGTGATTTGTGTGAAGGTGGGTGGATTATTGATGTGTGTGAGGGAGGGGTTAACAAATATACAGAGGTTTGGTCCACTTACTACCCTCCCCCTCCCCTCGCCCAACAGTGTGTCGGGGTCCTACCTGTTCTCCACGTTGAAGTGGGGGAAGTGTTGCTCCAGATACTTCTTGATGAGGATGTAGGAAGCCTCTTTAGGCTCGCAGAGGCGTGTGATGATGAGGGGCAGGGCGTCGCCCAAGGAATCAGCCTTCATGCCTGGAGTCACGCACAGCTTCTGCCAAGACACAGCATTCGACGTTGGCAGCGCATGCTTCCTGCCATGCACTTTAACATCCTAGGTATGTACTGCACGAGTCCATTTGAGAACGACTTTGCGACTTTTAAATGGTAATTCAAGCTCAGACATTGACAAAAGCTCAACTTCTAGGTCCATACGAATGATTTAAGATGATGTTTTGCAACTCCTATCGGTATGTCGCTGAAACCTTTGGAGCACCTCAGTAGTGTACTGTGGTTGAAACATACCATGCTCTCCCACAGTGGGGAGCCAAAAAATATTTGGTTCACGTGAGGGACGCAGCTGGAACTTTCTAGGTCAGCAGCTTGGTTAGGATGACAGACTCAAACACCAGGAGTAGCATCATCTAGTACAAAGCAGTATGTCACCAAAGTGTGATCTGGCTGACCTTAGAGGCTGGTTTGGATGGTTGCTTCCCGATTGTGAAGCTTCCAGAGAATCCCTTCCCCTTCAGCTGTGGAGGAGACACATGGGGGGGGACATTAGCTCATATTTTGGATACACACAGGGGGACTGTGAGCTCATATTAAGGACATCAAGGAGCAGTACAACAACACATTGTCCAACAACAAACATATTTGACGTTAATAGTTTTTAGATCAAAATTCAGAGTCAACATGGCTCAGTGGTATAGCTTAGTAAGCGGTCCAAGAGGTTCAAATCCTCGCCTCTGTCGCTTCGGACAACAGTGTTTGCTAAATATAACTGAAAGCCAGAGTGGGTGGTGGTGTTGGGGGGAAGGCCTCTGTATCTTACCTGTTTGATGGTCCCCTTCTCCACCTGCCTCTGCAAAGCTTTCTTTAGAAGGTATTTCCTCTTGTCCAGCTCCAGGTTAGGGTATTTATTTACGATGTACTTCATGACAGAGTAGACCGAGGCTCCGGTTTTGTCCTTGCAGGACTGCAGAGAGCAGAGGTGCACCGAGATTAGATTAGATTCAACTTTATTGTCATTACACAGGTACAAGTACAGGGGAACGAAATACAGTCAGCATCCAACCAGAAGTGCAAAACAGTTATTACAACAGAATATAATTGTAATTATACTCAGATAATTATAATTATCAGATAATTGTACTCAGAATATACACAGTATGTCGAGATGAGCGTGTTGCTCAAGCAAGTGTGTGTGTATGTGTGCAGCACAAGACAAGTGAACAGTCACACAAACCTCAACAGCCTCAAAGAGGATGTCGTCCACTTTAGGTTGGTTGCCGGCAAACTTGGTGGTGACTACAACCTTTTTGCTGGCGGAAAGGGTAGCCCACGCGGGAATGGTCCTTTTCACTGGCTTCTTGGGCTTCTCTTTCACACCATCCTTCTCCCTGCAGCCAGGGAAGAAGACACAATACATTCCATTTGATTGCAAAGGACAAAATGGGCACATCAACTGAAATCTTGCAACCACGGCGCAAAACTGAGAAATCCCACAATCATTTTGGCGAGCCGAGGTGGCTCCTCTCGCAGGAAATCTGAGAATAAACGAAGAATGTGCCAGTCGATCTCAACATCCTACTCACTCTTTCTTTACCGCCTCCTCCCCCTCGGCTTTCTTCTCCTCAGCCTTCTCTCCGGCAGACTCATCTGCAGTTTTCTCACCCTCCTCTGCCTTCTCGCCGTTCTCTTGAGGCGCCTCTCCTCCTTCCACCTCTTCGCCCTCGGCCACCTCCTCGCCCTGCTTGGCCCCGGGGGCTGGTGCTGCTGCGACCCCCTCTCCTACGGATGCCGACTCCTCAGAGCTGGCATCAGGCTCTGGAGATATGGAGGTAGATGGGTGGGTGGTTAGGTAGGATACAGGATCTTATAAGTCGCTTTGGATAAAAGTGTCGGCTAAATGAATAAATGTAAATGTAAGAGAGACAAGTAGGAAAAGTGAGAAAGAGAATCATAGAGGGAAGATTCAAGTAGACAAAGGGAGAGAGGTAAACTCTGGTTGGATGCTAACTGTATTTTGTTACCCTCTACTTGTACATGTGTAATGACAATAAAGTTTAATCTAATCTAAACAGAGGTAGAGAGACTCATTGAGAATCCCTTTTGGCAATACTCCCATTTAGTCAGGGGGTGTGATTGTGCTTTGAAAAGGCCCTAGTGGGAAATATGCATTACAATGGGAGGGACATACATGCAAACATTTAATCACATTAGTTGGGTCCTTATATTGACAGGTCCTGAACTCACCAGCCTCTGGTGCGGCGGAAGGAGCTGTCTCTTGGTGAGACCCAGCAGCACGACGTATCGGCATAACTCAAATGGCCTAGGGGTTACAACCATGGATTAACAAAACAAAAGCGGCAGCTGTAAGCTGGTGTAAACATTTTACAGTAGCAGATTTACATTGGGGAAAAGTAGCTTTTGATTGATCGCGAGCTTTCTCCTGCCAAAGTCAGTAACCCAAACGTCAATCATACCGTCAGCCTGTGCATTAAACGTAAACAGCACGATAGCAGTACCTCCATTAAATGTATGTATGAACGTTTAATGCATATGGTATACCTCGATTAAGTGTGCTGCAATTTAGAAGAGGTTCGTGCATGCATCGTGCAGACGTTGCGGTGACTATTAAAAGCATCTTATGGTGTGTGAAAGACACACGTCTCTGACGAATAACTCGGAATATGGCCATTTTGTCCATTTAGTCCTGACACAGTAATGGCGCTGAAAAGACTCGAGTATAAAATAGACAAAGTTCCATTGATGAATGCAGCGAATGCAACATGGACTTCGTAGTGCATATGGGTGTCATATGCAACTGAAAATATTTGTACAATTATGAAAAAAACCTACCTTTACACTGTCTAATAAAACGATGAAGAAATATTATGCAGCACTCCGCTTTATTTAGATTTCTCTGTTTACGTGCCCCTCCCCCTCGAACGAACACGTAGCAGCGTAGCAGCCTCACGTTGGGAGGGGTCTTTGTTCGTTGAAAAAGTATTTTTAATACAGATAAATATTATATCGGCAAAAATATTGTACAATTATTATTATTTTTACATTAGCGTGCCAAACAACGTAATTAGTTATGTATTTAATGTTTATATTAATTCTACCCTAATATGACCGAGAAGCCTATCATTGCCCGAGCCAACGGTACCAGAAAAAGTTGGTTTCAGGTTCGATTCGACAGATATTTGCGGTGTCAAACTTCAAATGTATGCCAAATTCTCAGGATTTGAATTACAATTAGGGAACAAATCACGCACAGTTTACACACGTTTTATCTTCACAATTCGGACATAAAACTTTTGAAGGTCAGGATACAGGGTGGGGCAGGACAGGGACAGGAAGGGGAAGATGGCCAGACCGGACAGGGGCTTGTGGAGCTTGGTGCGGGGTTGGTGAAGTCAGGATACAGGGTGGGGCAGGAGTCAGGACTCAGAGCAAAGAGGTGAAGGTGGCCAGACCAGCCATCTGGTTGTCCAGGGGGAGAAATGTGTTACATCTTGCAGCTCCATATACAAACTCATCTCTTGACATATGACACTTTTACTCCCAGAGAGCTGAATGCTCCATTGTACTTACAAGTTCCAGGCCTCCCTGCCTGGCTTCACACATCAGAGTACTGGCCTTCAATATTCCTCTCTCACACAATGAAAGGAATAATAAAACGGAATGAGTACAGAAAAGCATGTGATATTTCAATATGACAAAGTAAGGTCTTTGATAAGGGTTTCTACGAGACCTGGGGTCTCATTTATAAATGTTGCGTACGCCAGTTCCCAAGCAAGGGTTGTGGTTAATAAACATTTATAACAAATTTCCGTGAGAAATTATCTAATGTCACCTAATTAACCATTGTTGGGTGTCTGTGCTGTAATAAAGTGTGGCAGATAATGTAATACTCTTATTGGTTCTCACGATGTATGTTTCACAATCTAAAAGCCCGCTGTGTCATTGACAGCAAGACGAGCAAGTGACAGTGATAGTTGAGATGGGAAAATGCAAATGCAGAACAGGACCCTGCACAAAAAGACCCAGATGAAGGCCCTCGCATGAGCGGTATTTGCATAGTAAACTTTGTGAAGACGCGACCTTTGAAATGTTGCTTATTTGCGTCTTTGTGTGAGGAAATGGGAGCAGAACATAAAGTGTTATTGTTCCACATGGAGGTGCTGGCCTGTGTGTATGAACTGCGAGAGGAACTTAAAGTTTATCTGACAAACGACACGTCCGATTACTCAAAGCTGCTTGCAAGTGATGAGTGGTGTGCAAAGCTGGCATACCTGCCCTGACTGATATATTTCATCATCTGAATGAACTGAACACACGGATGCAAGGCAGTGTGGGAAAAAGCATGCTAGCTAATTGCATTATCATGTTTATTTCTTATGCTATATTGCATTACTAGATATAGTAATTAGAATTTGGCAAAGTAGAACTGTTTGGCAGGTGTACTGTTCTCTCCCTATTTTGTGTAACAGGAAGATGGCTAACGAGCTGCGGGGTGAAATGATCTAATAATCAAATTAACGGATTCCGTTTAAAGGTGAAGCTCTGGCAACAACATGTGCAGTGATGAAACCTTGAGATGTTCCCAATCACCGAAAAACTGTATGATGGCAACACTTCTGCAATGTGTGAGGTGATTGGCACACATTTGAAAACTCTTGAGGAGAGATTGTCATTTTATTTCTCTTCAGCCTTCACAGAATGCCTTGACTGGGTTAGGGACCCATACAGCTCAGCATCCGTTGCTGGAAAGGACATGACTTTACAGGAGCAAGAGGAACTCATTGAACTGAAACAAGGTTGTGGTTTAAAGCTAAATTTCGCTGATCTTCCTTTGGACAGTTTTTGGTTATCTGTTGCCAAGGAGTTCCCCATTCTGGCCAACAAAGCTATTTTGACATTGCTCCCATTTTCAACCATATATCTGTGTGAGCTGAGCTTCTCAAGCTTGACTGCGATAAAAACTAAAAACAGAGAAAGACTGAGAGCTGTTGAGGAAGAGCATGGTGTGTGTCTTTCTACCATTCCTGCCAGGATATCCATTTTGTGTTCATTGAAACAGGCCCAGGTTTTACACTAAGTGAGTATAAATACATTTACATGTATTCATTTAGCAGACGCTTTTCTCCAAAGCGACTTACAAGAGAGAGCTTTACAAAAGAGCTTCAGTCACTGAGCATAGCAACTTGATAGACCCCCAACATAGCGGGCAATGGGCATCTAGATTACAAAACATACAATACATCATGAGTACCAATTAATGCCAAAGAAAGAACTATTCAGCTGAACATTATACAAGTTTTAAGGTGAGCCTCCGCCAGGCAGTAGTCCACCTGTGGACTATAATATAAATAAAACTCATCATCCCAAATATATGTGATTTGTCTGTGATTCATTACTCAAACACCACAATGTTAAAACCTTCAAGGCTGACCAAGTTGAGCTAATAATAAGCTAGCAGGCAATAACATTAGCTGAAACTCGTTCATAATTCCCTGCTCAAAAAACATAATTATGTTGTGACCATATAATATGGCATGCCGTTCAGGAAATTAATCCTTTGAATATACTGTATATACAGAAAACTTGAATATATATATATACAGAAACCTTGAATATATATACAGAAAACTTGAATATATATAAAGACATCTTGAATATATATATATATATATATATATATATATATATAAAGAAAGCTTGAATATATATATACAGAAAGCTTGAATATATATACAGAAACCTCGAATATATATAAAGAAACCTTGAATATATATACAGAAACCTTGAATA
>CM059289.1:3785000-3845000 GCA_030340665.1 Neosalanx taihuensis | reverse complement strand
GAGGAGGAAAGGAGAGGAGGAAAGGAGAGGAGGAAAGGAGAGGAGGAAAGGAGAGGAGGAAAGGAGAGGAGGAAAGGAGAGGAGGAGGAAAGGAGAGGAGAGGAGGACAAAAGAGGAGAGGCGCTTCATAAAAACTGTATGTGTTCTGCTATGGCAGCTGGAGCAGGGCTAGCGTAGGAAAGACTTAATGGCTGTATCAATGATTTAGCCCTGTGAGAGGGCTCTAATGTAGCGAGGACACACTCCTGCGGGAGCACTGTACCCCCTCACACACACACACACACACACACACACACACACACAGCCCCTCAGAGGGATGGTTCTACTCGACCCGAAGTGCTTCCGGCTGCTTGACACCGACAGGTCTGCGTTATCCGCTCCCTCTGCTGAGGTTAGACCCAGGCTGTGGCCTCTCAGACCCGCTGGATGTTTTCCTAAACGAACGCTGCGTCTCTCTCTTGTCACCATGCACTATGCATGGACCGGGCTCTAACCGCCTGGCTCTGATGTTAGCCGGCCCGACACCCAAGTCTCTCTCTGTATCCGACTCCGCGTGTGCGAATGCGCGCTCGTTAGCGTGCCTGCGTACTGGTGGATTTGTGTTTCTGTGTGTGTGTGTGTGTGTGTGTGTGTGTGTGCGCGTGTGCGCGTGTGCGCGCGGCCAGCCACTGGCCCGTCTCCAGCTGACTCCGGGGTTACGAGGCAGAATGTAATAAACCAAGCCCGTGTTCCATTCCGGGAAGCAGATGATTTATTTGATCTACGAAGGGAGGTGAATGAAGGCTCGCAGGGGGGGGGAGGCACCCTGTTTCTGGGTGCACTCCCTAGCTCAGGGGGGGGGTTGGAGGGTAACCTCTGGACTCTCCTCGCCAGCCCCCGGCCCCATCAGTCACCTTCGGGCAGGTGTGCCCAGTGTGCCCCACATCCCATCCCAGCCTCAGCGCCTCTCTCGGCCTCCTGTGGTTTGTGTTTTCGGGCTCCCCCGCTCGGGGATGTGGGCGGAGCCTGCGAGCTGAAGGCAGCTTCCTGACTAGTGCGTCTCGCCAGCTAGCATCTGGACTTCAACACCAGAGTGATTCCATGGCGGTTAATGAGGGGCAGTTCTATGGGTGTATGTGAAGCTCTCTGTGACGTTGCTTGTAAAAAGGGCTGTACAAATACATTTGGAGTTGATAACGTTGTTAAACCATCACAACTAACCCTGTTTTCTCTCTGTCTCTCCCCATCCCCTCTCTCTCTCTTTCTCTGTCTCTCCCCATCCCCTCTCTCTCTCTTTCTCTATCTCTCCCCATCCCCTCTCTCTCTCTTTCTCTATCTCTCCCCATCCCCTCTCTCTCTCTTTCTCTATCTCTCCCCATCCACTCTCTCTCTCTTTCTCTATCTCTCCCCATCCCCTCTCTCTCTCTCTTTCTCTATCTCTCCCCATCCTCTCTCTCTCTTTCTCTCTCTCTCCCCATTCCCCTCTTTCACCCTCTCTCCCTGTATCTTTCTGCCTCTCTTTCTTTCTCTCTCTCTCCCTCCCCATCCCCTCTCTTTTTCTCTCTCCCTCTCTTTCCTCCTCCCTAACTCTATCTCCGCAGAACTCAATACGGCACAATCTGTCATTGAACAAGTGTTTTCTCAAAGTGCCTCGCTCCAAAGATGACCCAGGAAAGGTAAGACTTCTCTCTCCCCTTCCAACTCTTTCAAAGATGCACTTGGTCAAAAAGGTTTTCGGAGGGAAAAATAACGGAGAAAAAAAGCCGGATACCTCATTCTCTAAGATATGCTCAGGCTGGAATGGAATAACATGTTTCGAAAACTATCATGACTCTTCCACCATCGCTAGGTTATCCAGTCCAAAGCCCTTGCTTTTAAAGATGCCAGACTGATGGTGAAGGAGCCATGCGCTGATTGGAATAGGTCGGAATCGTCAGGTTAAAATCTTCCTCAGCATTTCGAACAGCGCCAATAATAGTGTTCATCCCTCCTCTTCTACTCTCCTATTCTCCTCCCTTTCTCCTCTCCTCCTGTCTTCCCTCTCATCCCTCTCTCCCTCTATACTCTTCTCCTCTCCTCCCTCTCTTCTTCTCCTCTCCTCCCTCTCTCTTCTTCTCCTCCTCTTCTCTTCCTCCCTCTCTCCTCTTCTCCTCCTCCCTCTCTCCTCTTCTCCTCATCCCCCTCTCCTCTTCTCCTCATCCCTCTCTCCTCTTCTCCTCCCACTCCTCTACTTTCCTCCCTCTCACCTCTCCTCCCTCTTTCCTCTTCTACTCTCCTCTACTCCTCTCCTCCCTCTTTTCCCTCCCTCTCCACTCTCCTCCTCTCCTCCCTCTCTCCTCTACTCCTCTTCTCCCCCTTCTCTCCTCTACTCCTCTGTCTTCTCCAGTTACAATTGTTCCAGTGAGATTTTAGTCAGTCGTGCTACTACAGCAGTACCCTGAATGGTTAATTATTCACAAGATGTGCGTCAGGCCCTATTTAGTCAAATGTATATATTATGGACGGAATATGTAATTGTGGCCTAACTATATGTAACCTAGATTTCCTTTTTGAACGTTTAGTGTGTGTGTTTGTGTGTGTGCATGCTTGCGTCTGTGTTAGCGGTTGCATAGTTCACACACACACACACACACACACACACACACAGACATGAGGAGCGCCGTGTAGCTGTGCAGAGGATGGGGACTGAATGCTAATTTCATGTTTTGCTGTAATCCTCTGATATCGACACTCCTGGGAGCTGCTCCACTAAATACAAAATAATCTATTGCTGTATGGATTCCATTCCAGATGCACGGCCAACACGGCCGCATCCTTAATGTTTCATTTGGAATTTTCTCCGCTACGCCCCCCTTCCCCCATCCCCCCATCCCACCCCAACTGAACTCCCCCCCCCCCCCCCCCCCCGCACCGAAGACGACTTCAAAGAGATGCGAGCGGCTCCTTGATTCCACGCATCAATATTGTAAGGTGGCGGCCGGCCTGCTGCCTGGCTGAGATAGGGAGGCAGGGGGAGAGAGGCGTGTCCGGAGATGGGCAGAGATGGGGGGGGGGGGGGGGGGAGTGACTAGCCTACAGTACGCCTCTCCCCCCCCCCCGCCTAGGTGAGGGGGCCAGAGATAGCGAGTCCCGTGGCGAATCCGTCATCGGGCCGCTCTCCAGCCCCGAGGACAGCGGGAGAGGACGTACGATATCCTGCCCAGCTTGTTTTTCTTCTTCTGACCGCTTTCCGGAAGCATCTCTGCCGTAAGCACACTGTTCAGGTGGTGTGACTCGTGTCAGGGGTTTTGTTGTTCCAGAATGGCCTATTTGGTGTTAATAACACAGTGGCCCTCGACCAATCAACCTGCATTTTGGGAGTTGGACCAAATAGAGTACTAGGGACAGAGGACTTGGTGTCATTTCATTTGTTTTATATTGTAGACCACACACACGCCAGCACACACACATACCAGCACACACACACGACAACACACACACACACCAGCACACACACACACCAGCACACACACACACCAGCACACACACACGCCAGCACACACACACCAGCACACACACACACCAGCACACACACCAGCACACACATACCAGCACACACACACACCAGCACACACACACACCAGCACACACACACAACAGCACACACACACACCAGCACACACACACACCAGCACACACACACACCAGCACACACACACACCAGCACACACACACCAACACCAGGCAGTCTTTACTGTTCCAGTATAATGCAGTGTGTTTATTGGTGAATAATTTAACAGCTCTTTTATATGGGTTTGTTTTTTTCCAGGCGGGTCTCTGGGGGCCTTGTGGGGAGATGCAGCCTCCCATCCACCCCCACTCCGCCCCCGCCCCCACTCCCACCGCCCCCTCTCCTCCCAAGGGGCTCGGCTTGAAGAGTTTTTTTTGCCTAATTAAAATCCCCTCCACCCAGCCCAGCTCTGCCCCAGCAGGCTGCTGTGCTTTTCCGGTACCGGTACCGCCGGTCCTGATTCCAGCGATTCCTCATACTGTCCTTTGCCTCCGCCACCAGACGGGCCGTTCTCCCGGTACCGCTACAGAGGAACCGGCGTTATCATCGCCCGATTACAGCCTTGTTAACTCTGTCAGAGATCGCACTAAATCTAAGAAACGTCACTGTGATAGATTTCCGGACTTATCTTTTGTTCCCATTAGATTTTTCCATCTTTTTTTTTCTCCAACACCATTAGTTGGTTGAGAAACTCCTCTGAGGACTATGTGCGTTAACCCTAAGCCTTGGAACAATTTAAAGACTTATTACTATAAATAGTAACGCCGGCACACTGCGCTAGTCTGAGGCCCAAACATTTCCTGAGAAACTAGGGTAGCCGGGTTGCTCGGTATGCGGCTAGTTTGGTCTGGAATAGCAGACAAGGCCGAGACATGAGAGAGCCTGACCTCCCGTTCAACCTGGAATTATCAATTATTCCCTCTCCTAAGGAGTCATTTTAAAGGTTGTGATCTAACTTTCTCTTGACAATTGAGACGCTATCCCTCCATAAAGGAAATACAAATGAAATATTTTTTTACGGGAGAGAGAGAGGGAAAAGAAAAGGTTTTTTGCCGGTTAGAAGACCTTAGGGTGAGAATCTCATTTTAACAACTGTAAGCAGTGTTGCTTTTGGCTTGCAGCATGGAACCCACCATTGAAAAATAAATTAAATGGGGGCCCGAATGCAGAGATAAATAATTGATTTTTTTTAGCTGGTGGAGAGGACTGTATCAGGAGGTAGGTATCTCTAGCCCCAGAGCCAGAACCATTTGTCTCTCCTTGATTAAGTCTCCTCATACCTGAGCAGAAAGACAACACTGCTGCCTCTAACACCAGCGCTTGCTGGCTGGTTCACCGGCTGGTTGGCTGGTTAGGAGGCTTGCTGACAGGCTGGACGGCTGGACGGCTGGCAGACTGGCAGTCTAACTTTAAGGCTGACAGACTGACGATGCGTTTAAGCAGCTTGTCTCTGTCTATCACCCCTGTGCGTGGCAGGGAATGTGCCGTGGTTCTAAAGCAGGGATGTCTCCAGTGTTGCTGCTAGGCTCTTGTGTCAGGGCCTCATCTCTGTTCTGGTCATTGTATGGAGTTATAACTCTCTCTCCCTCTCTCTCCCTTCCCTCTCTTTTCCCCCCCCCCCCTCCCTTCTTTCTCTCTCTCTCTCTCTCTCTCTCTCTCTCTCTCTCTCTCAGGGCTCCTACTGGGCCATAGACACCAACCCAAAGGAGGACACCTTACCCACTCGGCCAAAGAAGAGGCCGCGCTCTGGAGAAAGGGTCAGTCCCTCCGTCTGGCTGAGAGGTCCAGGGCCCTGCCTTTCTTTTGGCTGCTCTCCCTCCTTCTCCCTCCTTCTCCCTCTCTCTCCCTCTCCCTCTCTCTCTCTCTCTCCCTCTCTCTCTCTCTCTCTCTCTCTCTCACACACACGCACAGACACACACACGGTCACGTCCACTCTCAGTGGGAGGTTCTCTATGCAACATCTTCCCAGTGTGTCTGGTTCAGCCTGTCTTGTAGTTGCTCCTTATTAATAAACCAGGCCCCCGGCAACCATTACATACATTGTGTTTTTTTTTTGAACAAACATCAATTAATGTAGATCTGCACGCAGGTTATTCTGAGCAGCAGCTTTTTGTCTTTAATTATGCATGAGCCCTGTCCAGTGTAATGTACAGCCTCGTAGCTTCAGTGAGCCACTCAGATTGACCTGGCTCTGGGGCTTAGCCAGCCTGCCTGTCTGCCTGCCTGTTTCTGCTGTCTGTCTGCCTGTTTCTGCTGTCTGCCTGCCTGTTTGTCTGCATATTTATGCCGTCTGCCTGTCTGTCTGCCTGTTGGCCGATCATCTCTCTTTGAACGTCTGTTGCTGTTCCTCTAGCTGTTCCCTGTCTCTGTATAGCATGTTGGCTCGTCAGACAGACACGTGTGTGTGTGTGTGTGTGTGTGTGTGTGTGTGTGTGTGTGTGTGTGTGTGTGTGTGTGTGTGTGTGTGTGTGTGTGTGTGTGTGTGTGTGTGTGTGTGTGTGTGTGTGTGTGTGTGTGTGTGTGTGTGTGTGTGTGTGTGTGTGTGTGTGTGTGTGTGTGTGTGTGGCAGTGCAGCGGACATGCAGCGGACATGCAGTCTCCATGAAACAGTCCTCTCCTTGTCTGCAGCTGTCTGTCTGTCTCCTTCTAGACTCCAGACCTGAACACTCATTTCTGTTCATTGTCATGAATCAAATGTGATATTGTTTCACAAGCCAATCTTCTTACAGTGAGCAGGTTTAGGGGGACAGACCTGCGATCTGCCCTCGCCGTGTGTGTGTGTCTCTGGGTCTGTGTGTCTGACTGTGTGTGTGTGTGTGTGTGTGTGTCTGTCTGTGTGTGTGTTTGTCTGTGTGTCTGTGTGTGTGTGTGTCTCTGGGTCTGTCTGTCTGTGTGTGTGTGTGTGTGTCTGTGTGTGTGTGTGTGTGTGTGTGTGGGGGGGGGGGGGGGCTTGGTCTCCACCCTCCTTGGAAATATTTTATACAGCGCGTGACCTAAATAAAACGTTGCAAATGTAAATCCTGATTGTCTCGTCAGAGGAGCTGCTATGGTTTCCTTCCGACATGCATGACAGATAAGGATCCCAGGGCCCTATCCTAGCGGCACATTAAGCGCTGATTTCAAAGTGTGTGAGCGGTGATGGGAGTGATTCACTGTGTGTGTGTGTGTGTGTGTGTGTGTGTCTCTCTGCTGCAGGCTTCCACACCATACAGCCTGGAGTCAGAGTCTCTGGGGATGGACTGTATGATTTCAGGAAGTGCCTCCCCGACGCTGGCTATCAACACTGTGACTAACAAGGTGAGAAAGGACGGTAGCAGTCAGCGCAGACCACGCCTTCTCTGCTCTAACCTGGCTGGCTGCTGGTTGGCTGACTGGCTGGCTGGTTAGCTGGATGGATGGTTGGCTAGCTGGCTGCTGTATTGGCTGGCTGGATGGTTGGCTGGCTGCTGGTTGGCTGACTGGCTGGCTGGTTAACTGGATGGTTGGCTGGCTGGCTGCTGTATTGGCTGGCTGGCTGCTGTATTGGCTGGCTGGATGGTTGGCTGGCTGGCTGCTGGATTGGCTGGCTGGTTAGCTGTCTGGCTGCTGGATTGGCTGGCTGGTTAGCTGGATGGTTGGATGGCGGGATGGTTGTTCAGTAACCCCTCATATGTCACCTTCTCCCGAGTTCTTCATTCACCGCTTCACCCTCACATTTCTTCTCCTCCATCCACCCATGTATGTTCCCCCGCCCACACACACACACACACACACACACACACACACACACACACACACACACACACACGCGCGCACACACACACCAACCCCCCTTCCCCATGGGAGCAACGCTTTCGAACAAAACACCCACCACATCCATATCCTCTGCCTTCTCCACCTGTTGCTTCTGCAGACACACACCCAACACACATCTGCAGCGCTCCACTGGAGCCAAGCCTCCATGCTGTCTTATATACACACACGCGCACACACACACCCCAACACAGCATCAGCTTCTGTGCTCTCACTCATCAACTGAACCATACTCTCTGTGATGACTGGCCTTGCTGTGTACAGCCCCATGTTCTCTGTGCTCTGTGTGTGTTTATGGTTAGCTATAGAGATACCTTGACACACGCTACAGCTACTAACACAGCCACACACACAGCCACACACACAGCCAAACACACAGCTACTAACACAGCCACACACAGAGCCACACACACAGCCACACACACAGCCAAACACACAGCTACTAACACAGCCACACACAGAGCCACACACAGAGCCACACACAGAGCCACACACACAGCCACACACACAGCCAAACACACAGAGCCACACACACAGCCACACATACAGAGCCACACACAGAGCCACACACACAGAGCCACACACACAGAGCCACACACACAGAGCCACACACACAGCCACACACACAGCCACACCCACTGCCACACACACAGCCACACACACAGCCACACCCACTGCCACACACACAGCCACACACACATACTGAATATGTTAAAGTGTAGACCAAGCCTGCTTGAAACGGGTGGTGTGTGTGCATGCGTTCGTGCGCGCGCGCGCGTGTGTGTGCATGTATATACACGTGTGAGTGGATATATAGCCTTCTATGAATGGAGGGGGTCCGTGCGGGAGCGAGGGAAGCGCTGACTGTTGGTTCTAAGAGTGCTACTCTCACTCAGAAATGTAAATGGGCTTTTTAACCTGAAGCCCTCTCCACCAAGCCCACCAGGGCCAGCTCTCTGGAGGACTGTTAAAAAGCCCACAAGTCTCTTATTCTTTTACCGCAGAAATTCACAAAAAGAAAGAAAGAAATATGGAACGGTCTAGTATTAACCGGGGGGTGTGGAGAACGGGGGATTATTGCTACAGCGAGCGTGTGGGTGCAGGAGAAAGTCAAAGAGAAAAACGACGTTCAAATGTTTCGTCGTGAAGGAAGTCATCCGATTAAGTACGGTACTTATGGGTGGGGGGGATTCGATTTTTTAGGCTACAAGGGAAATGTCATGGGTATCTTACCGGACTGCATGTAAACTTCTCATTCATTACCTCAAACTATCTGACTCGTATCACACTGGTCGAATAGATTTACCGAGTTTGTCCAAAAACAAAAGCGATGATCGATATGCCCACGTTTTTGGTGCGCGGAACTTGAATGAATAACAGCGGCTTTGTAACGTCGGTGGTGACAAGGACAGCTCCCTGAGCTGTTAACAGCAGCCATGGGTACTGAACCTGCTCTGAAAATAGACAAATGACAAACAGGAGCTTTTGTTCATCCCTGGTGCGTTCAGCTCCCAAGTCTCACGCTGGCTGTTTGAAAGCAGAGAACACAAAGCTGGTACAATGGTGAACATTTCTTCTCCCATTTAACCCTGGTACACTTTAGACATCATAGACTAAACTCTGGACTTTTTTGCCTCAGGCGAGGATGTGGTGTGCGTATTTGTACGTGCCTATGTTTGTTTGTGTGTACGTGCGCTTCTAAGGCAGCGCGTGTCTACAGGTTATAGAGTTTGTGTGTGTGTGTGTGTGTGCGCGCATGTGTAAAGGAATGTTTTCAGATGTGTCTTTTGTTCTGCTGATTGTAAACATGTTCCTTGCTGTGGTAAACTGAGGTGAACAGCATCAGATCTGCTCTCCTCTGGAGAGCTTGTTCCCCTCTCCCTGTTCCTCTGTCAACACAGAGCAGGCCACGCCTCTGACAGCACTCTGGAGCACAGGAATCTCTCTTTTCTTATATCGGGTCTCTGTCTTTCAGTCTATATATCCCTCTACCTCTCGCTGTCTGTCTCTCTTTCTTTTTCTATCGGTCTCTGTCTTTCTGTCTATATATACCTCTCCCTCTCTCGCTTTCTTTGTCTCTCTTTTTCTTTCTTTCTGTCTTTCTGTCTCTGTATCCCTCTCTCTCTCTCTCTCTCTCTCTCTCTCTCTTTGTCTCTCTCTGTCTTTCTGTCTCTGTATCCCTCTCTCTCTCTCTCTTTGTCTCTCTCTTTCTTTCTGTCTCTGTCTTTCTGTCTCTGTATCCCTCTCTCTCTCACTCTCTCTTTGTCTCTCTCTTTCTTTCTGTCTCCCGTCTTTCTGTCTCTGTATCCCTCTCTCTCTCTCTCTCTCTCTCTCTCGCTCTCTCTCCCTGTGTCGTTCTCTCTCTTTCTGTCACTGTCTTTGTCATTCTGTATTTCCTACCTTTTTCTTTCTTTTCTCTCCCCCTCTCTGTCACTCTCGCTCTCTTCCTCTTTCTCTCACTGTGTCGGGGGGGGAACCTTGTCGCAGTCTGACAACTCTCTCCCTCTCTCTCTCTCCACCGTCTTCGCTCTTTCTTTCTTCCGTGAACGGTGAAAAAAGTCTCATTTTTCTCCCCCTTATCCGTCGCTCTTCCTCTCCACCTCGCGCTCCCGTGCGAAGGGGGGGGATCGCACGCCACGCCGCCTGCCGTTGTAGGCGACACCTGGGCCGATCTCTCTGTTTGATTTCATAATCCATCCCTCCTGCTCCAGATTAGCCTCACATGGAAGACACCTCTGGCTCTGCTTAATTCACCGCTAAGAACAGAAGGCTGGCTCGCTAGCAAACACCACAACATCCCACATCACACACCGTGGTTACCAGGGTGTGTACAAGCTCTTGCCTGTGTCGGCATGCTCTGCGAGCAAGTGTGTGTGTTTTTTGAAAACCGTACCACTTCGTGAGCGAGGATGGGAAATACACCCACAGTTTAAAGTGGAAAAGGACATCGTCCTTACTTAAACACATCACATCACTTTGCGCAGCCGCGCACTGGACTTGACCAGCTCCACGGGGGGGCCGTGCTCAGACACGTCCGAGCCCTGAGCCGCAAGCCAGGGTCTCCTTCTGCCCCCCGCCCCCCCCCCTTTAGCGAATCCTGGAGCCTGGTCCCCTACCAGACCCACGGTGGAGCAGCTGCAGTCCCCTTCCTCTTGCATGCACACACACCCAAATCCTCAAAGCTCCCTGCTTATTAATATACTTTGTCTTTGTCACCGAGAGAGCGATAGAGAGAGAGAGAGAGATAGAGAGATGAGCAGATAGGCAGCAGTGATACTCTGCGAAAGTGTGTGGACTCAACTCTTTTGGCCATTATGCACGGCAGTTAGGCTGGACAAGTCTAATCCTATTGACTTGAATGGTCGTGTGTGTGTGTGTGTGTTCCCTGGCTGTGTGTGTCTATGGCAGCGCCACAGAATGCTGGCACACAGTGCTGAACACACACAGACCCAGGCCTGTTCTACTGCTGAACGCACAAACACAGGCTGGGCACACACACATAGGCTGGACACACACATAGGCTGGACACACACACACAGGCTGGACACACACACACAGGCTGGACACACACACATAGGCTGGACACACACACACACACATAGGCTGGACACACACACACACAGGCTGGACACACACATAGGCTGGACACACACAGGCTGGACACACACACACATAGGCTGGACACACACACAGGCTGGGGACACACACACACACACAGGCTGGACACACACACACACACACACACAGGCTGGACACACACACAGGCTGGACACACACACACACACACACACACACACAGGCTGGACACAAATACACACACACATAGGCTGGACACACACACACACACAGGCTGGACACACACACACACAGGCTGAACACACACACTAGCCACCACGCTTGAAGCCAGGCTTCTCCAGAAGCAGACTGTCACCACAGGCAAGTTTGGCATTCCAGACATGGCTCAGTCACAATGGGGTCACCCCGTCAGTCCTGTCTGCTATCCTGGATGGTTCCACTGCTGTGGTTATTTACCGCCCCGCCGTGGATCCAGACCAGCACCTCTTCCCCCTTCGCGACGAAAGCAGCGACGCAGAACCTTCCCAGACAATAATGAAGATTGTCGTTCCGAAGCGCTTTCGGTCGGTGTGGCCGGCTGTACCGTAAAGGTCAGGGTCTCTGTTGTTACTGAAGACCTTTGTTAACTGTCCCCAAACGATTTGCACCCGGACAGAATGCTCGGACGTGGCTGGTGGTGTGACCTTTTAGAGGGGAGGGGGGGGGGGGACGACCCTCCGTCTCCTCCTCTCGCTTCCCCCAGAGAGAGAAACACTGGGGAAGGTGTGGGGGTGTGTGCGGGGGGTAGTGTGTGTGTGGAGGTGCGTCGGTGGGGTGTGTGTGTGTCTGTGGGGTGGGGACTGTGTGTGTGTGTGTGGAGGTGTGTTTGTAAGGAGTTGATGCTTTCACCATCCCTCTCACTCACTTCAGAAAATACTACAGGCTCTCTTTCTAATCCTCCCATCCTTCTCACATTTACATTTATTCATTTAGCAGGCGCTTTTATCCAAGGTGACTTACAGTAAGTACAGGGACATTCTCCCTGAGGCAAGTGGGGTGAAGTGCCTTGCCCAAGGACACAAAGTCATATAGCCACAGCGGGGGCTCGATCTCACAACCTTCCGATCATGAGGCCAACGCCTTTAACCATTGAGCCATCTGACTCCCACTCTCCACATCTTCAACCTGTATGCAGGCTAAACACCAGCCATCCCAGATCAGGTGGTTTATATCCTCATATTCTCTGCCTGGTGTCATGTGTTGGGACCGAGGTGCTCCATTGGATATCAGGTACACTAACGCCTCCGTGTTGTCTTTGCAGGTGGCGTTGTACAACCCAGACCAGGATGGCAGTGACAGCCCCAGAAGCAGCCTTAACAACAGCATGTCTGACCAGAGTCTGGCCTCCGTCAACCTCAACAGTGTGGGCAGTGTGCACAGCTATACCCCGGTAACCTTCCACCCAGAACCACCTCTTAGCCCTGCTCCTAGCTCGACCATAGGACCGCAGAGCTGCTGGGATGTGAACACATACTGGAGCTTAGCTACGGCGGTCGGCTTGCGTTCCCTAATCGTCTGATGTGAGCTATTATGGGAGAGGGCTCTGTATTAGAAGAGAGAGGCTGCGTCTGTTGGCTGCGTAGGCAGGAGACCACTCCAGGTCTTTGTGCGTGTGTGTGTGTGTGTGTGTGTGTGCGCGCGTGCGTGTGTGTGCGTGTGGTGATCCTCAACATGAGAGACCTGAATCTCGTCTCAGGCCGTCTCAGGCTAGGTGTTCCCAGGATGGGGGAAGAGAGAGACCAGGTGTGAGGAGGTGGAGATCAAGACGAGACGTGTGGATCAACACCGGGAAGAGTTCAGAGAAAGGAAAGAAAGAGAGAGAGAGAGAGGTAGAGAGAGTGTTCTCTTTGTTGCAATCTGCCAGAGCAGGCGAGAGCAGGGTGGATGCCCCCTCTGCATGGCTAGACCAGACCTGGGGGGGGTTGAAGGATGAGAGAGTAGCACGCGCCCCTGCGGAGCACCACAAAAAAAAAAGAGACAGCCTCTTCCTGTGATGTCATCCCACCTGGGACACCCTCTCTTTGGTGCGGCCCTCCCCCCTATCCCAGAGTGCCTCCCTGCTCCGGGCGCTGAGCAATTGATCCAGCAGTGAGTGTCTACTTGAGCTTAATTCCACCTTCTCTCTTCACTCCAACAAGCCCAGCCCCGAAGCACTGGTACCACTCCGCCGCTAGAACCAGGAAGCTCGGCTGCTGGACTGTTTTTGAGGGCAGTTTTTTTTTTTATCGGTTTCCTTCCCTTTAAAGAAGGAAAGACGCCCACTTTTACACAAGAGAGAAACACGGTTCTGGTGTTGATGAATTCACCCCGAGTGACCCCCGTGCTAGACATGCCCGTCGCCGCAGAGTAAAGGTCTCCTCGCGTCACTGTGACTCACCGGAAAGTCTGAGAGACGGAGCGGAGCCGGAGGCTAGCCGCTAATGCCCTCTTCTTTCGCAGGGGCACAGCTCGGATATCGACCACCTACACGAGCACGCAGGCAAAATGAATGCTTATTTGTACAAGGCGCCGGTATTGATTTTGGTTTTAAATACATTTTGCCGGCCACCTGAGTATTGGCTTTGTGTCCGTTCAGATCGCTCTGTTCGGAAGGAGAAGCGAAGGCTTTTGAAGGCGGTCCGGGCCCCGGCCCGACGGAGGGCTCACAAGCTAACAGTTTGAAGTGACTGATGATGCGGCCGGCGGATGCTAACAGGCCTCTCACCCCGCCGGCCTCACTCTCTCGGAGGGCCTCGGTTAACACGGCGTGCTGCTTACTGAAGGGGAACAAAAAGGCCTGAAAAGACCACGCTTTACGGTGAATAGTGAATAGCCCGGTGCCAACTTCTCGTGGGCGACTAAGAAAGCTTCCGGATGGCACCGTGGGAGAAGGGGGGGTGACGGTGCTGATCAGCTGACGGGGGGAGGGGGGGATGGGGGGTCAGATTTCCTTTCCTCTCTGGCCAGAGACGGTCCTCCCCCCCCCCCCCCCCCTCCCCGAGCGTGTTTGATCAAGGTCGAGGTTGCGTGGCCGTTTCCACGGCAACCGGCGCATCCAGTTAGCCCGACAGTGAAAACGGAGAGAGAAAAAAAATCGGCGATGGGATCGGAAAAAACTCCGCTCGTTGTCCGAGCCCCATCAACAGGCAGCGGCGCATCCTGTCGAGGTGTGTACGAACTCTGACCCCCCCCCCCCCCCCCCCCGTCTGTCCTCTCTCCCCTGCAGGTGAGCAGCCACCCGGAGCCCGTGTCCCAGGCCCTGAGCATGCAGCAGCCCCCCCAGCCCCAGTACAGCATGCCAGAGAGAGACAAGCAGCTGCTCTTCTCTGACTTTGAAGATCTCAGTGCCTCCTTCCGCAGCCTGTACAAGTCTGTCTTTGAGCAGTCCTTCAACCAACAGGGTAGGTGTGGCCTTCGTCCTACGACCAGCCGAAGACAAAGATACTGAGAGACTTTCTAAATCAGGTGTCACCAACCCTGGTCCTCGAGGGCCGCTGTCCTGAAGGTTTTAGTTGTTTCCCTGCTCCAGCACACCTGATTCTAATTAATGGTAATTATGAGGCTTCTGCAGAGCTTGATAAGGATCCATTCATTAGAATCAGGTGTGCTGGAGCAGGGAAACATCTAAAACTGTCAGGACAGTATCCCTCGAGGACCAGGATTGGTGACCCCTGTTCTAGATGCTACTCTATGGTTCCTACTCTAGTTACTTGTTGATGGTTCTCAACTGTTGTGTCCTATATTCGGGTCTAGGCAATGGTTTATACCCTCAAAATGGTGTCAGTGGCTCCAACCAGCCAATCAGAGGGCTTATTCAATTCAATTGATCTCTATCCAGAGATTATCCTTTATTTGTCCGGCCGTGGGGAAATTGCAGTCTGCAACAGTATAGTACAGGAAGGCTGCACATTATACTACATTTACAAATTTATGTTATACTGATTATGGCTGGCTCTACTGGGTGGAGTCTGCATGTCCTCCCCATGTTACCATGGGTTATGTCCGGGCACTCTGGCTTCCTCCCACCGTCCAAAGACATGCATGCATTGGACATTGTGAGAAATTGCTCCGAGTGCATAATTGTGATAGTGAATGGTTGTCTCTGTGTTGCCTGTCACTTTCTGTGTGATAGCCCTGCGACTAGCTGGCCCCAGTCCAGGGTGTACCCGAAAGTAACTGGGATAGGCTCCAGTCACCCATGACCCCTAACGGGAATAAGCGGCACCGCTAATAAGCAGTAGATAATGAGGGAATGAATGCTATACTGATACTACCATGCTGCTACTGTGAACTTCTGCACATGGCCCTGGTCTTTACCCACAACAGACTAACACTGTGCCAGGGACTAGCATAGTAATGCTTTATATTGCATGATATTTGTCAAGTACGTACTGAAATGGAGTAGAATATGTATTACTTGCTGGATTTACTATGAAAAACATTTTGCACTCAAGGATGGATCTTTTCTGATGTCATTAAACCCCTCTATGTAGCCCACATAATATAGGATTGACAAAGGTTCGCATTAGGATGACATTTGTGTTCTGCGCGTATATAGCTTTCCAAAGAGCCTAGCTGCGCTTTCAAAAATGCTTTTCAGTCCTTTAATCTGACTGACGAAAATGAAAAGCACTTGACAAGCTGGTTTTCCCAGGTCAGGGCTGCGCAGCCTACTCTCCACGAATCAAACACTCTTCTCTCCGATGTTTTTGGCTAGCGTTCCTCTCCGTTCTGTTTTTAGGACGCGTTTCATTCGTTTCTTTTGATTATATTTCTTTCCACGTGCGCCAAAGAGTCAAACTCTCTTACTTGCAACTTGTACTCCCTTGCAATTAAAACACGTAAATAAGGGAGCGAGAGGATTTCACACCCGGTCCGATTGTCAGACAGCGAGCTAATTCACCCGCTTTGATACTGGTTAACCCTGTGAGGCCGTACGTATCATATTTGATACATACATTTCTGGAGCTCATTGCATCACCATTAAACGTAAACTTTGCATGAAACCCTTTTGCATGAACTCTTTTACATGTATGCTTCCCCGTAGTGGACATACTTCGCTTTCCCAACGTTTGGATGTCAGAATCAGAATCAGAATCAGAATCAGAATGGGGGTTTATGATTCTGATTCTGATTCTGATTCTGACATCCAAACATTGGGAAAGCGAAGTATGTCCACTACGGGGAAGCATACATGTAAAAGAGTTCATGCAAAAGGGTTTCATGCAAAGTTTACGTTTAATGGTGATGCAATGAGCTCCAGAAATGTATGTATCAAATATGATACGTACGGCCTCACAGGGTTAATGAGCTCGCATTATTATTCCGGGCCAGCGCGCTAATTGCTTTTTGTATTTCCCCCGTTGGACAATGGGCTTTCTGCGGCGATAAGAGACGCACCTTTGTCACCCGGGCGGTGAGTGGTGTGTGTGGATTGCGGCAGAGCGAGGGGCTGGAATCGGCTCTAAAAGCACTCCAGCGGAATAGCTTCGGCGAGGGGCGGCTTTGACTGGCAGGTCCACCCCAGTCTTTCGTCACAGAGCAGGGGGGGGGAGGGGGGGGGGGTGATTGCCGCTGCTGTCTAGGGCAGATGTTGACCGTGTTCCTGGCAGGCCTGGGGAGGAACAGGGAGGAGCAACGACAACAATAATGGAATTGTCAAAATGGAGACATTCCAGGAAAGCTCCCTAGATTTTACAGCTCAGCTGTGTTCGCTCTCACGGTCAGTAGTGCCTAGTCACTGCTGTTGTTGAGTTTGCCCTCCTTCCTTGCTCAAGTCCTTAGTCCCGTTCGTAATAAATGCTTTCCTCTCTTCGTTTGAGAAACATTTTCACTAATGTATGTGATTATGCGTTGTAAAACGGCCATAAAAAAAAATCTTTAGACTTGATTGATTGACTGATCGATTGATGTGTGTGTGTGTGTGTGTTTGCAGGTCTGATGGGCATCCCCTCTGAGTCGTCCCAGCAGACACACACTTCCTGCTCCTACCAGAACTCTCCCAGCGGTGCCATCATCTCCCAGAACAGCCTGGCTAACAACCACCCCAACAACCACCCTAACAACCACCCCAACAGCACAGGCCAGCTGCCCCTGTCCCACCCCCCCCAGGGCCACCCGGGCCACGGCTCGCCCCACACACAGCACCTGCCCCAGCAGGGGCAGCACGGCCCGCACCAACACAACCAACACAACCAACACGGCCAACACAACCAACACAACCAACACAACCAGCACGCCCAGCACAGTCAACACAGCCAACACCAACACCCCCAGCACGGCCAACACCCGCAGCACAGCGCGCACCCCCAGCACCCATCCCACAGCCCTCACACGCAGCCCCACCCCTTGCAGCACGCTCAGCACACCACGCACCCTTCCCAGCATGCCCAGCAGCACCAGAGTCTGTCCCACCAGCCCCACCCTGCCCAGCAACAGATGACCTGCAACACAGGTAAGACCTGCCGTCTGGACTCTACACCACACACACACACACACACACACACACACACACACACACACACACACACAGGTGTTCACAGAGACACAATCTTTGCTTGCCAATACACCCCCCCCCACACACACACACACACACACACACACACACACACACACACACACACACACCCACACACACACACACCCCCACTCCTCGGTACACAGCTGGACCTGGTCGATCGTCACTGTCTGCTGGTTCCTGCTGCTGCTATCTGAGGAGTAAATCATCAACAGATTCATGCAGCTTTCTGTGAGAACAAAGCCTGTGCTGCAGATAGCAGCTCCTGTCTGGACTCCTCACAGTGGAGGCAGCGCCACCCGGTGGCCAGAACGCAAAACACTCGCGCCGTGTAACAGGACGGGAATGCACATCGAAACCATCAGAATCAGAATGGGGGTTTAATCGCTATGCAAGATTTACAAACATAGAATTCACTGTGGCAGAAATGAGCAAACATGGAACATATAAGCGACATAATGATAAAAAATGAATACAATGTAAAATACACTACAATTTTGATACAGATAACATAGAAGTACAAGTAACATAAGTACAATGAATACAATGTTCGCTGTTGTGTAACCCGAGCAGAATTTAAACGAGTACCAACCGAGGATGATTGACAGAAAGAAAGAAAAAACGTGAAAGTAAGACGCTGTTGTGTGTGTGTGTGTGTGTGTGTGTGTGTGTGTTTGTGTGTTTTTGTGTGTGTGTTTGTGTCGGCAGGTCTGCCCTCAGACTGGTATCCCACCAAGCTGGACGCACTGAAAGAGAGCTGCCGCATTGCCAGCAGCTATAACTGGGCTGATGTGGATCTTTCTCCCTTCCAAGGTATGGCCCTCATCAGCTTTCAGTGTTGGCTACAGCCAGCGGTATTTAAACTAGAAGGAGCTCCTACCAGGCCTGGGTCTGGCTTCATCCTGCAGTCAACTTCCAGTACCACAATCTTTTCATTTCACCAAAACTGTTAAAAAAGACTTACCACTACTGGTTTCATTTAAAAAAATCTAGTTGAGTTGTATTAATAGTTTATTAAATTTAGATTAATTTTAGGTTAGATTATAGATTTTAGATTAATTAAACCTAATTTGATTAAAGTTAGATTCAAGTTAATGTCAGGAACAATTGATGACAACAAATGACTAAATGGCACAATGAGGTAAATGAGGTAAACCTATAAGCCCAAGAACTCAGACCTCGGTTTTCCTGCTGCACAAGTCCCTCTTACAAACCTTCATACAGCCAATCACGTCTATCAAACCAAACACACTGCAATGTGCATACAGTAAACTATTCATGCGCAATAATTGGAACTTAAAAGCCTTAAATGTAATGGTGAGGCGGATGTCTCCTCGAAATATTCCCAATGTTCATCTCTAGAGGAAATTGAGAGAACATTTATTTAGTAGTACTAAGTAGTTGGAGTAGGCCTTGGAAAGAAAAAAAAAACTTGAAATGATACGTTTCACAAAAGCACTTATGAAGTGAGACAAGCATATTAGATGGGGTATTTTATACACTTAGTAGCTACTTTAACTCTGTGCTCGTATACGTGTGTTGTGTGTTTGTGCCCACAGGTCTGAAGGAGAGCATGAGACAAGCGGAGCTAAACAACTGGTCCTTGGAGCCCACCCAGATCGCTGACCTCTGCTCCTCCATCAACCAGTTCTTCACCCGCACCGGGGTCATCCAGCCTCAGGGGGCAGTGCAGCCTGCTGTCTGCCACAGCTCCATGCACCCCAACAAGCCCACTCAGCACATCACCACAGGGCAGCTAGCTGGTAACTACCTCCCCCCTGAACCGCACCCTCCCGCGGCCTCGCATCCGCACCGAGATCCGGTATGTTTAGCTGTTGGTGTTTCCGTCGGGGGGGTGAAGTTTCACACCTGTGTGTTCGTCTGTCTTCAGGTAATCTCTACATGGATTCCAGACAGAGCTTGTCTATGATGGGGCCCCCTGGTTATCCTCATATGCCTCCCATGAGCAACGCTGGGCCCACCATGACAGGTGTGTTTGTGTGTGCGTGTGTGTGTGTGTGCGCGTGTGTGGGCGTGCCTATGTGATTCTGCACATTCCTACATTTTCTCATTCGGTTATCAAACTCTGTAATCACTCTGTGAGTGCAATAGATAACCAAGGACTGGGTGTGAAGCGTTGTAATGACAGTACTGTATTTTGACCCAGGGTACGGTCTAGTCTTACGCACAGCGCAACAATAATCTCTACCAAAAAACAACCTCTTTGACCCTTGACCCTTGTCCTGTGTTCCTCAGGTCACCACGCCCAGATGAACCAGCAACACATGATCGTCCCCAGAAACTTCCCCATGCAGCGCATGCCAGCCGACGACATCCAGGATGACTTTGACTGGGACTCTATCGTCTAGCTTCAACCACCCCCCCCCCCCCAACCCTCTCCCCCGGAACAGGAAGGGAGGGTGGAGGAGACGAGAAGGACGAGGAGGGGGAGGAGCCACAAGGCAGGGGCGGTCGGGATGCAGAAGAAATCGAGGCGAAAGAGAGACTTCAGAGGCTAGACATTTTTACAATCAAAACGAAAAACAAAACACAAACCAACAAACAAACAAAAAAACGTTGAGAGAAAGAAAAAAAAATGTTACTTTGAAGACAATCATATTTAGTCGGACATGTTTCCAGTGACGTCTCGCCTTCTTATCCGGAGATAAACGACACATGTTCATGTCTAAATCCCATTCTCCTCGACCCCCCCCCCCTCCCCCCTTCCAGCCGTCAGCTTTCTCTCCTGCCCTCTATCCCACCCCCAATCCCTTTTGCCAGCCCAGCCAGCAGCCTCCCCCTCCCTCCTCCTCTCCACCCCAGCCCCTACATGTTGTGTGATTTGAGCGACGTGTGTTGCCTTGTAATCCTTCTCGTGTTGACTTGGGCCTTAGATGCCTCTTGGATCAGTTTGTCTCTTCCTTGTTTTTGTTTTTTTAGTTTGTTAGTAGTTTTTTTGGGAGTTGTAGTTTTTTTTTCTTCTGTTTTGGTGACGCAGAGGTGGTTTCTGGATGGTGTGAGGGCAGGTTTACAGTCACGGAGGGTACACACAGGGTGTTTTTAGCTTTGAACCAGTCTTGAGGTGTCAATCACAGAGATGCTGCGTCAGAGAGGTGATATTCATCGACAGTCCTAATTGCCCATCCTGTGTGGTTTCTTACTGTAGACTAGTTATGTCCGTTCAGCTAATGTACCTGCAGTATCTGTGATGTGTGCTGCCCACTCCAACTATACAGTCGGATTTGTACCTGAAGCAGAGTTGATCTGCCGGATCGCTCTCTTGATGGGCCTACTGTGAGTGACCAACAAACCGTGCAACGTCGATGTGATTCACCCAGCTGCAGTCATCATCAGTCTGTGTCATGTCCTCTGAAACTGGCTCCTTATCTCCCTAGATGTGACTCGGTCTAAAGCAGGCAGAAGATATGCTAATATACAATCATAACAGAAAGGAAGTTGGATGTCTGTGTGTGTGTGTGTTGTGTCTGTGTGTGTGTTGTGTGTGTGTGTGTGTGTGAGAGTACTGTTTTGTGAGTTTTTATTGTAATTTAGGGCTAAGATCGATTGCTGTGGTGATCTATGAGCACAACACAACCAGAGGCACAGAGTGGACAGAAATGCCCCCTCAGAGGGGAGTCCTCGGGAGAGGGGGGTGGTGGGGGTTAGAGCAGCCATGCTAGAGTGTCCTCCCTGCCTCCTAACCTCTCCCTTATTCAGTCAGACTGCTTCTCTTTACGATTTATAGACTTAGTACATTTAACCCCACACACACACTCAAATGGAAGGATTTGATTCCCCGCCCCTAGATACAGATGCAAACGTGTTATTTTAAGACTATAAGATGATTATAATTTTTTTTCATTTTTATACCAATTCCTGTGACAATCATGCCATTTTTTTATTTGTTGTGATATCGCGGGGCTTTTTGATGGCTTGGATTCCAGCCTGGTATCTTTTCAGAAACCTACATTTTTAAGCAGTGACTTCCTCTTATAGCAGGATATGACGTCGAACGGAAAGAGGCGGAGCCTGTCCTTTTTATCATACTGACATTGAATAGGATCTTCTGTTGAGCCATCGACACTGGCCCCCTCTCACTCCAGCCCCCTCTTGTTGTTCTAACAGTTATTTGACCGTCCGAGTCTTTAGATATTAACATTGTATTCGTTTGTTGAACCTTTTTGTCTGCTTGGTCCCAGATTTAGCTCTCTGTGTTTCTGCTTCTAGTGACAGCTGGGATGTGCCACATGGCCTCGTCTGCTCTCAGGGTCTGGTGGAAAAGCTTGGCTAGCGCGGACTGCGACCCCAAAGCCCAGTCATGATACAGTCGGGTATTCAGTCAGGATATGGCAAGACTGTGGAGGCTGTGGCGGTGTGTGTGTGTGTGTGTTTGTGCGTAGCGCTGGCAGGGTCCAGTGTGTCGGCTCAGGCTTGGGCACGGTCTCAGACACGGCAGGGGGGCTTCTCCCCTTGTGGGGCCTCGCAGACGAGCTGGTTGCAGAAGAGCTGGTTGCAGATCAGCATTTTATCGAGTCTGAACACTAGAGGGCTGTTAAGTCTGCCTCCTTGGAAATGGCCGGGTTGGCTAGTGCAGGGGGAGGCAACCCTGGTCCTAGGGAGCCACTGTCCTGAAGATTTAAGCTCACCTGATTCTAATGAAGAGTTGTTAACAAGCTCCGTGGAAGCCTCATCATTTTCCTCCATTAGAATCAGGTGTGCTAAAGCAGGGAAACGTCTCAGATCTTCAGGACAGTGGCTCCCAAGGACCAGGGTTGCCGACCCCTGGGCTAGTGCAACGGGAGGTGATTGGAAGATAGAAACAAAGTACAAGACAATGATTTGATCAACAGGTCAGGCACCATTCTGGGTCTGTGTGGGATTTTGTCTTTGTGTCTGGCTGTGTGTGTCTGTGTTTGAATCGGTGTGTATGGACAAGTCGTTTTAAAAAGGGTTTTTGAATACCGCTGGAGATGAACCTGCCGGAGAGATTACAAAGACGAGAAGAAAAAAAATAAAAAAAAATAAGCCTTGTTACAATATGGGAGAGAAGTACTGCTGATTGAGGCCTATTTTATTCAGTGATGTGTGTTGTTGTGCTTCTTGTAAATAAATGTCTTTTCAATCATCCCTTTTTCCTCTTGGGGTTGGGGACATTAAGGCAGGGGGTGGGTCTTGTGAAAGAGAGGAGGGGAAAAGAATAGAGTATTTTGTTATTATCCAATCAGAGGGTGGCACAGTATGTATATATCTATATTGTATATATGTGATGAAAATGCGTTTGCTTTTTGTGTGACACTACCTTTTACCTGTACTATGGTTCTACATTCAGTGTTTCAATGTTGATAATATATATTTTTTGTTTGTTTTTAGATTTCATCTTTGTCATTTCTTGTATTTGTTTTCTTTTTCTCCTTTTTGTCCTTTTGGTTATTGCACGGTTTATTACTTTTGCTGTCCAATGAGGTGACACAGCTCTCTTTGTATTGGTTTAGTGCTGTAAAATAACTCCCAAGTGTTATTAGAATTGTCAATACCACCCCAGCCCCATCCCCAATATGCATGAATGGCACTTAAAAGAAATAAAATATGTTAACTTCACTGTGGAATAGGCTGTTGTTTGTGAAATTATTATTGTGAAATTTATTTTTAAGTTAAGACAATAAGACATTCAGGTACAGTAATCCCTCATTTTTTTTTTTTACAATTAATATACTGTACGATTCAAGTTAAATTAAAGATTCATGCATTCCGTAATGCCGACCTACAGCCGCACAGCTTTTACCCTCCTGTAGCATGTCCACAAGTTGAACTTTTTCTGCGACTGTTAACATCTTCCTCTGCCTTTTGGGTCCGACCGCAGGTGCCTTTGTCGGTGCAGAACGTTTTGTCGACATTATTGGTTAAGAGAATTTGCTTGTACAAGAGACATTTACGTGTATTTTATTTGGCTAGCTGTTTTGCACGTGTACAGTACATACAGTTTTTCAGTAAACCGCAACATTATTGATGCACAGGTAGAGAAGAAGCAGAGAGACTGTTCAGCCAATCAGAATGCAGAACACAATACACAAAAAAAAAAACGTGAAGTAGCGAAGCTGTGAAAAGTGAACCGTGATATAGCGAGGGATTACTGTACTGTTGTGACTCACTAACACAACAGCAGATGTAGCTGTTACTCAGGGTGCTGCTGTGTCGCTGTCTGTTCTGGAATATTCTTTGGGATATTTTTGTATTCCTCTGTAATGGGGAGATGAAATCGAAATGTATTTGTATAGCAAATCTTTTTTTCTTCAAGCAATGTCACAGAGGCCTTCACATACACACATAGAACTGCACCTAAACCAGCCTAAACCCTCGAGGAAGACAACACATTGGGAGGGAAACCTTGGGAGGAGCAATTCAGTGCAGGATCTCCCTCTAGGTAGATCAGATCAGTTTAAACCCTAGAAATATACTGTACTCTAAATGTTCTCAAATTATATTGATTGTGGATTTTATCTTACACACACCGCACAGATCAGTGTACTTTTTATTTATTGAGCATAGTTCAATGTCTGATTAGTCATTTTGTTTTCTTTAATGTGTTTGGTAACACTTGTTTTCTTGTGGATGGCATGACGTTCCTGCACAGAAACAGTATACCCCTCTGGATTCCAGATCAATGGTTTATTGCGACTGACACCCTGACCCTCCCATTTCTCATAGGACCCTCCCATCCGGACTTTCACCCAACCACTTGACTTGTAATGCCCTCAGTGGCACCCACATAACCCCCAACCCCAACCCTCCCTCTCTCCGCCTCACATGCCTGCCCTTTCAGCAGTCTTCTGGCTCTCCATCTCCACAGACCAGTGTGTGAGTTAGGGGCTTGGTGTAGTTGGCCTGCTGTGACTGAGAGGGAGACGGGCAGACGGACAGGGACTCGGCCTGCAGCAGCTCTTGGAGACGTTCGACTCAGTCAACCGTTCTGACTTGCTGACAGACGGACAGCACCAGAGACAGGTGGACAGACAGACAAACATGATGAGAGTTCCACAGCTGCTTCTGCTGTTCCTGGCTGTGCACCTTTCTAACACAGCTCCAAGATGTAAGTCACTGCATCACTGAAATCTTTCTTAATCAAGTGCCTTGCTATGCAGCTGGGTAATGAAAGCGTTATGAAAGCGTTATATTTGAGTATCTCAATATCTCTTGTTCGGTGGCATTTCCAGGTAATGATCTGACACGCAGGTATATCGAAATCAACATTTTGATCAGTCTCAGATCGTAATGGTTGTATTTACAGATGTATCGCACAAGCTTTGCCCTGTGTGTCAGCAAACACTTGTTACTAATGAGATCACCTACAGCTCTATTCTTCAAGTGCTGTTGGACGTATGTTACATAATAGTACCAAGTGGTTACAGAAATATATTTTAAGGTGTTCCTCTGCATTACGCAGTGAGTTCCTGTTTCCGATAGGCGTGTTCATCTCCCTCCCTGAATCATGTGTCGTTCCAAACGGACAGAGGGATGTATATCCCTCCCTTGAACTAAACTTGGAGCCCTCTTGCCCCTCCCACCTCCCCCTCCACCAAAAGCCCCCATATAGAGTATGCGTCCCATCTGGGAAACCGTTAGACTTCCCTTTAACTGTTATATTTAACTTTCAACCTTTATAAGTGGTCCATGATTCAGTACAGATCAGCCAGGGTAGATCTTGTGTACAGCTTGCACTGTTAATGTCTCAATCTATAAACGTTTTATTTTATTTATTATTATTAATGAATAGACTAATGTTACTCAATAGTATCATGCGGTAATTACAGTATTCTATTGGATCAAATAGTTAGCTACATGCCCTGTTAAAGGGTATTAATAATCATATTGCAAAATGTGTCCGAAAATCTGACACCAAATGTAACTGAACATGCCTCAGCACATTATGGCATCTGAGAATATCCTTGTGTTTTTCATCAAGTTATCAGGGAAGCCCCAGAGGTTGCAATACCAGAAGAATTTGGACATGTTGCACCAGAGGAAGTGGTTGATGCTGAGGAACCTGCCCCAAAAGAAGTGTTTTCTGAAGAACCTGGTGCACCAGAGGAACCTGCCGCATTAGAACCTTTTCCTGATGCAGCTGAAGAACCAGCTCCACAGGAAGCTGCTGCAGAAGAACCTGCTGCATTAGAACCTGTTCCGGTTGCAGCAGAGGAACCAGCTCCAAATGAACCAGCTCCAGAGGAACCTGCTGCAGAAGAATCTATTGCAGTAGAACCTGCTCCTGTAATACCTGAGGAACCAGCTCCAGAGGAACATGCTCCTGCTGCACCTGAGGAACTAGCTCCAGAGGAATCTGCAGCAGTAGAACCAGCTCCAGAAGAACCTGCTGCAGTAGAACCTGATTCGGAAGAACCTGCTGCAGTAGAACCTGCTCCTGTTGCAGCAGAGGAGCCAGCTCCAGAGGAACCTGCAGCAGTAGAACCTGCTCCAGAAGAACCTGTTGCAGTAGAACCTGCTCCTGTTGCAGCAGAGGAACCAGCTCCAGAGGAACCTGTTGCAGAAGAACGTGTTCCTGTTGCAGCAGAGGAACCAGCTCCAGAGGAACCAGCTCCAGAAGAACCAGCTCCAGAGGAACCTGCTGCAGAAGAATCTGCTGGAGTGGAACCTGTTCCTGTTGCACCTGAGGAACCTGCTCCAGAGGAACCTGCTCCAGAGGAACCTGCTCCAGAGGAACCTGCTCCAGATGAACCTGCTCCAGAGGAACCTGTTCCTGTTGCACCTGAGGAACCAGCTCCAGAAGAACATGCTCCAGAGGAACCTGCTCCAGAGGAACCTGCTCTTGTGGAACCTGCTCCTGCTGCAGCAGAGGAACCAGCTTCAGAGGAACCTGCTCCAGAGGAACCTGCTCCAGAGGAACCAGCTCCAGAGGAACCTGCTGTTGTAGAACCTGTTCCTGCTGCACCTGAGGAACCAGCTCCAGAGGAACCTGCTCCAGAAGAACATGCTCCAGAAGAACCTGCTGCAGTAGAACCTGTTCCTGTTGCACCTGAGGAACCTGCTCCAGAAGAACATGCTCCAGAAGACCCTGCACCAGAAGAACCTGCTGGAGTAGAACCTGTTCCTGTTGCACCTGAGGAACCAGCTCCAGAAGAACCAGATTCTGAAGAACCTGATGCAGTGGAACCTGAAACTGTTATACCAGAGGAAGAAGAACATTCTTCAGAGGATGTTGTTCCAGAGGAACCAGCTACAGAGGAGCCTCCCCCAGAGGAACTTGTTCCAATTGTTCCTGTTGACATAGCTACTGAGGCCCCAATTCCAGATGTTTCTGAGCCAGAAGAGGTGGAGCCTGAGGTCCCAACAGATGCCCCAATTGAACCTGAGGTCCCAACAGAGGCCCCAGTCGAACCTGAGGTCCCAACAGAGCCCCCAGTCGAACCTGAGGCTCCAGATTGTCACTGCCCAGAGGTGGAGGCTGCCCCTCCTGCCCCAGAAGCTCCTGCTGCCACAGAGGCTACAGAAAATGTCCCAGAGGTTTTGGGAGCCACAGCCATACTAATAGAAGAGGAAACCTCCGGTAGGAACACTCACATGGTCCTGGGAATCATGTTTATCTCTTCTGTTGAGCACAAAGAGTGTTCAATATAGTTGAAAAAAAACTTGGGTGACTGATAACCAGTGTTGGTGTTTGTGTCACTACAGGTGTGAGCAGAGGACTGCTGCTAGGCGTAGCATTCATCTCACTGTTGGCTCTCATTGCTGCTGGATCAGTAGGCAGCGCTGTATCCGGGAAGATGCATTAATATCGGTGAGTGCTGGATGGAGGTTTGGCATTGGCCGAAGTATCTGTAAGATCAGAATTAGCCACTGCCCTGAATTTGTCTATACTTATTTGTCTAAACATATGTATATTTTCCTGCTAACTTGAGCTGTCAGAAATGGTTTGTTTCAATCTTTTCTAACTTCCTTCAGGTCGTTGAAGTAACGAACATTTGACGGATGGAAAGACTGTCTGAATGCTGGAATGTAAAGCAGTATCAACTTCACTGGACTGAACTTTTTAAAAGTCAACTGGAAGCACAAACTCCCACACTCCAGATGATATCCAAGATTTTGAACTGCCAAGAAAGGGGTGATTCCCCAAACACCCACCCCAAGGGTGGAAAATGAATGAATGTACATAGATAGGTGAAATGTATTTTAGCGTCCTGACCCAATACTAGTTTAAGAACTAAATGTGACGCTAAAGCCTGAGGTTGTGAAATAGTTAATAGACAGAGTGACCCCCAACTGTTAGTGTGTGAGTGTATCGCTATTTATAAACTGGAATGGAATTAAATATGCACTACCAGTGAAATGTTTGGACACATTTTGTTATTCAACTGAATGGGACAATGTATCTAATCTCTTGACTGGGTGGGGAACATGTTTTGTTTGCATTTTGGGTGGCATGAATATTGTAAATATTCATATAAATGTGTAATTTATGTTTTTTTACTTGATTGTTATATGCAATATTGTTCTTGAATACAGCAGGTCTAATTTTGTCTCACTCAAATAATTAAACACAAGCAAAAGGTCAGTTTGGTTTGGTGTTCCATCTATATGAAAGTCATACCTAAACCTTGAGGTTAAACCTTGAAGAATATTGGTGTTTTGTGTTCTTTTATTCATAAAAATATATTGACCAAAACTGCCTTTTCTGATAATTCAACTGTATAATCTATATTTGGAACAATCCATCTTTAAGAGTGCTTTTTTAGGACATTTGGGTCTGTTGGGGGATGAAGTATTGCATTTGCGTACATACACTTGATGATGATGATGGTTTCGCCATTCTATGACTAACGTTGAAGGAGGTCCCATATTCCTCTCACAGTGGCATATTGCTGTGTGGGCAAAACACACTGTTTACACACCAGCACAGCTCACACACACATGCACACTGTATGCATGTAGGGGACAGGATGTTCTGTATGCGGTGCTTGAAGAGCTCATATTGCCGGGCCATATTCAAGAACAGGACACGTGTGGTGTGGACATATGATGGATGTCCACGAGTTTCACTGCTGTCAGAGGAAAGCTGGAGTAACTCTGACAGCTGAGCTAGGCTGTGTGTGTGTGTGTGTGTGTGTGTGTGTGTGTGTGTGTGTGTGTGTGTGTGTGTGTGTGTGTGTGTGTGTGTGTGTGTGTGTGTGTGTGTGTGTGTGTGTGTGTGTGTGTGTGTGTACTGGATGACTTATTGCATATCTTTTTACAGGTGGGGGCTGGTCATCATGTTTGGTTAAATATTATCCTGTCTGAATTCCTCAGTGAAACAAGTTGAGATGGTGTGTGCTGAAACAGTGAGTTGAATTCTGATAATAACAAACTTACAATATGAAGTTTTTGCCACATTACACATTAGAACCATAATCATATGAGTCTCATTAGAGATCGTTCAAAGCAACCGTTATCAGGATAATTGACTTTAAATTATTAATGAATAGGATGACCACATGGTGAGTAGTGCAGAACCAAAGTTTGACCAAAGTCTTGTACTACGGCTGTACGAAACCCTGGTTATGAAAATAGACGGGCATGGAATGGGGAGACGGCTATTCTGTCATTGACCAGGATCACAGCACCCTCTAGTGGCCACAGGGGCTCAACGATAGCACAAAGTGTTACATTGTAACACCTCTGATGGAGATCCACTTTATGTTTGATTGTTTGATACTTTGTAAACTGAAAAATAAAATATGATTATGTTTGATAAGTAAATGTGTTTTAAAGTAATTTAGTGTAAATCATCCCAAAAGGAAAAGGTTAAAACATGTTGAGACAGCATTTGGACAAGACATCATCCTTTCCACAGTTTGTGCACATCTTCAGTGTTGTAGACTAGCATCTGAATGGTTCGCGTTATACTAACACTCTGTACATTAGATTACAGTGTCATTGTTGTGAACAAACCAAAATCAACCAATATGAAAAATGTAATTTTCTGTCTGTGGCAGAAATCAGCAAGTTCGTAGTTATACTTGATACAGCTTCAGTGTGCATTGTCTAAGGCAATTTTGTGTTTTTCATAGTATCTTTTGTCTTACTAATTGCGTGTCCAATCAGAGCCTGTATAGAAGGATTCTGACATCAGATGTGCATAAACATTTCTGGTCTGTGTAGTCTTTTACTCGGGCTTATCATGGGCTATCACAAAAAGCACTATTCTAATACAGATAGCTTGGTGGCATCAGAGTGCCTGTGGTTCATATTGTGTTACTAGCAACAATCTTTTGTCAGAGATTTACTTGAAACTTTCCCTGGACTGATTGTCAGTGATCACAGTGGGATGCAGACCATATATATGGTTGGACGAGCGGCCTCTCAAATCTCCATCTAATAGAGTGTAGATTGAAGAGCCCCCCCCTGACTCAAGTCTTCATCCGCCATTTTCAGCTGATGGAAAACAGGTAGACCACATATCACAAGTGCCGGCAAAATATTACAGGTATGTGAGAAAATGGTAAAGATGACTATCCCAATGAACTCAGTAAGCAACAATGAAAATCCAGAAAGTTCTTCTCTGATGCGGTGATATGGTTGGAATAATACACAGGGGGCTACAATGCTCGATACCGTCAAACAATAAAAATCACTGATTGTTGCGTTTATTTATGTATTCGCCTCCTCCAAAATGTCGCATACGTTTTCATAAATATTGCTGAGTCTGTAATGAAATATCTCGTTTTAGGAACATTCATGTAAAGCGGACGAAACGGTTTGTTTGTCAACTTTAGGTTTGTCAATATCCGAAGCAGAAAGCATCTCAGTCCTGCCAACATTTGTCTTGTAGTTCATGTTAATGTTACATCCAGTTTCATGCCATTTCATTGGCTTAGGACAATGTGATATTGGATGTTATTGTTAAATAAATACCAGCTTAGTGTATAGCCTATAATGCCGTTTCTCAAGCTATTTAAATAACAAACGTATGCCGTTTTACATATAAGTTTTTCATCATTATTTTTAAACCATTATGTGGGATAGTTCTCTTTGTCTGATATGCTGCCACCATCCATGCTCAATATGCAACTAGGTCTAGGTACCAGGTTTCTCTGTGTCCTTCAATCAATATTTAGCCAATATCATCTTTCATATATGAACTATTACTAACAAATGTGTTACATAGGCCTACATGTAACACAAAGAAGACTAAAAATAGCGTTGAAGCAACCAAAACAATTGGTTGCATCTTCTACCATCTGACTTGACTGATTTGAGATCTAATTTAAGTGTAATGTGGCTCAAAGCCTGAGCCAACAGCAAGTTGTCCTACATTTTTAAAATAAAAGTATTGAGAGCACACTGAATCTCCTCTCAAAAAGTCTGGGAAGATTTAATCCTGTACTACAGAAAAAAGGGAGACTACACAAAATAGTGAATAATGAAAATTGTTAACACCTGTTTGACACCCATACAGTAATACATCGGTAATTATAGGAGTTTATAATGATTTGCAGGTCCATGTAGCTACTCTGCACTGGCGCTGCCAACTTCATTGGGGTTTGAATGCTACACTTTATGAGAACAATATATCAAGATGTCTTCCTTCATCAAGGTTAGAGGCAAAACTAAGACAGGAAAATACTATTATTTAGCCATGAATTTGAATGTGTAATAATTATTGTACAACGTCAGGATCGATGCTGGATCATGATCAAGGCTATCATCAGCATATGTGGTGCTTTTGAAGTATTAGATGTTGCATGTTTTCTTTTTAGGTAACCATGGCTGCTGCTGGTGAGACAGCAGAAACGCTGGATGGCATCCTGCACCATATTTGGAAGAGTTTACCCAGCGCTGTAATAATAAGACCCTCTTTTGTCAATCCAAATCGTATTGGTGAGATCTATCAGAGTTATAGCATTGTAGAGTTTGTATGCACATTTAAACCTAAATTGAATTTCTTCCTACCGACCATGAAAATAAATAATACCTGTTTCCAAGATGCTATCATTACTGGTTGTTAAAATGTGTGACAGACAGTGGGGGTGGCAAGATATCCTCATTCATTCTCGTTCTCATTCTAGGTGCCTGGGCCTCAATGTTCATCCCTAAAGGCAAAAGGTTTGGCCCCTTTGTAGGAGAGAGGAAAAAGAGATCCCAGGTGACCAGCAATGTTTACCTGTGGGAGGTGGGTAACAGGAATCATTTATATTCATTGCAATTCGATCTTAATACACTTGAGAGTGAGACTTTAGTTCTGGAACCAATCAGACATCATGTAGCAGCAGAGTGAAGGATCAAGGGGCCTATTCAGACAGATCTCAGTACCTGCAGCTCTAATGAGACATCTGGGTGTGATTTGTCAGCACGCACCAGAATGAGAGGAACACTGCTCCCTTTTAAGGTCTCTCTAATGTTCTTTATTCACACATCAGAATTTACATTATGAAAATATGACATTAATAATTCATCTTAAACTCAAATACAGTCCAAAAAGCATATAGGCAGAAACATAAGCCTATTAGCCCTGAATAAGATTATATTAAATAAACCTTTATTTGTCCTCCAGGGGTGGAAATTGCCGTTCACAAAAGCAGCAGGGTAATATAACAATAATGACAATAAGAAGAAGAAAGAAGAAATAAATAAGGAAGAAATAAAGAAGAATAAGAAGAAGAATTAACAAAATTAGGAGAGCTACCTTTATTATTATGCCATATACCGTAAATAATTTAGGAATCTCTAATGTGCTGGTGCAATGATACCCTGGTAAATTTACCTTCTCAGTCTGCATTTGTGTCTTTGTATGGAACAGAACAACAGTGATGTTCAGTGACAGCATCCAGAGTTTTGATTGGGTCTGTTCTTTGTGGATGTCTTGGTTCCATGTTGCTGTAGGTATATTTCCCAGCAAGAGGCTGGATGTATGTGAATGCCACAGACCCTATGAAGGGTAACTGGCTATGTTATGTCAACTGGGCACGCTCCAATCATGAGCAAAATCTTTTCCCTCTGGAGATCAATCGAGCCATCTACTACAAAGTATTAAGGGTAAGCCAATGCACAATGCATAAATATATAATTATTAATTGTTCAACCATTTACCTCTTTTAGAAATCAGAATCAGAATCTGTTTTAATCGCTATGTAAGGTATACAAACACAGAATTTACATTGGCAGGGAAGAGCAACATAGAACATATATGTAACATATTTTGCACTAACTGTACATACATGCAACTCTGTAAATTCTGTGTAATACTGTAGCATCTTGTATAATACAGCTGTACATTTGTCTTAAATCACTTTAATCTGTACATACCCTGTATATTCTGATTATACTGTTCATACTGTGTATATTCTGAGTATACTTACATTTATTATATTCTGTTGTAATAACTGTTTTGCACTTCTGGTTGGATGCTAATTGTGTATTTTGTTACCCTGTACTTGTACCTGTGTAATGACATTAAAGTTGAATCTAATCTAATATAAACATGATACGAGATGTACATGATACAGTAAGTACAAATAGAAATATGGTGTACAAATGTCAGGGGGGTATATACATGTTGTCACAGTGATGCTTATATATTTCAAATGTCACTGTGATTTTGTAAGGCATAAGGCAGACCATCACTGGTTTGATAAATTGCCTTAGTTAGGTCAGAAGTGTCCCAAAATGTCAAGAGTTACATTCCCCCATGGATTGGACAAGACACACAGGAGTCCCGCCTGTCTTTCAGCAAGATGGATCCTGATTGGTATGTTTTCTCATTATTTTTCGCTGATAGCCAATAGGAGCTGGTGAAGAGCTGTTAGTGTGGTACAGTGGGGAAGACAACCCCGAGATAACAGCTGCATTGGAGGAAGAAAAGGCCAGCAGTTTGTGCAAGAAAAACTCACCCAGGGCGAAACGAGGTGAGCCGTTCAAAAAAAAAATCCAAGAAGAAATTCCTCAACAGATACGTTGTTATTCACGTATTTAACCCATTCCACACATGTGATAACGAATTGGCAAATAATAACAATCGAACGAAATGTGGTCTTTAGCCAGTTGAAGCTAACTGCTAGCGTAGCTTGAGTCCGGTCGAAGTTGAATCCCAGCGCCCAGATAGCAGCTCAGTCTGAGGGCTGCTCATGATACTCAGACTGGGCTTTAAGTTACAACTTTTCCGCACTAACTACTATATTTTCGCCTGCTCGTACCTGGACACGTAAACAGAGCCAACACGTCGCCAGCTAGCAGGTTAGCTGAGCAGCACAAACTGTTCGTGACGTTCCAGAGAGATGTGACCTTTCTCAGAGTTCCGTCATGACAGGAACCTTTTGCAGAAACTTCCTCGCTGCTTGGTTGCATGGATGTGATGGTTTCTGAAGGAGGCCAGGGAGGGAGGAGGCCAGGGAGGGTTTTGGCCTCGCCGGGAATCGTCTTGTCTCCTCGGTTCTCGCAGGGTAGCTGTCAGGCTAAGTTAGCGAGCTAACGGGGCCAGGTCATGCAGGTAGGGGGTGGGGAGATGATGGCAAACTGGCCCTGGTGCTCAGGCAAGTCAATTATTGATCCATAGTTATCAGGCAAGTAAAGCGATGATCTATGATTTTTTTTTGTAAAGAAGGTGTTCGTGCATTTTTTTGTTTTTGTAAGAACATGCTCTTGTAATTACTATGAAACATTTACAACACATACTGTAGCCTACTTAATTCTTTCGATAACTTACGTCCTAGATTGTTAATCGTTTAACGTGTCATATGATTATTATATTACATGAAATGAATGTGTGTAACAGATTAGATTCTTTGTTTACATGCATACTTACTAGATGATAAGAGAGTTAACGTTGCAAACCGAAACCAATGCAAATGTTGAAGTAGCCTGAAGTTAGCTGGTGGAGACTAGGCCCAGAATGAAGTTGCACAAGCCAAGTCCCACCCTTCCTCTCCACAATACAAAAGGCACGATGGAGTTGTTTTGTCGCTCTCCAAGTACTTTCATCGTGAGATCTGCTTTACAAGCCCAAACTTTACAGTAACATTTGGCCCCCAAAAAAGTGAGTCGTTATAGTTGGTGCATACTAGATTGTTTTCTACTAGATTGTTTCTTCAAAGCTATTTATGGTGAGAGGAAGCTTGCAGATCGACTTGATCAGAATAGAACAAATACTGTGTGCTTGAGCAAAAAAAAATACTAGGTAGGTTGTCTGGAGGTATTCTAACATGTCATTTCAATTTAGTCAGTGGGCCTGTGGTTATAATCAGATTATTTAGCCTAAATGTTTTGCATTGCATTTAGATTTTTCAGACATTTAAGGCTTTGCGATTTGAATGACGTTCCTGCAGCTTTAGCGCAGGTCAGATGACTGAGCTGCAGCATGTGTTACTGTGTGGCATGAATCAGGCTTTGTAGGCTAGGCCAGATGACCTTGTTGTCACAGCAACTCCAGGGAGCAGAGTGGATTTTGGAGTTGCATTGTTATTTTATAGCATTGCTTTGAGCTGATTTTGCATGCATCCAAGTTGTATTTTTCAATTTTTTGGGGAAAAGTCTGAATGACTGAGCAATACATTTTACTGTCATTATAAGAAAATTACTAATATGATTTGATATCAGCTCTGCATTTATTTAAGTTAATTCTGGTTAAAATTTGCAAAAAGGGAAATACCCTAACAAGGCCAGTATGATGGAAGTAGACCTGAAAATGTCCAGAAAACAAAATCAATCCCAAGAATTGCATGTCTTATTCATGCTGTGTAATTGGTCAGAATTGCTTAATTGAGAAGTGGATGCTTTGTGGGTTTCTCTCTCCACCTAGCTCGAAGGAAGTTGCTGGTGCGAGCCAGACAGACTGGTTGGGGTGGATTCCAAGGACCCAAGCGAACAGGAGGAACTCCGTCTTCCACCACTGACATGTGGGACACAGAGGATGGTGTGTTCTTCCCCACCAGGACAAATAGACATCCCTGTCTTCCATGTTTTGTTTATATAGCACGTCATTTATTTAACTGGGTCAGCGCACACCCAAATACTGTCTGTACACGTTAGATTTCTGCCTCTGTTTGATTAAACAGCTGCACTTGTTTCATGTGTTATGTTTTGATGAGTTATTTTCACATTTATATTGACCTATTTCTCTTAACTGTTGCTGCAGGTCCAAATGAGGAGGAGAAGGGGCAGTCATCTCCAGGAACCTCCCAGGAGGCTGTGGAGCCCTCGCCCAAGCTGTCCCCAGACCGCTCTCTGTCTCAGGTCCAGGCTTTCACCGTGGAGGAGAAGCAGGATGGCCCAGGGGAGCTCCAGCAGCCTGGAGCCGTGGCTGAGCCAGAGGAGAGCCCAGAGCTGCCTGACCTGCCTCAAAGCCATAGCACCTCCCTTCAGGAGGAGGAGGATGAAGTGGAGGAGGAGGAGGAGGAAGGGGGATTGACCGGGGTCCCTCCCCCTCAGTGTGACAAAAAGACAGCCCCTTTCTCTGTCACGAGACTTGAACCAAAGGCAGACCCCGACGCCGACCTTGAGCTTGACCTTGAGGGCGATGCTCAGGATGAGATGCACCCCTGTCAGCACTGCGAGCGCCACTTCTCCACCAAACAGGGCCTTGAGCGCCATATCCACATCCACGGCACTGTGAACCAGCAAACGCATGCCTTCAAATGCCGCTACTGCGGAAAGTCGTTCGGCTCGCAAGTTGGACGAAGGCGCCACGAGCGCCGACACGAGAACGTGTCGAAGAAGAAGCCCGGCTCTCTGGCCGGTACCGCCACCCTGCTTGGTCACAAAGCCCAGGTCGACGGTGCGAGTCCTGACCGCGTCGCAGCCTCAGCCCAGCACGTGGTCGCGCGGTCTCCTTTTCAAATCCCAGCCATGCCCTTGTCGAACTCTGAGCTGGTTAGGAAGGATTCCGTCGAGGGAGACCGGCCCTTCATTGTGGATGAGAACGGAGAATCGAAAGAGCTTCATCCCTGTAAGTACTGTAACAAAGCCTTCGGCACGCACACCAACATGCGCAGGCACCAGCGCCGGATCCACGAGCGCCACTTACTGCCCAAGGGCGTTCGCAGGAAAGGCATGCTTCTGCAGGAGAGCCCCACCCCGCCCCAGCAGCCTGACCAGTCCCCCAGCACCAGCCCGCCGCCCGTCTACGTCCCCAGTGCCGACACCGAGGACGAGGCGGACCGGGACGATTACGTCGTCGACATATCCAAAAACATCTCGGAGAACCTCAGCTTGTACATCGACGGTAAGATCCTGTCCACCAGCTCCGTCAGCAGCTGCGACGTGATCGAGGTGGACTCCAGCTCGGCTGCATTGTTCGGTCTGGACACTGTGATCCTCAGCCCCGGTGACATCTGTCAGGCCCTGAAAGTGGACACCAGGACTGGCTCGGTTCGCCAGGTGTCCAACCTCATTGGCCAGTCCACTTCCAAGCGGAGGACGTCCACACCCCCTCTCATGCCCGGTATGAAAATGGAGACCGACGCCGGGAACTCCTCCGCCTCCTCCTCCTGCTCCACCTCTTCCTCCTCCACCCTGTTGATGGGAGGTCTGTTCCCTCCGTCGACAGACACGTTGGCGTTCCAGAAAGAGAAAACCATCTACCTGTCCCCTAAGCTCAAACAGCTCCTCCAGACCCAGGACAGCCACAAACCCACCATCACCCTGATAGCTGACAATCACGCTGTCCCCGTGTCGGTCACGTCCTTGCCTGGAGGCTCGGGGAGGTTCAAGAGGAGAACGGCTTCCCCTCCCTCGTCTCCTCACCTTAGCCCCGCTCTCAAAGGCGAGAGCGCAAAGAGCGAGGGGGGATCCGGGGCTGGGAGTTCCTACACCCTTAAGGTGCCAAAGCTGGAAAACCTCCACCTGTCTACTGCCTGGAGTCTTACCAGCAGAGATGACAGGGACACCATGAGCCCCTCGGTGAAAGACGCCCGCGGCTGGCCTGCGTCGAGCAGCAGCGGGGGAAACTCGTGTAATCAGCAGCCTCTAGACTTGTCCAGATCTGTTGGCAGCAGGAGGAATGAGGTCTCTAACAAGGCATCGGGGGAATCGGTGCTGGATCTGAGCATGCACCGCAAGAGCGGAGCTGCAGAACTGGAATCAAAGGGCATCCCTGCGGCAGTTCAGCCTCCAGCCAAGAAAAAGAAGCCCAACACCAGCATGCTGGAGAAGGTTCTGATGAGCGAGTATGCCGGGCTAACGACCTCTGTGGACGACAGCTCGTTGAACCTGGGAAGCCCGGATTCCCCATACACTGCTGGCAGCGGCACAGGCCCTTGCTCGCACAGTGCCTCGCCCAACATCGTGTCTGACTCCGCCCACCCCTCCCCTCCTTCCCTAACTCCGGTCACCATGAATCCCTCCTCGCCCAGCACCAGCCTGGCTTGTCCCACGCCCCCTCCCCCTGTCCTGCCCACCGTCCCCTCCCCGCCGGGCATGCCCAGCTCCCCCCACTCTCAGCCATCCGACTGCTCCACGCTCAGATCCCTCCCGGTCCTGTCTCCCAAAATGTCACCCACATCCGTGGACCAGGGGGAAGAAGAGCCGGCGTCTAAGCCTGTGTCTGACGCGGAGGAGACGTCGTTAGGGGGAGATCGCTGCGAGGGTCACCTGTCACCTGACCCCACCCCTGACCCAGTCAGGGTTCTTCCAAACGGTCAGTCCAAGCCCAGTCCTCTTAGACAGGCTACCTCTCTGGAACTGTCCACATCAGAGCCCAGCGTGGCCAGGAGGAATCGAAACGGCGGCGGTTTGCTGAATGGAAAAGTCAGTAAAGACACAGCCTCGATAGCAGAGTGTAAACCCCAGCACTCGGACCTTTCTGCGTCGGCAGAGTCCCTGTCCGGCCCCTCTGCCTCTCCCCCTACTCTGTCAGACAGCCCACCTCCTCCCGTGATCAACAAGGAGCCCCGCCGCGCAGACGCAGATCCCAGCGCCCTCCCTCCGGTCGGCAAAACACCCGAGGCGGAGGAGCCAGAGGACGTCGGCGACGCCTTCAGCAAGAGCTTCGTCTGCAACGTGTGCGAAGGGCCTTTCCGCTCCATCAAGGAGCTGAGCCGGCACATCGCGGCTCACGCCGCCGAGTGGCCGTACAAATGCGAGTTTTGCGTCCAGCTGTTCGGCGACGCCGCCGCCCTGCTGGAGCATCGCACGGCCCTGCACGGCGTGGGCCGCATCTTCGTCTGCTCGGCCTGCCGCAAGGAGTTCGCCTTCCTCTGCAACCTCCAGCAGCACCAGACCGACTTCCACCCCGAACAGGAGTGCACGCACACGGCCGTGGAGAGCGGCAAGCTGAGGCCCCAGAACTACACGGACCCCAGCAAGGCTACGGAGGAGAGCTCCGCGGACGTCCCCGCGTCGGAGTCCTCGGAGCAAGCCTGCTCCCGGGGGACGGAGGCCGAGGAAGAGCCCAGCGTGAATGGGAAGCACGGGGACGAAGGTAGCGACGACCCGACCGAGGAGCTCTACACCACCATCAAGATCATGGCCTCGGAAGGAGGCAAGCCCAAAGCCCCCGACGTGCGCCTGGGCATCAATCAGCACTACCCCAGCTTCAAGCCTCCGCCCTTCCCCTACCACAACCGCACGAACGCCGCCTCGGTGGCCTCGGCCACCAACTTCACCACTCACAACATCCCCCAGACCTTCAGCACGGCCATCCGCTGCACCAAGTGCGGCAACAGCTTTGACAACATGCCAGAGTTGCACAAGCACATCCTGGCCTGCGCAAACGCCAGCGACAAAAGGCGTTACACTCCCAAGAAGAACCCCATCCCCCTCCGGCAGATCGTTAAGCCTCAGAACGGAGTCCTGTCGCCAGCGGCCACGGCCGCAGTCGCCGGCAGCGTTGGACAGAACGCCTTTCGCAGGATGGGGCAGCCCAAGAGGCTGAACTTCAACCAGGAGGCCACGGGCAAGACAAGGATGACTTCCCTCAGCAAGAAGAAGAACCAGCTGGTCCAGAAAGCCATCACTCAGAGGAACAAATCTGCCGCCTCGGTCAGGAAAACCATCGTCAAATTGGAGGAGGAGGAGAAGGAGGAGCCGCAGCCGGCACCGCCACCACCACCACCTCAGCCGGATGTTCACGTCTGCCCTCACTGCAGCCGGGAGTTTACCTACCCTGCCAGCCTTAGTAAGCACATAACGGTCAGCTGCCCCATGAAGCCTGCTGCCACCAAGGGTAAAAGGGGAGCAGCGGAGGCCAAGAGAGCCGACGCTGCTTCAGACAAGAACATGAGCCTTCGAAGGAGGGCCACGGACGCTGAGCCCCAGCATTCGGAGCTCGGCTCCAAACCCCTGAGGAAGACCCGGGCTCGCAGCTCGGGGGCCCCGGAGGCCGACCCCCCCCAGGTTACCAAAGGGAAAACCGCAGGCCGTCCCAAGAGGCCAGCGTCGTTCCCGGCCGCTGTCAATCCGCCCGGGAAGAAGGGTAGAAAGGGCCAAGCCCAGTCCCTGCCTCCCACCCCGTCCTCTGACGTTCCTACCGGTGAACCTGCACCGCGTCCGGCTGGGAGGATGGGACGAGTGGGCAAGGAGGCGGCCCCTAAGAAGGTGTCTGACGGGAAGTCTCCCCAGGATCAGATCCAGGTGAAAAAAGAGGTCCAGGGAGAACGCTTCTCCCTGAGGGCGCGTGAGCGGTCTGGCGGGCCGGTCACCAGGAGCCTTCAGCTGGCCAGCTTTTCTGGTCCTGTGGAGGTGAAGACGGAAGAGCTGTCCAGCCAGGAGCCCAAAGACCCCAAGGTAACACCAGTCAGTCACAAAGTGGTTTTTATTCTGTTCATTTAGATCAGTGGTTCTCAACCCTGGTGCTCAGGGCCCACTGTCCTGCATGTTTTAGATGTTTCCCCCTTCCAACACACCTGATTCAAATGTATTGTCATTATCAGGCTTCCGCTGACCTTCATAGCGACTCATTCATTTGAATCAGGTGTGTTGGAAGGGGGAAACATCTAAAACATGCAGGACAGTGGGCCCTGAGAACCAGGGTTGAGAACCACTGATTTAGATGTCTTCAGACTTTTAGATGCATTACTCAGTACTTTGCAGTTTTGTTTGTGAGGTTTGTACAATATTTGGAATTCAAAGTGACCGAACACTTGTTTACATGCTCCAGGAGTCTCTGCAGAAATGAGCCATGATTCACCCGTTCATCGTGATCCAGCAGAGCGTGAGTAGAGAGGGCGGGGATTCCCCCGAGGATCACCGCTGAACTAACCTGCCCTGTCCGGCAGAACCTGGGACAGGAAGGGAACTCTGACTGCTTCCCCTTGTGTCTCATTGGCTGCTGAGAAGTAGGCCTCTGACACGCATCTTCCTAATAGTCTGGACTAAGACTGTTTTGCCGAATAAATATACAAACTGTAAATGACAATGAGAATATATATATATATAAATATATAGAGAGAGAGAGATATATATTGTACATCAGTACTTGACCCAAAATATTGACATTGGGGTTTCCGTTATGGTTCAAAAGTTAATCCTATTGCAAATGGCAATCATGTATCAGTTCCAGAAACTGGTCTTGTCTCTCTCTGGACTTTCTACTTCGGACTTCCTGTTTGCTAGGGGAGGTTTTCATCATTTGGACAGATGGTGATGCATGTTCTGAGTATACAGTGTAACTAGACTGCGATCTGTTCCCTCTATCTGCATCCCATGTTGTGCTCCGCACCCACTTTAATACAACAATTTACAAATTATTATGTATGTTTGATTTTAATCTCTGTAGAGAATCCATTTTTGAGGGGGTGTGGGCTGAAAATAGCTTCTTTTTTTCTAACTGCTAAATTGGTCCTCAGGAACAAGTGTGTATGTGTGTTTGCATATGTATGTGTACAGACATGTTTTCTTACTGACCTTTTTGTCATGTTTGTCATTTGGCTTATTAGTGTGTGTGACCTGCGGCTAGAAAAGAACATCTTTGACTGTTTTTATAAGAGTAAAGGGGAAAGAATGTTTAAGTTCCTAGTATCTTGTAGTACAGGGAAAAGGATACACTGCCATTTATCCATTCATTCTTTTCATTTTTGTGAACATTTACATTTTAATGTGTCATAAATAATAGGTATAAGTATCCCCATCTTGTTGCAAAGCACTTTAAAAAAAGCAATGTCTCTGCCAAATTCTGGTTTGATTTCAATCTGTTTTGAAACCTGAAACGATTTTCAGTTTTTAAAATGTGAGCAATGGAATGCGTTCAGTTCTGATATGAAACCTGGTTGACTCCAGTGTAATAAGCAAGTCAGCAATACATTTCTTAACGTGTCACCATTTAAGGCCCTAGACAGGTTCTGTCATTCTTTTCTATGGAAATGCATTTACAATCCATGTAGGGGGGAGGAAGAGGGGGAGGTGCAGGGGTTGCTACCAACGTTTCATTTTCTTTTTTTTGTTGTAAAGTTTCATGCAAGGCCAGGCTGGTCCATCAGCCTGGTCCATCAGCCTGGTCCATCAGACTGGTCCATCAGCCTGGTCCATCAGCCTGGTCCATCAGCCTGGTCCATCAGCCTGGTCCATCAGCCTGGTCCATCAGCCTGGTCCATCAGCCTGGTCCATCAGCCTGGTCCATCAGACTGGTCCATCAGCCTGGTCCATCAGCCTGGTCCATCAGCCTGGTCCATCAGACTGGTCCATCAGCCTGGTCCATCAGACTGGTCCATCAGCCTGGTCCATCAGCCTGGTCTATCAGACTGGTCCATCAGCCTGGTCCATCAGCCTGGTCCATCAGCCTGGTCCATCAGACTGGTCCATCAGCCTGGTCCATCAGACTGGTCCATCAGCCTGGTCCATCAGCCTGGTCCATCATGCTCATGTCACTGCCTACAGGTTGTTTCTGAGTGGATCTTCCTGGAGGAGCAGAGCAGCCTGTCCCAAGTGATCCTCCTGGGCGCTGGAGGGAAGCTCCCAGCTGTGTTTACAGGGCATCGCTGCTCCCACGGCCCCTCAGCACCAGCACGGCCCACTTGAATGCCTGCGGCATGTTGGAGGCAAAACATGCTATTGAACAATATATTATGAAGCTAATTTATATTTCCTTGGGATGTTTTCATCATGTCTGTCTTGCCTTCCTTCGTCGATATTCTTGATCATTTTCTCCTTGGATGAAATGGAACGGATGCGTGTTTTGAGGATGATCAAAGTCAAATATCCTTGTTAACCTCGTATGTAAAACACGCTGTTGTAATTGACATAATAAAAACTTTTTTCAATTTGGCATTGAATAGGAGCTTTGAGTTAGGTCCTCAGATTATACTTCTCGATCAGTGGCTGTAGCCCTTTCAGATCAATCCACTAGAGAAGCGTGCGTGCAGCCTGTAGGATTGGAACTGGGAAGGATGCCGGTCAAATTTAAGTGTAGAGGCTGCCTTTTACACAGACACAAACCATTTGTTTTGAGATCCAACAGGAGGCTGGTGTTGGTCACAGGGCAGATTGCTTTGACACAGATCCTATTGCTGCAGCTGTCGCTAATCAGTGGGACCTCACATGTTAAGGTCCCACATCAGGATGGGAACTTTATTGCTGGTTAAAGTGTCCTTTTCTGTTCATACTACAGAAAACGGAAAAACACAACAGCAACGATATAGAAATATCAGAATAAGTCTTCACAGATTCTTCATTCTGCTGACAACAAGGAATATCAGAAGAACCACACCGACCGAACCCCTGTTATGTTGTGAGACTCCTCATGGACCTTGTCCGGCCCCTAGATGAGCGTATTTGCTGACTGATCTGAGATCAGCTTGGTCCAGGCCCCATCTGTCACCCTCCAGAACGATAACAGATCCATCAAACTCGCTCGCTAGCACCAGCTGCAGCAACACACATTCCAGCAGTAAACAAAGCAACAGCACCGTTGATGTACCTTGTGGAATAACTGCTAATGCATTGGCACCCCTGTCAAGGTGTACTGATCTTCAGGTTGACAAGGGGAGAGGAACGGGTGACGGATTGAATGTAACGTGCGAGGATGATATGATTCAGACGGTCGCTCATTCTTCGGTGGAAGGGTGCGACGTGTTTAGTCTTCCCCTAGGTGCAATGGTGGTGTGGTTTATGGGTCCCCTGAGGGGCGGTGCATGCTTTATGAGGGTGTGTGCGGGTGCGTGCGCATGGGGAGAAGAAGAGTGCTGTGCGGTACTCAGCCTGTCAGGATGAAATATCGCTGCACTACCTCCTGATTGCTGTATAGCTGGACCCTGCCGTGTTCATAAAAATGCAGCCCTATGCAGCTCTGCTCCCGGGCTCACTAAATAAACTAGGAGAGTGCGGAAAGAGATTTAAGAAGTCCACAAATGCACACGTGAGATACCGAACATAAATTTACAGCGGGCCATACAGTATCTGGCGTATGTAGACAATTGGTTGGTTTTGCGTTTGAATATTTTAGAGTAAGCTGAGGGGGGGGAAATACATTTTGAGACAAAATGATACAACAATAAAGGGAGATCAAGCTTCAATAAATCACTGTTGCCATGGGATTACGCCCAGTGTAAAAATGTGTTACATCATATCAGTAATCTTTGGTTTGCATCCGAGTCAGTGGAGTCAAAGCCTTCTGTCAAGAGGAGTCATCCGCTTCCAGCAGGGACACCAGCAGGAGGGCTTTAATTGTGACTGTTCCTCCCACATGACTGAACACTGCCTTCTGTGTCCTCAAAAACTGACTTGTGTTTGTTCATCCTGTCAATAGAAAACAACATTAAAGACGAGCTCGTTTGAGTCGATGGGAATTTCAAGGTTCAAAAGTTCAAGGTTGACCGAGTAAAAATACAGAGCCATCGGTGAGCTAGCAGAAACCCTCACGTGAGACAGACCCTGCTTTCTGGACCCACCGGCAGGAGAAGGAACTGTTCTCTCTGCGACCGACTCCATTTGCTTACTTGGAACTGTGTTCTGGTGGGTATACCTCCCTTTGAAAAGCGAACAGTTCAAAGAACCAAACAGGATATCTCTTCCTCTGTGGCCAGATCGACCTTCCACAGTTGACCGCCAACACTGGTGCTTCTGCAGAGACCATTCAAGTGCCCTGCCATTTCCTTTCAAAACAGGAGGAAGTGAGTCCTGTTACTGGCTCCTGTTGCTGTGCTAGCGGCCTGACAGCACAGCAGTGTGAGAGAGATCCTGGTGACAATGGGCTTCCTGGGAAAGGTTGGTCAATGGGAAAAGCCTGTTGATTGGAGAAGGGAGCAAGTTTCCTGTCAAGAGTTCAGGATTTTTGGTATACTGGTATACAGTACACTCAACTGCCAACAGGTACAAATAATAATTATAACTCAACCTTGAAACATTTAGTAATTTTTTTGTTGTATAGCATACCTGTTGACCTTTTGATGTGTCTTCAGCAGGGGTGAAAGTAACAAATTACAAATACTTTGCTCACTTTGCTGTAATAGTTTTTTGGGTACTTTTAAAGTCTGTAACTGTATTTGTACTCAAACAGCCTAAATTGAGGTGCATATTTTACTTATTCTACTAGTAGCCCAGACTACAAATTAAATTCAGATTAAAACATTTGACTGGCATTTCAGTGCCAATAAATATCGTAAATGAACAAATTAAAACTCTGATATCTGGTCTGTAAGGAAGTTCCAGCACCTGCAGGTTTCAGAGATTTCTGCTCCAAGCCTGTTCCTCGAGGGAAAGTCTACATTTTAGATGTTTCCCTGCTCTAGCACACCTGATTCTAATGATTGGATCATTATGAGGCTTTCACAGAGCTTAATAACGACCCAATTATTAGAATAAGGTGTGCTGGGGACACATCTAACACCTTCAGCACAGTGGCTCTCAAGGACCAGGGTTGCCTGCCCCTGACCTACAGGATGGTAGCTCTCCAGGACCAGAGTTGGAGACCCACCACCATTCCCTTTCTCCCCCTGTTGTCTGTCTTTCTGTCTGTCTATCAGGGGGATTTATACCTCTATAGCTCCCTGCCTCATGTCAGATGTATGCTACATATATGTCGCTTGAGGAGGTGGGGAGTGCTCCCCTTTTAATCTTTCACATATATTAAACACATGTGAAAGATTACATACGTCAAACATACTTGGCTCAGCAGGTTGAGGCATGGCCTCATGATCAGAAGTGTGTAAGTTCGATTTCTGGATGTGGCTATGTGATGTTGTGTCCTTAGGCAAGGGACTTCACCCTACTTGCCTCAGGGGGATTGTCCCTGTACTTGCTGTAAGTTGCTTTGGATAAAACCTGTGCTAAATTAATATTTGTTTATTTACTTGTCATGGTATCAATAGATGATCACTTGTCCTGACTGAACTATACCTTTTCTTGTAATTGAGTATTATCTGAGCAATGTAACAGTATTTGTAGCCTACTTCAGGACCCATTTTCAGTATTCTTTCCACCACTGGTGTTCAGTATATCATTGTGATGGCCGCACCCAAGGCTATGCAAACCCTTACACTACTGTAATATTTATTTTTGTTACTTTCAGTTATGAATTTATCCATGGGCATTGAAATACACTATGCACACACACACATTGACAATTTAATACATTACACATAGGATTACATTTATTTTCTTTGTCTTATATGTTTGTTTGATCAAAGCATGGCACACTTGGTTGAGTTAGGGACAACTGGTGTTAATTGTGGTGTTAATTGGAAGGTACCAGGTCCCTAAGAAGAGCAGGGGGAGGTGTTATTTGCCCCACCCTCCCATATGTCCCCCCCCCCTCCCATATGTCTGTATTGGTTTGACCCGATTAACATAAGCTGTAAAAAAACAAACAAATGGAAGCAAATTCCATGAGTCATACATCCTACATTGTGTACAATACTTCTTTCTAGTTTGAAGAGTCTTATCTAGGTTTCCTTCTGGGTAACTCAGAACTCTGGGAAGAAGAGAAGTTCCACTTTTATGCAACCTCTTTCTCTATCTCTGTCATCCTCCTTTTGACAACCAAATCAAAGAGTTTGAAGGAATCTCCTCAGCAGCTTGGGTTCTAAGATGGATCGAGGGGGGTTTGGATGGAGAGAAGGAGTGTGACTGCTGAAGACAAACAAGCGAGAGGGAGAGGAAGGAGAGGAGGGAAGCTCTCCAGATCCATGAACAATCATCATCTCCCTAGTCGTGCCCAGAGGACATCTGCTGCTGCTCCTGCCTACGGTGCTGTCATATTGGAGAAGAGGGGAGAGAGAGAGAGGGAGGGAGAGAGGAGGGGGGGGTACAACTTTCACCTGTGTTCTGCTTTCCTGCTGACTGCCTGGATCTGCAGAGAGCCGCTGTTGATAACCTCGTACACTTGCTCGCGCACACACACACACACACACACACACACACACACACACACACACACAATAGTGGTCGTGGACTAGCTGCTCTCAGGACTTGGCAGCTTCCTTTACCACCCTTCCTCTCCCTCTCTTCTAGCGTCTAAATCGCATTCACACACACACACGCACTGAAGTGATCGCAGAACTCTGCCACACACACACAGACACACCTCCTCTGATGATCTGATCCGTGAGCAGAGCAGCTCGTAACCGAGGGAGGGTGAGAGAGAGCGAGGGAGAGAGAGAGAGCAAGAGAGAGAGATAGGAGGAGGACTGGGCTAGGGGGCGGCAGCAGCAGCATCCAGAGGAGAGGTCTGGAAGAGAGCCGTAACCCAGCAAGACGAATCCAGGAGAGCGATCGCTCCAGCGCCGGCAACCAGCTCCTGACTCGGCAAGCTCCCCTTTCGAAAAGCCAACTGAAGCCCGCCCGCCCCCCCCCCTCCTCTCCCTCTCTGCCTCTCTCTTCCTGCCCCGGCGTGACGCAGTCCTGCTGACCTTCATCCTCTCCTCCCCCTTCTTCCGTCTCCTCGTGCGCGGCGCGGGGCCAAGCGGGACAGGACAGCCATGGAGGACACGCTCACCTGCAGTCACTCCACCACCTTCTCCCAGGTGTTTGGACGTCAGGGACAGCTCATGCAGGCCAGTGAGTAAAGGCAAACCCCACCTGAATGGACCTTCCTCTGCTCCTCCTAACTCACTCTTGCATGTGGGTCCTTGGGGTGCCGTGCATTGTTTTTTTGCTTGCCTCTGCTCTGTGATCACACTCTGATTGTCGCTCACTGTCACTTTCGTTGCTTCTTCGGGGTGGGGGGGGGGTTAGTGTGTGTGTGCGTGTGTGTGTGTGTGTGTGTGTGTGTGTGTGTGTGTGTGCGTGCGTGCGTGCATGAGGACATTAGCTGCAACAGCTCCAGGTGGTTCCTCCCTGCGTCTGCTAGTTGAGCTCAACATCCTCACTGTCGTCTCTTGTCGGGGCTGCTAATGCCTTGCGGCGACGCTTGCTGCTGTTTACGGATTTCAATTAAACACCTCATCGTAATTACACATGGAGCTTACGGATTCTATTCTGAGCAATGTGTTCTGTACGGCACAACAGGATGTGACATCGCTGAGGTGTAGGTGCGCCAGAGTTGTTGTGGTTGACTTGGTTGAGTGATTGTGGTTCGCCACCAGCCACAGCTGGAGAGAAGGAAAACTTCACTCATAATGGTGACTCATCTTCACCTGAAGTCTCTGTTTTGGGGTGTGGTCGCACAACATCTGCACCTCAGGAGCTGAGCAAGGTACCTGTGTGTGTGTGTGTGTGTGTGTGTACGTGCACACGTGCATCTCTCTGTGTGTGTGTGTGTGTGTATGTATAGGTATGTGCATCTATGTGTGTGTGTGTGTGTTACTGTGTATTGCACAGTAGATGCTGTTCCTTTCCACACTTTTCCATCCCCTCTCTCTAATGGAGAGCTCTGTCCTTTGTTGTTTTGTTTCAATAGGAAGTGTGTTGTGTGAAGCCGGTAGCAGAGGAAGAGAGCGAGCTGCGTAGCTCTGCCTGTTCAGATGTAACTGCAGAGCAGGGCTGTGTGGAGGGACAGGGCAAGGCTGTCTGTTGAACATGACAGAGCGGACGGGTTGAATAATTGAGAAGCGAACGAAGATTTCGGGGAGTGCGAACGACGACTTGATGGCTTTGAACTTGTGAGAGTTCTGCTCGTCCTCGCTGATGTGTTGGAATACAGCGCCCAGGGTCGACCTGTTAATGCGGATTTTCCTTTAAGTAAGGGAGGGGAGGGAGGGAGGGAGGGAGGGGGGAGAGAGGTGATAAAGAGAGAGGAGAGAAAAAGAGGCGATGGAATAGACAGAGAGAGAGAAGAGAGAAGAGAGAGGGGAGGGAGAGAGATACAGGGGAAGCAGCAGGGAGCTAGCAAGGAGAGAGGCAGAGATTGAGTGGATGTGTCGGAACTTTCCAGTATGTGGGCTGGTATCCAAGGCATGGACGTCCTGCAGAGAGAGCTGTCTTTGAAGCCTCTCGTTCTCTCCTCATCGCGGAAAATGCAAGCGGACTCCACAGTCTGCTAGGTTAGAAGCAGGGCCCTTAGGCTCAGGGAATTCCTTTCATCGCGTTCACGGTAGTGAAGACAGATCAACCATGTTTTTACATTTCGACGTGCTCCCATTCCAGTGGAACCTCCTGATGAGAGGGATTTAGGCTGAACCGCGATGCAGTCCTCGTGGTTAGGGGCCCGCAACTCGGATGGTCCAGTGCAAGAACCACAGCCTGAACCATACCAGGCAGGCCCCCCTGAAACCCAAGGCTGTTCAGGTCAGCGGCAGAAGGCTTGCAGGGCCACACTAAGCCTCTTCAGGGGCCAGACCCACACTGTGTCACTAACATGGCTAGATGTCTTCATCATAACAGCCGATATCTTTTTGTCTTCGGGGAAACGACACAAGCTTCTCTGCCTCGCGGGCTAATTAGCCGAGATTCGGAGGATCGATCTCCCGCGGTTATCTGTTCTCTTCGCGACACGGAGGCAGAGCGCCGTGATAAACGGCCGTTGGGAGTGTCGTCATTGTGGCGCCGTCGTTCGTGTTTCCCGCTCTCCTTCTCGGTAGAAGAGGAGTCTTTTTTTTTTTTTATAAATAATGCTCTTTGTTGGAGTGGCTGCGTCTGTGGACTCATTAGCAGCGTTTGGTGTGTGGGAGCGAGGGACTGTCACTGGGTGACAGGGTCCTGATTAATATTCGCACTCTGACAGCAGAAAGAAGCGCAAAGCCTCAGTAGAACTGCGAGGTTAGTGTTTCCTGTGAGTCTCTCTTCTCCGGTGCAACACCGAACATACGGAAGAGAGACATTCTGTGGATGAGTCTCTCCTCCCTCTCCCAACATAGATCATTGATTACCTATACCGCGACTCATTTAATGGATGTTTGAAATTCCATTTGGAAGGAGGTGGACATTGAGTGCTCCAGTGACTTCATCCACCTTTTTGCTAGAGGATCTGCTGAATACTCTCTGCAGTCAGCAGGTTCTTTTATTGTAAGCAAATGCATGTGGGATTTAGGAAGGTAGCTGGTTGGAGGCCAAAGAGCTCCAGGTTAGCATTAATCAACCAGCAGAGTGTGTAACGCTTTCCAGGTAATGTCTTGCCAGAGAAAGACACTATTAAAAATATTCCTTACATTTTACATTTTAGCCGTTAAGTAGACGCTCTTATTCAGAGCGCCTTACAGCAAGTAGGGTAAAGTGCCTTGCCCAAGGACACATGTTGGCAAGGCTGGCATTAGAACCAGGAATCTTCTGATTACTAGCCTGACTCCTTTACCACTCAGCCACCTGATTCCCTTGACATACAGTAGTACCTTGACATTACATTTAGATGTATTCATTTAGCAGACGCTTTTATCCAAAGCGACTTACAAGAGAGAGCTTAACAAAAGAGCACAGGAAACCTAGCGGAATTGATTATGAAACATACATCGTGAGAAACCAATAAGTGCCAAGGGAAGAACTATAAGAGCATTCAGACGAACAGAATTGTTGATGACAGTACCTGAGACAGACTACCTTGACATAGTACTTAATTTCGTCTTGTTGCCAGTGATAACAACCTACACTTAGGTGGATGCAAAAACATAAACCAGGACCAGACAATTCTTTCTTTCATTGTGTTTGCCCGAAGAAAACTAAATGAACAGGAGGGAAAATACTGTGTTTGTGTTGTTTTGCCTGTAGTCACAAATTGCTTGAGACCTATTATTTTATCATCTCAGAGGAAGTTCAAGAGGAATATTGGGGACTTTTATGTGTTAATCTGTTTATTCTGAATCCAAACAGAGAAAGGGGGAATGTTTGAATCACGATCACAGTTCTCTCTTTATGACAGAGTGTTTTCCTCTGGGAAAACAGAGGACTATTATCTTAGCCCTGAGCTCACACCAAGTAAAATTAGTCCTCTGGAAACACTAAATTATTCAATGTTTTATAATCTGTTTTATGTTCTCATAGCCAACTGAAAAGCTTTTCGAACAAAAGTTTTAAGTTTTATCCGGAGTGTACAGCGCAAAGGGCAACACAAGCCATCGTTTTTAAAAGGAAGACAGCTGGTTGTTGGTAATGTGGGCCTTTAATCATCCGGACTGAGAGTGATATCTCCACTTAACCCATCCTCCTCCAGGTATCCCAGCTCCACCACCCGCCCCTCCCCTCGCCCTAGTCACCCCGCTGCCCCAGCCACCCCCATGTCCTTGTTACCCTCCGTACCCAGTGACGGAGCCATCCTGTGTGTGTGTGTGTGTGTCCATCCCTACACACCCTCAAAACAGCTGAGGCCAGCCTGCATGTCCTGCAGGGCGTCAGATAGCTCAACGGTTAAGGCGTTGGCCTCATGATCGGAAGGTTTTGAGATCGAGCCCCCGCTGTGGCTATATGACTTTGCGTCCTTGGGCAAGGCACTTCACCCTACTTGCCTCAGGGGGAATGTCCCTGTACTTACTGTAAGTCGCTTTGGATAAAAGCGTCTGCTAAATGAATAAATGTAAATGTTCCCTGACTGCCCGACCATGTCATGGAACAGGAGCACGCTGTCTCTTATCGGACGCCGTCTGAGGCTCGTTCGGGACGCTGGTATCTTCTGAAGTAGCAGAGAAAGGTAAACCACCACAATAGTGGACGGTCTCTATTTGGATGACTCCTGGATTCAGCAGGGTCTCTAAGTATCCCTCTGTGGAGACACCCTCCATGCTGGTCGATACAGGCATCGCTTAAATCCCCTCCCCGTCCCTCTGCCTCCTAATACCTGTATTGGATTTCAGCCTTCTGAAAGGGCAACAATGCGGCTAGGCACAAAGCTGGCCAATACTTTGTGTTTGCCGGCCAGTGGTAATCAATATGCTGTGTGTGATTATGTCTGCATGTATATGATGTCGGCGTGAGAAAGATGTATCCTGGTGTACCTTCACATCCTACGTCTTGTTGGAGGACGACCTTGAGTTGCATGGAGGTTCGTGTAAAAAATGATTGGATCCTCTAGAATATTCTATAAATGCTGCAGCAAGAATTCCTAATCTGTTTCTCCAGGGGCCAGTCCTAACCCTCTAGTGTGAGGTGAGTGAGTCAATCACTAACCAATGAGGTCAGTGTCGTGGTCCTTCCTGTAAGAGCGGGATTTAACCTGAGACAGGATGGCCACGTCGTGGGTCAGGCTGTCAGCTGCTGACCCGCTGATTGGGGCCACCTGTGGATCTGGGGACGTGGATCTATTCTCTGTTGTTCTCTGTTGTCCGGCTTTCTGCTTCTCTCCTGTTTTCTCTGCCCCCTCCCCATGTTCTTTCAGTCTCTGTTTCTCCCTCTGAGTTACATACACACACACACACACACACATTCAGAGGTTTGGATCTGTGTGATGGAGTGTATCAAAGCTGCTTGAACACAGAGCACTTGTGTTCACACAGTGGCTTGTTGTGGTCTGGACTGTAAGCTTTGGTGCCCGAGTTATCTTTCTTAAGCCCTAATAGGATGCTGAAGATCTCAGTTATTCTTGATCCCGGACACACACACACACACACGCGCGCCAAACACCAAAACATTGAGTGTAATGAAGGCTTTCACAGCAAGACAGAGCCGTATTCTTTGGTGCGTCGGTTGCGATGAGAACAGAGACACTCCGACCGGAGGAACAACTTCTATTCAAGATAATAATAAAGAATGCCCTTGACCAAGTGTTTATTGGCTGCATATAGAGTTAACCTTCAGAAACCACAAATGTACCAGCCTGTTCTTCTCTACAGGGAACACACTCCCCCCCCCCCACCCCCCCCCACCCCCCCTCTGTGTGGGGACACAACAGGCTGCCTTGGTTAAACAAACACATCTCTATTTCTGATCTTCACCACTGGCACAGAGAGAGGCGGGGGGGAAAAAGAATGTCTCCTCCTAATGCCGGCTCATTGTGCCATGCCACCCCCCACCCACCCCCCACCCTCACCCCCCACCCACCCCCCACCCTCACCCCCCATGTCGTGTGTGCTCCGCATGCCAAACAGAAGCGCGCCCGAGACCTGGAGAAAACTGCATTTCACCCCTCGTACCCTCGTACCCCTCCCTCACCATCAGGGTCCAAAGCACTAACTACTGGACCTAAGATGTCCACGGACACGCCATGGTGGACCAGTTTTATTGGGCCTGTGCTGAGGGGGGAGGGGGTGGGGGTGCAGGTGTGTGTGATGTCCATTCTCCTGGGAGGGTGTGTGTGCCTCGCTCTCTCTTGTTCTCTCGAGAAGAACACTGGAGCAAGAGTACAACATGCATGCGTGTGTGTGTGTGTGTGTGTGTGTGTGTGTGTGTGTGTGTGTGTGTGTGTGCGTGCATGTGCACGCGCAGCAGAGGATGGAACTAAGTGGTTTATTCCAGGATGAGAGGAAAAGAGGCCAGCAGCTCTTTTGGTGGGGCACATATGTGGAGTCAGCAGACGTAAACCTATCCTCTATCTCACTCACTACTTCTCTACCTCCCTCTCTGTCTACCTTCCTTCTTTCTTTCTGCCTCTCTATCTCCTCTCTCTCTTTCTCCCTCTATCTCTCCTCTCTCTTTCTCCCTCTTTCTCTCTCTCTCTCTCTCTCCCTCCTCCCTCTCTCTCTACCTTTCTCTGTCTCCCTCTCTCCCTCTCTCTCTCCCTCCTCCCTCTCTCTCTCTCCCTCCTCCCTCCTCCCTCTCTCTCTACCTTTCTCTGTCTCCCTCTCTCTCTCCCTCCTCCCTCTCTCTCTCTCCCTCCTCCCTCTCTCTCTACCTCTCTCTGTCTCCCTCTCTCTCTCTCCATTTCTCTTCACATCAGGCAGGTTCTAATGAGGAGGCTCGTTCCCGTGGCTCCTGCAGTCACTCACCCCTGTGAGCAGCATCTAATCAGATCCCCGTGCAGCCTCGCACAGCACAGGCACCTTTAGCTGCTCTGAGGCTGGAGAACAGTGCCTCTCGTGTGGGTTTGGAGCCCCACTCGACCGGCCTCCTCTCCTCCATCCTCCACCCTCTCCTTCGTTCTCCTTTGTCTTGCATGCCTACGCGTAGCATGTGATTTCTTCACCTTGCCTCCCACCTTCTCCTTTCCCCTCCCTTTCCTCCCTTCTCTCCCCTCCCTTCTCTCCCTTCTCTCCCCTCTCTCCCTTCTCTCCCCTCCTCGGTCCTTGTGCAGCCATGTGACTGCAGACATGTGCACCAGGGGCGTCGTTACCCCTTTTTTAGGGGGGCTGAAGCCCCCCTAAAATGTTCTTCAGCCCCCCAAATAATTATTGGGATTTTATTTTAATTTATTTTTTACTATTGTTTTACACAAGTTATTTCTAACATGCTACACATGCGAGTGCGTTTCTGGTTTGTATGTTTTCATACAAATCACACTCTTTCTGATTGAACCAGTCTATGAACTGTCTGAATCAGTGGATATCCGCAGCCCCCAATGAGTCAATTTTTTGGGTGCGCGCGTTGCACGTGCAAACATTACGCATCCATAGGGGCTAAGCCCCCCCCCCTCTCTTTCAATCCTAGAAACGTCCCTGATGTGCACGTGTGAACGTTAGCAACATTTGATGCATGGAGGATGAGAGACAGTACGCCCTTTCTCAGCCAGGCGATTGTCAAGCTCGGCAACGCGTGAGTTTGATAGGTCTTTGAACCTGTTTGAGTTTGTTTACCCTCGTGCACTAGTGCAAAGTCTGCTTATTTACGATATGCAATTCTACCAGATTTCTGTAACTGGCAGCTAATCTACGCAGTTACGGCAGCGATGACACTCTCTAAGCATCAAAGGGGCGATGAGAAGCACCTGGTTAATGGATCTTCGTTTGGAGAAACTTGGAGGAGAACTCCGGTTGAGTAAACCCAGAGGAGAGCGTCTGGAAGGAGGGTCGCGTCTCTGCTGTTGTGCTCCAGAGCTGACCCACTTTCCCGCCCCCGTGAGTGACAGTCGCAGGGAGGGAGACGCAAACAGACCCTAATTGGCTGCAGCCTCGTCGCCAGCTCTCCCCGTAGTGCCGGGCAAACCTCCTCCAGGAGGAGGGCTTGAATGTGTCGTTTGTGTGCGTGTGTGTGCGGTCCTATGGGTCCGTTCTAACAAGCGGTGTTTACCTCGAAAGGCCCGAGGAAGAGGGAATCTTCTTGTTCCCGTCCTTCATTCTCTCCTCATTTGTTTTGTTTTTGTTTGGGAAGCAGGGGGTGGCGTGGGGGGGGGGGGGAGAGGGAGGGAGGGAGGGAGGGAGGGAGGGAGGGAGGGAGGGAGGGAGGGAGGGAGGGAGGGAGGGAGGGAGGGAGGGAGGGAGGGAGGGAGGGAGGGAGGGAGGGAGGGAGGGAGGGAGGGAGGGGGGCCAGAACTTTTTGGGTGTATTTTTCCATCTAATGTTGCTGTGCAGTATACAGTCCATAAATACTGTGTCTACTCTGTGTATAAACCTGTCTGGAGAGTTGACATGGTGTTATTTCTCCGGCGCGCTGCAGCTGTCAGGCTATCGGAGGGGTGTGTAACAGTGTGCTGGATGGCTCCATAACTGGGACACCAACGTCAAGCTGGTGGGCAGATCATTCAACACGTTTCCCTCCTTGCATCTAACCCTGGTTACTAGCCGACCAACAAACAAAAAACTCCTCCTCTTCCTCTCTTTCTTCCTCCTCCTCCTCGATATCCCCCCTCCTCCTCCTTCCCTCCCCTCCGCTCTGTGGCTGCTCCGCTTCCAGATGGACATGTTGTCTCCTCACCTTTAATTCCCGGTTCAACTCAGCTGGTCAGAGGGCTTGGCTGAGGCAGGCTGACTCGTGTAATAATAACGCAGAGATCTTCTGGGCCCGAGCGCAGGACAGAATCTGCTTATCAAAGGGGATCAGGGAGGGCTTTCATCTCCGTGAGACGGCTCCGCAGCATGCGCAATTACAGACGGGTCTGACTCGGGCTCTGAAAGAAAGGATGAGGAGAGGGAGAGGGGGAGGGGGGGGGGGGAGAGGGGCGGAGCGGGGTTGCTCAGAACGGTTAGCGCCGTTGCGGATGGAATTTCTCACTAGGTGGCACACTGATTATAGCTATGTCAGACCGGTAGCCATGCCCCTCCCTCCCTCCCTTCCTCCCTCCCTCCATCGACCCCCTCCTTCCCTCCCTCCCTGCGAGGAGACCGCTGCTACTGAAGAGCTCATGTCTTTTAGCTCCAGAAGGCTCCAGGGCTTGATTCCAGTGAAAAGGACACCTCCCAGTTCCACTTCACCTACCCAGAGGAGTGGCAGAACGCATCAAACACCGGGTCGCCGTGTCCGTAGTGGTGGCTTGATCGCCGCGCCAGCATCCCTGAAATATCCCCTAGCCTCCAGATGGGGGCAGTGTTGCTACGGGGAAGTCAGGAGAATTCCCTTCTCGCACAGACTCTGGAAACGTTTGTGTGGGAAGGGGAGTGATGTAGATTAGATTAGATTCAACTTTATTGTCATTACACAGGTACAAGTACAGGGTAACAAAATACAGTTAGCATCCAACCAGAAGTGCAAAACAGTTATTACAACAGAATATAATAAATATGGGTATACTCAGAATATACACAGTATGAACAGTATAATCAGAGTGTATGAAGCAGGGGTACAATCAGCAAGCACGGTCGGCAGACGGGTCACATTGAGACCCCCCCCCCCCTCCCTCCCTCCATCCCCCCCTCCCTCCGATCAGAGATCCATGTGGGGCCGCTCTTCCTCCCAGACTCACCTGCCTTCCCCAACAGGTCTGCAGCAAACTGTCGTCAGCCTACTGATGAACTGAGGTCCGAGGAGGAACACAGCCCACCATCTGTCAACCTTATAAGGTCGTGTCTGGCAGAGGCAGAGGTGGGAGGTCAGGGATGACCCCCCAAGTTGACTCTGTGGAAGGTTGGGTTTGAATTCTCCAAAACAGGAAGTTCTCGTAAGCCTCTAAAAAACGGGTTGAGCTGCATAAAAGAAAGAAAAGGTGACCAGATCTTGGTTTTGCGCATAGATCACATAGCTGAATATTCATTGGATGAGCTCTGGGGTGTGACAAGACTTGAACTCTTTGATGCATGTTAGAACGCAGGAAGATGAAAAGAAAGGGAAACATTTCAGCTCGGAGTCTTTTTCATTAACAGGCTTGTGTTTTGACTCATATCAGTCCTCCCCCCCCCCCCCCCCCCTCCCAACCCCTGACATCACAAGTTAGGAGGCGGAAAACATGGGGTGAGTTCCATGAAATTCCCATGGCAACCGACACAGTGGAGGGAGCTCTAAAACTTTCATTAGAAGCGTATGAAGATTTCTTCTTTCTTTCTTTTTTTTTCCCAGACACAGCCTTCATTTGAATTTTGATTACTGTGGCTGTTTGAAATGCTTCTCGGATTGCTGGAGTGAGGGATGAAATGGTGTTCTTCTATTCCACCAGTTCTCTTTGTTGAGAGGTGAGGTGGGTGGACTCGAGGTCTGCGTTCTGTTATCTCTCGAGCAGGATAAGCCTCAATGGACTTGAATAACCGGCCAGTTGCTGAAGTTCCTCGACGCTCTTACTAAGGAAATTAAAGTAGCCGTCCGTGGTACTTCTTTCTCAAACATCAGTTTGAAGTTTCGCACAAACTAATTTATTTGAACGAGCCATTCCATTTTGAGGCGGGTCTACTGTAATAGTTTTCTATCAAGTGTATTATAAACCCCCACCCCCAAAAAACGACTTTGGATATGCAAATTCAAGATGTCTTAAAGCTCCCCCTCGCTTACTGCCACCAGAGGGGTCATTAAAATTTTGATAAGAATGCATAATGTAGCCAATGGATTGGAATTACACAAAGAGAGCACAGTAGCTCTGTGAAAACAATCCATGAAGACTTCCCCACCTTGCTTGAACCTGAGTGGCTTCTTGGGGAGCTGGCCATGACACAGGGCACTAGCTGAAACTCAAGGCGAAAATTGAAAGACTGAAAACCATGAAAATTTAAAGTTAAGACGTGTCTCCTTCAGAAAGAAATGACGAAGAATCGACAAGACCTTGGTTGGACTTCTCCTTTCAATAGCAATGGAGATGTTTAAATGTTGAAAACGTTCATGTTTATTTGTATTCTGATAGGATACTCGGCAAGTGCACCGCAACCACAAAACTAATTTGACAGAGAGTCATTCTCTCTTTCAAGGATACCGATGCAGAAGAATGAAGCAAACAACTAAATCATAAGCCTGTGGGAGATGGGAAAACAGGGTTCGGCTGTTGAAATGCATAATAAACCTTCGAAAACTATAATGGATCTTCCCAAATGCCTGTGTTTGAGCTGCCTAACAATTAGTATTACAGTCACTTAGCTGTTGCCAAGCTTCCAAACCTGACCCTCTTCTCCAGGGAGGTTGGAGAGATTTACCCAGATTATTTTTTGGAGTTTTGACTGTAAGTTTCTTTGTAGCTGGAACACCACACTGCTCAGACACAGATGCAGTACGATGAAGCGCTTGTTCCGACACATTTTGCGACCGCTTGCCTCTGACGTGCGGCCCTGTTCCTGGTAGGGCTTAAAGTGGGACTGAGAGAGTTTCTGTCAGTTTGCCATGAAAGGGAGGGGGACCGCTGCAGCTCAGAGACCGTGCTGGATATCCCCAAGTGCCACACAAGTGAAACGATGGCCTTTCTTCCTCACAGATCAGACCCAGCGGGCTCTTCATTGTTGGAGCAGGTCTGGGGACGAACTCAACCGTCGCTTTCAAACCAGATTTTCTTCCATCAGTTCCTCAACAAATGACAATGCACTTCCAGGGAAATATGAAGTGGCTGCACACAATGAAAACTTGTGTGTGTGGGGGTGGGGGTGGGGGGGGACATTCTAATGAAGGGTCGTCATCAAGCTCTGTGGAAGCCTCACAATGACTCTACATTAGAGTCAGGTGTGCTGGAGCAGGGAAACATCTAAACTCTTCAGGACAGTGGCTCCTTAGGACCAGGGTTGCCGAACCCTGATGGGGGGCAACAGGGGGTCAGGGATGGGGGGACATGGAACTGAAGCCCAGAAATCAAAGTGTGGGATTGAAACATCGTGTTCTCGCTCCTCCATGGTCTTGACTGTTCCTAAAACTGTTGAAGGCTCCTGCTATTGTTTGGTCTCGCCTGAACTGATTGAGGCTAAAAATCCATCAAAGAGACAGTGAAGGGCCCTGACTGCTCTCTGGCAGCTGTGCTTGGAAGTCGGCATCACTCGAAACTAACCTGACGATGTGGTGAACACATTGGCATCCTCAGTCCATTAGACGCCATCTATATATAGGTTTGAGATTGCGACACCCAGCAGAACTATAAGCATATGAACGTATAAAGGATGTAAATCACCTGGAAGGTATGGAAAATAGTGGAACAGTTTGCATTCAGCTTTTACAAGAAAATGATGATGTTGAAATATTGATAAGAAACACTTATTTGGCAAACATCACGACATGCTCAAGCACCTAGAAATATGTTCTTGGCATTCCCCTCTTGTTGTCCATCTTCTGAAAGCAGAATGGATCAGTAAGAAGCCAACTCGAGATGACTGGGGTCCGAGCTCACTTGCTCAAACCCTTGCCCAGCTAGGGATATGGACAGGACAGCTTCTCTGCGTGTTTTTTTTCTGGAGTGCTTTGAATAGGAACATCTTTGGAGCGCAGAAAGGCCTGGGGACCCGGGTTCCTGGGGGCCCAGGGGCTTTAGGGAGACCTGAGTGGCAAACATTGAGACAAACCTTCTTGCTCTGAGGCCACTGGAAGGTGTTGTGCCCCCGGTGCTACATGTAGTGACATGTTCTGTTCGCTTAAAAACTGCTTCCAAACAGGATGACAGCCTCAAACCATCGAGAGAGAAACAAAGGGGGTGAGAGAAAGAAAGGAAAAGAGACAAAGAGAGAAAGAGAGAGCATGACAAAGAGAGAGGATCAGTTTGGAAGGTGCCATGCCTCTACTGAATGCTTGCATATGTACGCACTGCTCTCCTCTGCTTGATATGAATACGCAGGTGATGTATTCAATCACTGATCTGAAAACAAGGTCTGACATTCCTTTGACTGATGTCTTCTCGGCTGAATGCGGGGGTATTCATTTCCATGCTAATGCATTGTTTCCTGGATAGCTCCTCCTGAGGTGAAAAGGTGTTTTGTGGAGGCCAAAGAAATGCAGAACTCATAAACGGATTCATGCCGCCGCCAAACTTTTAATTGATCTTCTATTTCATGGATCGTAGTTGAAATAATTATTTTTGAACTTTCAAATTCGAACATCTTATCAGTCAATAGGGCAGGCACTTTCTATGAATGTTTCTGTATGTTTGTGTTCCCATGCCTGTGTG
>CM059289.1:3705000-3780000 GCA_030340665.1 Neosalanx taihuensis | reverse complement strand
TGTCTGTCTGTCTGTCTGCTAATGGGTGCAACAGATTACTCTGCCTCTCATGGATCAGGGATTGGGAGGTGGAATGTTGGGCAGCAGATTTCTTCGCCTCCATCTCTCTCACCTCACGTCCCTATGCTCAGGGTCAACATGGGAGGCTACTTCAACACCACATCACGTAAAGAGAGCTCGTGGGGTACACACTGTCGGGTTACGACACCATGCCCTCGGAATGGGCTCTATAATCCCAGACCTAGGATGACCTCTACTTCAACTGTAATGGTTGGCGTTAGTATGTGGATATTGAATATATGTCATGTGTTTGATGAAGTGTTTCAACATTTTCCACTACAATAAAGCTTCAGCTCATCGTTCTATCACTCGTGCAATACATTCAGTTTGGAGGGAGGAGTAAGTTTGATCCATTCTATTACCAAAGCCTGGCACGGGCCAACCCTTTAATTAATTATTGACCAATCAACGCTTACAGGGGAGACATGGAGGCAGGAGCCCAGAACAAGATGAATGGAGAAGGAGGCAGACACATCGATCCAGGAATGTTTGGGAATCCGTCTTTCAGCCCTGCAACCTCTTCGCAACTCCTGGAAAGGAAATGGATGTGAAAGCAATGCCCATAATGAACTAATAAACTCCTTGACACACAGAGAAAGAATTACCCAAGGCGAGGAAGGGGAAAGTGGAAATTTGCTGGTCCATCTCTGCTTAACTACTTGGAATCGATTCATATCTTACCGGATTATTTGTATTTTTTTATCGCTTTACTTTGTTACTTTGAGCCTTGCAGTTCACTGAAGAGGGTTTCAAACACAGTGCTCCTTCCAATGAAAGGATAATTCACTCCAAATACAGGACCACGAACAACCAAAGTATTTATCTTGAAGTATATATCTATGGTACATTTTCTGTGCTTTTTCTGTGATCTATGGTCATAAAATCGCATCTATGGTGCTGTTGTGAGATATCGTTCAATATCCTGCGGTTAATTTAAATGTCGGTATATTTTTATATAGTTTAGGTAATGTCCTTGCGCGATGACATCTGAACACTGCTCCGCTTGGTAAGGGAAAAGAGAATTACTGTTCTGTTTGAGGAAAACTCCAATACGCCTTTCATCTCTCCAGAAGTGTCTTTTATCTCTTGTGAATGGCGGTCAATACTTTTTCCACCTTCAGACCCGTTGAATGAAAATCATGACCAACCCCCACACACTTCAGGTTTGATAGAGTGGCTTTCTTGTGTGAAACAGAATAAAAAAGACCAAACTACTCTGTAAAGAGCTGAGCTGGCTCATTTTCCAGCTCCATAGCAGTTTTAGCGCTTACCAGCCAATACCCATTACAAACTACCTTCGCAGCGTAGCTCAAAAATGGAGAGAAGATAAAAATGACCCATTCAACAAGGTGATCTGTACTGGAGCTGGCTGAAAATGAACCCTGTAATCACATATCCATGGTATCTGATGATCATGTACGTGTAAAAGGAATAACAACAATAATAATCCTCGGCTGTAGTTCATATTTCCAAAGATCCCATTACAGATATTTCCGTTGTTGAGTGATCTGTCGTAGCTCTCGTCATTGGTCTCAGTTTTATTTGAGCATATCATCTCTCTCTTGGAATAATTTTTTTCCTTCCACACAGGGCTCAGACAATACAACCTCTGCTGCAGACTCGTTGAAATACGGGAGAAAGGGAATGGGAGGGCATTGGCTTTCAAAGATTGTGTGCGTGTGCTCGTGAGCGTAGACGTACCTGAACGCAGCTCAGTTCGTCCCTGTAGCCATAGAAACCTTTCGCAAGCTGTAGCTTGTCGCTACATTTGACCGGGGTCACCGTGCTGGGGTCCGCTGAGCCCAAGTAAACGCATCTCAATTTCAGGGAGCGTTCTGATGATATGAGAGACCTCTGCCTCTTCCAGCGTCTGAGTGACAGGCCCAGAGATTGGGGCTGCTGGGAGCTCGGCTGGTGGTTATTGTTGCTGTTTGTCTGGGCGAGGTGGCCTCAGGGTCGTGTCTGGGACTTGTACTGGACCCGGCAGCATTGATAGACAGGACGCAGTAAGACTGACACAACCTCTGGTGACTGTGAGCTCTGTGTTGCCATCTAACATATGTGTGTTTGTTTTGACGCACCTCAGGAAGAAAAAGAACCAGAGATCCTGGATGCAGAGAGTGAGAATCCGTGACAGAGCTGTGGCAGATTCAGCCAGCCAGCTGCCAGAAATGGTTTCAAATTTGTGGGGCTCCTTTGTTTTTGATGCATTCAGTGACGACCGAACGTACACAAACAAATCCATTAGTTAATTATTTAGCACTTTATCTCTAGCTGAGATTCCCTCTGGCTGCTGAGGTTGGGAGATCCCGAGGAGGACTGGTGATTATTCATAAGGCAGCATCAGCCAGTGCATTGACAAAAACACACACAAACACACACAAAAGTCAAGAACAGCCATCCGGAGCATGGTGATAAAGGCACTTGTTCTGTCCATCTCCTCCATCTACTCACATCCTTACAATCTCAACCCAGGAAATACTCAAACTGAACTTCCAGCAGCCCCAAACTCCTAACCAGGCCCCTCAGTAGAATCATTATGCAGGGCCAGCATGTTTAGAGAGTGGAATTAGAGCTGGGATTCTGCTTATCAAAGCTCCGAAGCTCCCCCTTGACCCCACTCTGAGATTCTAATGCCGTCTGCCTCTGCTGTGCTCCCGGGGAAGCGCGGGGTGCTAAATGACTTTTCCTCTCTATCTGATTCCTGACAGAAGCAATCCCGCGTTCCGCGGCCAGCGCAGGCAGGGCTGGCGGGCGCTCAGCCCCGCTTGAGTGGCTCTTTCTCAGGCTCAGGTTGAAGGGAGGAATGGGACTGCTCAGAGAGTGATAACAGACGACTTTCACAGCGTTGGTGGTTTTTCTCGTGCGGTGTGGGACTGGAGGCTAGGTGGTATTGCTCAGGGCCGTAACAAGGATTTGAACCTCTTCTGTCTATATATTTTCACAGACAGTACAGTGTACCTGCTTTATTTATGTGTGTTCATAAGTTTTTTCATTAACCCTTCATTTAATAAGAAAGGGCTTGTTAAAATGTCAAATATATTTGTCAAGATGGTATTAAACATGACAATGATACAACATAAAAAACATTGCGTAAAATAATAGCACAATGACCATAGATTCTGGACAAGATCCTAGCAGTCAAAACTAATACTAACAGTGTGAGCAGGGAAATGGACCACAGCACCTGATTAAACACGAACACGAGGTTTGATTTTAAGCATGGTACCCTAGTTTGACATCCAAGACGAGCAGTAGTCTGTAAACAACACGTTCAAATAATTTTTAGCTGCTGCTTTTTTCCTCAGTTGGATGGTAATTGGTAGTAGCATGCTAGGACAATCATGCACATCTTTAATCTGATGTAATCTGGTGTAATGTAATTAAACTGAGAGCCAGACTGGCTGTAATCCCCGGTGGGTCTTTGGGGAGGCAAGTGATTGGAAGGTCAGCTGGTGTAGGCAGAGTTAGGACTATCTATCATGACCAGAGTCTGAAGGAGTCCAATTAACTGCTTATCTGGGGAAAGGAAATGTTTTTCTTATCCAATATCCACTCTAACATTGGTGTTTGTACTGATGGGATTACCTGGCCAGTATAACTGCTGTTCCACCTGGGCACAACACAGTTATGAGAAACTAGCATGTGCCTTTGGCTTGCTTCAGTCCCAACAAACACAACGTTGTCCACACTTTCCTGTTCTACAGCTCAACTGCTCTGCTGCTCTACATTTACATTGAGTCTTTGAGGAGACGCTCGTATCCAGAGCGACTTACAGCAAGTACAGGGACATTCCCCCTGAGGCAAGTAGGGTGAAGTCCCTTGCCCGAGGAGGACACAACGTCATGTTGGCACAGCCGGGGTTCAAACTGGGTACCTTCTGATTATGTCTTTCCGCTGCTCAACAGGCTGCTCTATTTCTTTGATGCTCTACTCTGTCTGGGAGAAAGGGGAACAATTAATTGCAAACTCATATTTATTTACATGTGCTCCAATGTCCAGCGACTGCCATTGAAGCTACTATTACAAGAAATGGCTGTTTTTCCTCACGCTGAGGAAAGCAGGGCCTGACAGGGAAAGGGTTATCGCACATGGCTCAAATCTGTACCGCTGTAAAGTCATATGCATGTCCAGGTTTTCTATGGTATTCCAGCCTTATGGGGGGAAAGAAGGCAGGAAACAAGGAAGGCAGGAAGGAAGGAAGGAAGGAAGGAAGGAAGGAAGGAAGGAAGGAAGGAAGGAAGGAAGGAAGGAAGTGAGAAAAGCGTACTGGTAGCAGTGACTGAGGAGGCGCTTCCTTCTCTCTGGAGAGTTCAAGGGCCGATGCGTTGCCCACTTCAGTCTCATTAAAAGTTCTAGTTCTATCGGAAGTGTGTGGCTACACATGGTACATACTGCAGCGGACTCTGGGGCTTTTTATTTTCATTTGTTTTTTCGCTCTTGATGTTACCGATCATGCGCTACATCTCGGAGCTGCAGATCTGCTCCAGCCCATGTTATCATGTTAGAACAGGGGTAGGGAACCCTGGTCCTCGAGAGCCATAGTCCTGAAGGTTTTAGATGATCCCCTGCTCCAGCACACCTGATTCTAATTATGAGGCTTCCAAAGAGCTTGATAACGACCCTTCATTAGAATCAGGTGTGCTAGAGTAGGGAAACATCTAAAACCTTCAGGGCTATGGCTCTCAAGGACCAGGGTTCCCTACCCCTGTGTTAGAACGATAAGCAGTGAGCACTGGCCACAGAGGTGAGCCTTGAGATCAACCTGACGTAAACCTACAAACCTGGGTTCAGATTTGGAAATAAATGAAAGATTGGACCTGGAAATGTACTGTCAGAGCGTAAAGTGAAATTAGCCTTCAGAATGCGGAAGCTGAAGAACGTCAGTCATACTGACCCGCAATGAAAATCCGTTGTCAGCGTTTTGAGGCCATTCGAAGGCATTTTTGGTCAAAGTAAAGTGCAGGCGAACACACTTGGAGAGTTCAGCTTGAGGTCTTGTTAGTATTCATGACGGTGACCATGCAGTCTACCCTACTCTCTCTGAATTCTCCCAGAGGTATCCCCACCACTCTGGAGGTGTGATTACCTGGCTGGCTGACCATGCTGCCCAGCCTGCAGTGAGACCAGACCAAACGATCGGGATTGAACCCCAGCGGCTCACAAATCTAAAAGTCTACCATCCTCCCATATGGACTTCCTTAAAACCCGTATCCATATCTAACGCGTCAGCGTCTGTACGGGCTATTATCTCGGTTGTTAATAGATCGAACGGGAATCTTTAGATACCCCCCAGTTTTCTTTGGGTGCCATTAATCTTTGTAAATGCCTTTAGACGGAGCAGATGTTGTTTTAGTGCTTTAATTGAAGCTGTCTTCGCATCTTGAACCAGCGGTGATGTGACCTGCATGCCAGGCGCCACCCCCCCCACCCCCCCACCCCACCCCGCCCCCCCCACCCCCCCTCGGAGACGACATGCCGCTCCGCACGTCCGTCGGTACAACGGTGCACGCGCATCGCGCCCTTTTCAACTTCTAGCACACGCGAGTCGCGTTTCGAGAGTCATATCGTTTCCTACATTTCATGTGCCGATGGCGGGGGAAGGTCAAGGTCATTGATCAGCCTAAAGGTCAGCCTGGTGGTTTGTCTGTGACACTAAGATGTCACTGACAGATAGAGGTGGGACAGGGACCGGGGGTGGGGGAGGGGCGGTCTAGACCAGGGGGAGGCAACCCTGGTCCCAGGGAGCCACTGTCCTGAAGATTTGAGCTGTTTCCCAGCTCCAGCACACCTGATTCTAATGAAGGGTCGTTATCAAGCTCTGTGGAAGCCTCATAATTACCCATTCATTAGAATCAGGTGTGCTAAAGCAGGGAAACATCAAAAATCTTCAGGACAGTGGCTCTCTAGGAGCAGGGTTGCCGACCCCTGGGCTAGACCAATGGGAATACATATCTTTCCGTAAAAAGACAGGGCTTCAAACGTGGCGAGTGTGCTTGGTTCCAAAGCAGCCCCATGTAAATGAGATGTGCGATGTGTCCCATGACTGTCTTTACACGTCTCAGTGTGGATTTAGTGCTGTAATCCCTTACAAATGTACAACCCTATAGAACGCACTAATCTGGGATTTAGACAAACTCATTGGAAACAGAGATTAATTAAACTCCCAGCACCCCGCAAAAAGTGTTTAGAAGTTATATAACTCATGCACATTTGTAATTTCCATCCAATCAGATCCATTGAATACAAATGTTACAAAAACACCCTTTCAGTCCTATTGTACATGTATATTCATATGCAGGTACCCACCTCTCTCTCTCACCAGTTGAGATGAAGTAGCACAGCATAAAGTCACTGGACCTCTTTCCTGCACTCACTTTCAAGCATGACTCAGCCATATTGCCTCGACTAAATAAAACAATCAAAGGCCTGCTGTCATCTTGGCAGTTGTACCGTGTGTGAAGGCTTGAGTCTAATTGCCTAGTATGTTAATCTCTGGCAGAGAGGCTGTTTTGGAGCATGTTTCCTTGGCCCTACCTCTAAGTGTTGTGTTTTTTATTGGGCTCACTGCTGTGTGTGTGTGTGTGTGTGTGTGTGTGTGTGTGTGTGTGTGTGTGTGTGTGTGTGTGTGTGTGTGTGTGTGCCTGCATCCGACTCTGAATCAGCAATGGCAAAACAATATTTTGACCTCATTCTCTTACTTGGCAGGTGTTTTATTTTTGGAATTTGCATCTCCTTCCTAGATCTGCCCCTGGGAAGAAGCCTTGTGTTGAGAGACGAGGAGGATTCTCCTATCATGACAGTAGATCTCTTTTGGAGAGGAATGTGGAGAACATGGCTTGGCGACGTCGCTGGAGGCTGCAGTGTAATTGAAGATGAGGACAGAGATATATTAACAAAGCAAGAGCGAAAGTGAGAGTCGCCAAGGGAAAAAAAGAGAATGAAAGGAATAGACAGGAAGGTTCATTTCAGAAGAACTGAGGTTGATGCTAGTAAGAAAAGACCCTTAATCCTCTGAGAGATACTTTCAGGATTAAAGTATCGCCAATACCCTCCTATAAATATGATCCCATCTGTCAATAAACTTTTGTGCCCTGAATATTCAGTGGTTATCAAATGAGCGTTCTTGTTCTCTTCTCTTCTTCATCTCCTGCATTTCCCAGGCATTGTCCTACTTTAGTAGCTCCATCAGCCAGGTCTATCCATCTCCCCCTCAGTCCCACTCTGCTGCTGCAGTCCTCTGCTGCTGAGGGGAGTGTCTGTCTCCCCCCCGCTCTCAGCTGCCCGCCGTGATGAGCCGATAAATGACTCAACACTTGCAATCAATCAACTGGGGTAAGCTCAGCTCTGCAACTGGTTTCTCCCTGGAGGGATCACCTGTGAGTACGGAGAGGAGGAGGGTGGGAGGGAGGGAGGGAGGGAGGGAGGGAGGGAGGGAGGGAGGGAGGGAGGGAGGGAGGGAGGGAGGGAGGGAGGGAGGGAGGGAGGGAGGGAGGGAGGGAGGGAGGGAGGGGTAGGAAATTGACAATTGAGAGTTTGAGACAGCAAAGCTGGGAAAGATAGAGTGAGAGAAGAGTGAGAAGCAACAATAAAACTGAACCCCGTTCCTAAACCTTCAATCATCTTTTCCTGATGTTTTATCTTGCAAGAATGAAGAAAAAAAGCTCAGGGTCGATGCCAAAACAAGCGAGCGCTGAAGCCAACCTTTCCCGTTAACTACCAAATCAATTCAGGAAAGTGTCAAACCAAACTTTAGGGAAAATGATTGAGATTGAACCCCAAAGCTTGTGTTCATCACAGGGTAATCCTCCGATCCTTCGTTCAGTAGCTCACCTGCCGAGCAGACAGCCCCGCTGCGGAAACCCATTTCGATCGGGATTACGATCCCATTGAGAACGTCTTTTAATGGAAGCGATGCTTTCCATTTGTATTTGGCCATGGTGACACCGGCCCCCTATGTCACAGAGTGGGGTCTTCCCTTAGTTGTATCTACTTCAGGAGAACAGTGGTGGGCAGGGAAACTACACTAGGCTTCAGAGAAGCAGTGGGGTGTGGGGGTTCAAAGTGATATGCTGCTGTTGTGTCAACCAGTGTGGGATGTCACATTGCCCGGATCAGCTCATCATAACCACGGTCTGGAGATATTCAGCAGAGGGCAGCAGTGAGAGAGAGAGAGAGAGAGAGAGAGGGAGAGGGAGGGGGAGGGGGAGAGAGAGAGAGAGAGAGAGAGAGAGAGAGAGAGAGAGAGAAATTGGGTTCTACAGTACAGACATCAAAATGATGTTTATTTTTCAGGCTGGTTTGCTACCTGCTATTTCCTCTCCTCACTCTCATCCCCTCACCCCACTGCTTGCAAGCAAGCAAGCAGGCAGGCAGGCAGGGAGATAGACCGGGTTGTGTGTTATCTAAATCCTCATCAGGCCCCTGGTCCAGAGCTCTCCCAGACTGCTCTTATCGAGTAGCAGAGACATGGTGTCAGAGGCAGGCATGTGGAGGGGTTACCACGGCTATCAGAGACAGTGGGAAAAGAGGGAGAATAAGACGGTGGAACAGAAGAGAGACAGACTGACAGGCACAAAGGGAGGGAGGGATAAAGTGAGAGAAAGAGAGAGAGAGAGAGTCACTGTCAGCTGGGGTCAGGGTTAGGCACTCTGACACCCAGGAAAGGGTGGCGATGGCGGGCAGGGCTCAGCCTGAGAATCCAACAGAGAGCCATGCTATGATTGATTGCACCGGGAGCCTGTAGATAGCATGGACTTGGGGTGTGAACAAGCCACAGTGGGTGATCGACCTTGTTCGTTTGGTTAATTAGCCAGGAGAGATAAGATGGTAGCTGGTAGCAATGAGAGGCAGCAGGGGGCCACTGCAGCCGGGCAGGGCTGGAGGAGAGGAGGGGTCTGGGGGCCACTGCAGCCAGGCAGGGCTGGAGGAGAGGAGGGGTCTGGGGGCCACTGCAGCCAGGCAGGGCTGGAGGAGAGGAGGGGTCTGGGGGCCACTGCAGCCAGGCAGGGCTGGAGGAGAGGAGGGGTCTGGGGGCCACTGCAGCCAGGCAGGGCTGGAGGAGAGGAGGGATCTGGGGGCCATGCCGCTCGGTAGCACAGCAGGCTGCTGCTGTATGGTTCTCCTGACCAGAGTACAAAGCTTAGTTGTTGGAGTGTTTTGAACGAAGAGGCTCAGATCCTCTGATCAAGAGAGAGAGAGAGAGAGAGAAGGAAAGAAATAAAGAGGGAGAGAGAGTGAGAGAGAGAGAAGGAAAGAAATAAAGAGGGAGAGAGAGAGACAGAGAGTGAGAGAGAGACAGAGAGAGAGAGAGACAGAGAGACAGAGACAGAGAGACAGAGAGAGACAGAGAGACAGAGAGAGGGAGGAAAACGAAGGAAGATAGGGAACCAAGTGTCAAACAAAACAACAGATGAGAGTTCAGCTTCCGTTTCAGTGCTATCAGCTCTGTTCTCATCAGTGCTTCTCTGTGCCACCGCTGGTGACACACGCGTGTTGGTGCATGTGTTTGTTTGTGTGCGTGCCAGTGTGTGCGTGCGTGTGTGTCTGTGTGTGCGTATGTGCCCAAGGAAAGAGTGAGTGAGAGTTGGTAGTGTGGTAGGGGAAGAAAGGGGACAACATTTTCCTCCGACTGTGACATTTGCATGAATAAATTCTCAATCCATCCGTAGCAAAAAAAAACTCAAGATGCAGATCTTTAAGAGGAATGATCCTGAACAATCAACGCTCAGCACATTGCCATGCAATGGAGAGGGAGGAAGGGAGGGAGGAAGTGGGGGGAGGAAGGGGGGGGTGGCGGTCAAGGGAGGCAGTTTACCATTGTGAGAGAAATTGCTTCCAGCCTTCGATGTTTCTGTTAACAGCTTGGTTGTTCCTCCCCCCCCCCCACCCACCCCCCCCCCCCCACCCACCCCCCCACCCCTACCCCTAGGGGTGTCACCAGCGCCTGTGTGCCTCTGCCACTGCAACACTGTGAGCATCGCTGCATTAGACAGTTCAGTCATGCGCTGGAACGACAACAGCAAAAACAAAAAAAAGTGTACATTTCAAATGTAGACTTCCACACTCTCCATCTCTCTCCACATCTTTACCCCTCCCTCCCTCCCCCATCTGCTCTCTCTCTCGCTGTCTCCCTATATATTCTTCAGACAAGCTGTCTTCATCATGACGTACTTCTCCGCAGCACCACCGAGGCCATGGAATGTCGGCTCTGTCAGCATCTTTACACCCCGTTCTCCCTGGAGGGTGTGGCATTGTGTGTGTGTGTGTGTGTGTGTGTGTGTGTGTGTGTAACAGCGTTGCGCTATGAGACGATGCAGACAGACACAAGAAGAGTCCTTGACCTAACCCATGCCAGAGAGGCAGCGATGGAGTGCTTTGACTCCTAACCTCTCTGCTAACCATCAGGGGCGTTGTCTCTCTCCCTCTCTCTCTCGCTCTCTCTCTCTCTCTCTCCTCTCTCTCTCTCTCTCGCTCTCCCTCTCTCTCCCTCTCTCTCTCTCTCTCTCTCTCTCTCGCTCTCTCTCTCCCTCTCTCTCTCTCTCTCTCCCTCCCTCTCTCTCCCTCTCTCTCTCCCTCCCTCTCTCTCTCTCCCTCCCTCTCTCTTTTCCTCACCCTCCTTCAATCTCTTTACCACTCTCCCTCCCTCCACCCTGCTTTCTCTCCCCCTTCTCTTTCACTCTCTCCCTTTGTCCGTAATGCCGACGTTTAATACAAACCCACACACGTTCCCCTTCTCTTGCCGTTCATGAGTGCTTGTTTGGTGATGCATTGGAGTGGGGGGGGGGGGGGGGGGGGTTGGGGGGGGTGAGTCCACTGTAGTCCGATTAGCGATTCCCAAAGACGTCCGTTTTTTACTCGTTTTTCAAACTTGTGGGTTACATTTTTGACGCTCAAGTGGCCAACATTTAACCAAGAGCATCCGGTAATTTTTCGAAATAAAATATTGTTATTTATTATCGTATTTCTTCAGCGGCCCGATAATAATCCCGATAATTATTTAGGGGGGCTGAAGAACATTTTAGGGGGGCTTAAGCCCCCCTAAAACAGGGCTAACGACGCCCCTGATTGGAGTAGATCCCTCTTAGGCCCACTGATCAGACAGTTATAGATGGGCGACCAGGGTCTTGCATCACCCTGCTGATGGGGGGTGGGGGGTGGGGAGGGTAACTATACTGAGGTTGAATCAATATTCAATTAACGTAGGCAGACAGGGGGGGGGGTGACTGTTTATCAATTCCTCTTTTTAACAGCACATCCCTGGCACACTTAATTAGCCATTAGCCGCACCAAGCAACTAAAAACAAACAGGGAAAAGATTTCGCCCCAAAGTTTGGCTGGGTGAGCGGAGCTGGCGGGATGGAGGGCGTAAGAGGACGAAGGGGGCGGTGGGAGGGGGGGGGGAGTGGATCAGATGGAGTCAGTCGGGGTCATGTACTCTGCAGAGCTGCGGTTGGTGTGTGTAGCCTCCGCACTGCCAGAGAAGCAGAGGGGGACTTTGTGTGGCTGACATTCCATTACCATGTATCCACCGAGTATTAGTCTGGCTATTGATGATATATGGGTCAGTATGTGACCCTTGGCCTGTAGCATCATTGTCCAGCCCCACAGCCCAGGGTAGAAAGACAGGCAGGCGGGGGAGAGGGAGTCACCTCTGGTAGACATGTAGCCTGGCCTGTAAAACATTCTGTCACTTTGTTTATGTCTAGTGAAGGAGAACTTTACAATGGCACAATAGACGAGGGGTCGACTCAGAACGTGTAGACTGTAGGAACAAACCAAAAACATTGCTGCTCATCTGTATAATGTATTTCAATAACGAATTTAATCTTAAACGAGAAAGCTATGATATTATATTTAACTGACTGCTGAACGGATCGTTACAAAATCGACTTTTCCTTAACGACGCAATAATTGAAGGAACCCGACCCACGAAACATTAGGGGTTTATTGCCGCAATAACCTGGATATTCACACGCAAGGGTCCCCATAGCCCATGGCGGTTGTCACGCCTTCCTTACTAGCGATCACCGGACATACATCACTCCAACAGGGATCCAACAGAGAGAGAGAGAGACAGAGACAAGGAGAGACTTCCACTCGATACCAGTCTAACTCTACTTATTTAGGCCAAATGGGAAGACTCATCATGTTTAAAACTCTAATTACACTCCCTGAGCCAAGACATCTGTAGTTCAAGCCCAGGCACGGCCAGGACAAGGAAAGGGCAGGTGCGGTATTGTCGAACAACGAGGACCAATCACCCTGCCTTGTGATAGTGCTTGTAGAGACCTTTAAAGTTGCATGGTGAACTGTTGTAAGGCATTAGTTGCGGTCTAGAGCAGAGCAGGTTTTGTGGGGATTCTCTATCTAGCAAACAGTTGTACAAGATGCACTACAACTACTGAATTGATTTGCGAGGATTTATCCGTCAGCTTTTAGTGTAAGAAAAAGTAATCCTGCATTGAGAGAGATTATTGGCAGTGTTCTAGTTCTCTCTCTCTCCCTCTCTTTCTCTCCCTCTCCCCCCCTCTCTCTCTCCCCATCTCGCACTGTATTAGACATCCTTTTTTTTGTTCTCTGCTAAGTTTCTGTTTGTTCTGGGTGTTGAAATGTTTTCCCCTTAGTGTGAGTAGAGCCAGCCCCCTTCCGCTCCTGAAACGTGGGGGTGAGCTTTCCATGGACAAAGGGATGAATATATAATGAATGGAGAGAGCGGGGGACGGAGTGACAGAAAGACAGCGGGGTGTGTGTGTGTGCGTGCGCGCGTGCGTGTGTGTGAGTGTGTGTGTGTGTGTGTGTGTGTGTGTGTGTGTGTGTGTGTGTGTGTGTGTGTGTGTGTGTGTGTGTGTGTGTGTGTGTGTGTGTGTGGGAGACAGAAAGAGAATGTGGGAGAGGGGGCTGAATAGAAATTCAGCACTTGACAAGTGTTTGTCATAGGGACTAACCTTCCAGCCACCAAGCCCTGCGAGAGAAAGGATAGACAGAGCTGCAGATAAGAGAGAATAGAAGGAGAGAGACAGATCCCAATCTTTACTTTTTTTCTCGACAAAAGACTGGAATACAGACCTGAAATCGGAAAGATAGGATGTTAGGGTGCAAGGCGCTGTAGTGATAGACAAGATCTTTGAGCCAGGACCCGGGTCTGGTCTCACCCCTAAACCTCCCACACCGCCCACCCCTCTCCCTACCCCCGCGGTCCCACGGCACATGGTATGTTCCATTTTAAAAGGCAGCATGTCCTCCCTGTGTGTGCGCGCGGGGTGGGATCTCTCTGAGAGCAGCTGCTCACAGCACACTTTTCCTCGGCGGGAACGCTCACTTTCTCCTGTGCCTGCCGGGCTTCACCTCCCTCCTACGACGAATCTGTCTCCCTTTCCTGCCTGACTCTCTGCCTGTCTCGCTGCCTGTCTCTCTTTCACTCCCTCTATTAAACTCACTCCCTCACTTTCTTTTCTTTTCTCCTTTCCCCAAGACTCTCTCTTCCCCTCTCTCTCAGTGTGCTGTGAGTGGACAGTCACAGCAGCACTCAGCTTGCAGTAACAGGTATCCAGCCTCTCTGTAACGCTGAGAGGAGAACAGGACTTCTGGTGGTTTTATGCGTGAAGACAAAATCTCAGAGAGAAACGGAGGAGGAGGAGGGAGGAGAGAGGAGAGAGGAGAGCAGTGGGGGAGGAGGAGGAGGACGAGGAGAGGGACTCGGCATTGTCCTCTGATGCTCCCCATGACACCATGCTGCACTGTGTGGATCTGCTCCTCAGGAGAAAATCCTTAAAATGATGGAGGACAACAAGCATCTGGCTCAGAGGATAGACGGCGCCATCCAGTCTGCCAGTCAGGAGGTGACCAACCTGCGGTCGGAGCTCTCTGCCACCAGCCGAAGACTGGCGGAGCTGGGAGCCACCAGCCCGCCTGCTCTGGAGAACCACAAACATAACCACCACAGTGACAGCCTGTGCTACCGCGGTGAGTTCCATACAGCATGTGTGTGTGTAGGGGGATACTCTGTGTGCACCAAGAGTAAGAGTGTGTGTGTGGATATAGGAACATGTGTTGCTGTTTGGAAAGCGAGTGTGGGAAGTATTTGGGGAATGTGTTAGAGGGTGATATCATTCCAATGCTTCCGCGCTAGTTAACTTCCTCGTCTTTGAAACAATCCCTGGCCTGACAGCGGAGGGCAGTAGGGGGGCAGGGGGAGTGGGAAAGTTACTTACAAAAAAACTTACAAGGAACTCATGTTAGGGTAGACTAGGGCCGGGGCTAGGGCTGGGGCAGGGGCTGAACTGAGGATAGGGCTGGGGCTAGGGCTGGCGCTAGGATAGGAAATGTGTCTGGGACTGGGGCAAGGGTTAGGCCCGGGACAGGGTTACATTTACATTCATCAGATGCTTTTATCCAAAGCAACTTGATAGTGAAGCGACGTGATAGTTCCCAAACATAGCCGGTTTTATAGATTATGAAACATACATCGTAAGGAACCAATAAGTGCCAACAGGAAGAGCCATAAAGGTTGGGACTGGAACAAAACTGGGACCGGGCCAGGGTAGAGGCTGGGGCCAGGGTAGAGGCTGGGGCCAGGGTAGAGACTGGGGGTGAGGCTGGCTTCCCAGACTGTGGTTATGTCTCTTTAGGCTTCACTGGGTGTGTTTGTGTGTGTGTATGTGCTTGTGTGAGATTATGGTGTGTGTGTGTGTGTGTGTATTGTTGCCTAAGGGTCCAACATGAAATCACTGCCCGATCTCCTTCATGGGAAAATGGATGTATGCACTGGAATGCATAACCTTTGTGAGTGTTTATGTTGCGACAGATGCTGTATGTGTGTGTGTGGCCAGTACTGTAAGCAGTCTGGAAGGGGTTAAAGTAAAGGCACTGGGTGACCTCACCAGCAGGTGAGTGATGTTTGGAGACAAGGGCCATGGCAGAGTTGGCAGGTCACTGTGAAATACCTCCACCGTACGACGACTATTTAAACAGCTGTCAGTACCTTGTTAGCATCCACACTGTTATGTCAGACCCGACAATAGCTTTTCTGTGCTGTGCTGCCGACAATAAGAGATACAATTTGCGGAGTGAGGATTTGAGTCTCTCCCTATCCTCCTTCTCCTCCTTCTTTTGATTCCTTCCCTTCCCTTCCCTTCCCTTTCCTTTTCTTCCCTCTCCTTTCCTCCCCCCCCCCCCCCCCCCCCCCCTTTGCGGGGTTCACAGCCAACTATGGCCCCCACATTCCAGTGGTGATGTCATGCTTCCTGTTCCACGGCTGTCAGGTGACTGTGGGCCGGCCAAGCTGATTAGGCACAACCAAAACAAAGGCAGCCATGACCAGGGCTCGGCTCCCGAGAGAAGGCTTCTCTTCTTCTGGGCCCTCAGCTGCATTTGTTCCTGTGGTATTTAAGGCCAGGGAGGTCACCTCAATGAGTAGGTGTAAACCTCTGGTCCCAGGCCAATCTGCCAGCCTCAATGCTGCACAAGGCTTGACCAAGGCTATGGTCAGGTTAGTAATACAGTGCACAGCTCTCCTTACACTCAGATTCAAACTAAAGTTTGAATGTGGTTTGACGTGAAAGTCCTCGGTAGAAAAGGAATTCACATGACCCCCACAACCTGTTTTCGATGTCGAAACAATGTGTTTTGGGATGAAGGCTTGGTACAGACGAAGTACAGTACGGAAGATCAGCTTCTGAGCAGTACCAGGTGTAACAGCTGTGTCTCTTAAACCTTGAACTCACCTTTTTAGGATTGTCAGATACTGAGGGGAATCATTTGCTCAGGAAAAGTACACATCCCAGCTACAGCGTTCAGACAACTATGCCGTGAATGTAAATCTGCAGTATCTGTCTATCCGTGGAGAGAAGCACATGTGTGATGTGTTTACGGTCTGGGGTGATGTGCCAAAGGAATTTTCAACCGGCTGTGATGCGGTGGAAATATTTGCAAGATTAACAGTACAGTAGAAATGCTACTAATTAGCATTCAAACCATCACTGGCAGATGTCAAATAAGGCTATAAAAACTATTTTCCGCCACCACCCTTTGCCCTTGAAGTCAGTCTACCCAGCACTGTAATGACAGGAGATTAAATCACTGGACACTGGACGCTGTCTCAGAATCCCTCAGAACCACAATGTCATCTAGTATATCACGGAAGCATGTCATCATGGCAACATACAACAGTAGAGCATCATGTAAGTCAGTATGCTGAAGTACACAACAGCAGTGTGTACTACAGGTCTGCATTACTATTCTACAGCACTGCATTATGTCAGTATACTCAGTAGATAGTAGTAGTGTCAGTATATAGTACATACTAAAGACAGCGGAACAGTCCACTATCCCGATTCACAGTATCCTAATGTACAGTATATGACAGTACAGTATTGCAATGTATAGTATAGTACTGTCTAGTATACTACAACTCATAGTCTAATGTAAAGTATGTCACAATATACAAATGTGCAGGAGTCTAATGTACAGTATACTAACGACACAGAATATGAACAAACAGTAGTATAATTACATATATATTTATTCATTTAGCAGACACTTTTATCCAAAGCGACTTACAACACAGAGCTTTACAAAGGAGCATCGGTCACTGAGCATAACAATGTGATAGCACCCAAAACATAGCAGGCTTATCGATTATGAAACATACATCGTGGGAAAGCAATAAGTGCCAAGGGAAGAGCTATATGTAAGCGCTATAATAATATACACTAATGTACAGTATACTAATATACAGTATACTAATATAAAGTATGCTAATGTGCAGGATACTAATGTACATTATTCTAATATACAGTATACTAATGTAAAGTATACTAATGTACAGTACTCTAATATACAGTATACTAATGTACAGTATACTCATTTACAGTATACTAATATACAGTATACTAATGTACAGTATACTAATTTACAGTATACTAATATACAGTATACTAACAGTATACAGTACAACAGTACAGTAATCCCTCGCTATATCACGGTTCACTTTTCACGGCTTCGCTACTTCACGTTTTTTTTTAATCGTGCATTGTGTTCTGCATTCTGATTGGCTGAACAGTCTCTCTGCTTCTTCTCTACCTGTGCATCAATAACGTTGCGGTTTACTGTAAAACTGTATGTACTGTACACGTTCAAAACAGCTAGCCAAATAAAATACACGTAAATGTCTCTTGTACAAGCAAATTCTCTTAACCAATAATGTCGACAAAACGTTCTGCACCGACAAAGGCACCTGCGGTCGGACCCAAAAGGCAGAGGAAGACGTTAACTGTCGCAGAAAAAGTTCAACTTCTGGACATGCTACAGGAGGGTAAAAGCTGTGCGGCTGTAGGTCGGCATTACGAAATGCATGAATCTTTAATTTAAATTTAATTGTACAGTATAATAATTGTAAAAATATAAATAAAGGTTTCTACTTCACGGATTTCACTTATCACGGGTGCTTTTTGGAACGTAACCCCCGTGAAAACCGAGGGATTACTGTATTCTAATATATAGTATACTAATGTACAGTATACTAGTGTACAGTATACTAATGTACAGTATACTAGTGTACAGTATACTAATGTACAGTATACTAATGTACAGTATACTAATATACAGTATACTAATATACAGTACATTACCGGTCAGTATTGCCTGGTCCTGAAGGCTGTCTCAGTGGTGCCGGGCTGTCTGTTCCAGATGATCCTGCCTGCTTCTATTGCAGTGACTGGCAGTAATGTATTTATCTGGGTGGCGATGGCACCCCCGTATTATTAGCTCCCAGACTTAATCCATCACTCTGTCTGGTGTGATCTACTCAGCATACCTGAACGACGCGTATCCTCCCGGCGACTACATGCTGTCGCTTGGACGCATGTTTAGAGGGAGGAGAGAGGAGGGCGAGAGACATCCGGGGTGTGAAAGGTTTGCCTCGCGCGCCACATCTGGGCCGGGGAGAAGCTAGCATTAAAACATTTGTGTCCTCCTAGAGAACCTGATTGTAGTAGTGCTGTTCTATTATTTATATATCTGGCTGATCACGGCCCTGCAGTCAGCCAGAGAGGTTGACTCTCTCTCTCTCTCTCTCTCTCTCTCTCTCTCTCTTTCTATTTGTCTCTCTCTCGCTCCTCTTTCTGTCTCTGCCTCTGTCTCTGTCTCTTTCTCTTTCTATCTGTCTCTCTCTCGCTCCTCTTTCTGTCTCTGCCTCTGTCTCTGTCTCTCTCTCTTTCTATCTGTCTCTCGCTCCTCTTTCTGTCTCTGCCTCTGTCTCTGTCTCTCTCTCTTTCTATCTGTCTCTCGCGCTCCTCTTTCTGTCTCTGCCTCTGCCTCTGTCTCTCTCTCTTTCTATCTGTCCCTCTCGCTCCTCTTTCTGTCTCTGCCTCTGTCTCTCTCTTTCTCTGTTTCTCTCACTCATCTTTCTGTCTCTCTTTCTCTGTCTCTCTCTCTCACTTATCTTTCTGTCTCTCTCTCTCTCTCTCTCTCTCTCTCTCTGTCTCTCTCTCTGTCTCTCTCTCTGTCTCTCTCTGTCTCCTCTGCTTGTAGAACTCAGAGAACAGTAATCTGGTAAGACTCAACCCTGAATCAGACCACTCCTGAGAACCACAGAGTAATCCCGGTCCAAATCCACGGACAATCCCTCTCCCTAGAAGTGTTGTCGGGTGGTTAGAGGTATACCCTTTCATGAGTATCATGACAGGACCAGAAGAGAGCGGTTAAAGCTCCTCTGTTTCCCGGCGGGGGAGATTAAGAGGTATCTGGAGTGTGTGTGGAGCGCCAGCGTTGCCGCGATCTGCGTTGAGAGTTGTGAAGCAGGGTGACTTCACCCTCGTCCATCTGGCCTGAGTTTGGGAGCCACAGCTAGGGGCCCCCGCATCTCTCATTACCTCACGGGGAGGCACATGAACTCTCTCTCTCTCTCTCTGTTTCTCTCTCTCTCTCTCTCTGCGCTCTTTTTCGCTCTCACTCTCTCTCTTCTCCTTTATCTCTAGCTCTACACGGATCTCGCCATCTCTGTCTCCCTCCCTCCCTCCCTCTGTCTTTGGACTTCCTGTTCACACCGCATGTAGAGAAAGCAAAGAACACACTGTGCCTGACACCCTTCCCCCCCCCTTCTTCCCCTCCCCCCCAAATTCCCTGCCCCGGCCTCCCTCAACCACGCCCTGTCTGTGGCCAATGCAGCATGAGAGGAACTGTGTCCAAACAATAAGCCAGAGGCTGGCTCCGAGCCCCCCTCACCCCCCCCCCCACCCCCCAACACACACTCACACACACACACACTTTCTCTTTCTGTGTTTCTCTCTCTCTGTCCATCTCTATTTATCTTTCTTTCTGTCTGTCTCTGTATATCTTTGTCTCTCTATCTCTGTATCTCTCTCACTGCTGGAAACTCTAGTTCTCAGAACTCCGCCCCCCCAGAGCATGGTCATGAACAGGAAAACTCCCTTGGCACTTTCTAATCTGACCCACATGGCATTTTGGTAAGAAATTCTCATGGACTCGCCTAGCAACGTCAGCTCTCAAAACAAGTCTACATTCCTAAAAGACTGATCCACTCTAATTATCCAGTAATATCCAGGTCTGTTTCTAATGGGTGGATCAGAGAGGTGGTAAAGAGAATAGTTACTGTACAGTAACATTACATCAACCATTTACCCTAGGCTTTCAAAATGGCTTGTCCTGTGGTTCTCATGTAGAGATCAGAAAGGTAATGTTTGACAGACATTCCTCTGTTTAATCCAATCAGGGTCACCGAGTGACCAAGTTGTGTTTCATGATGGCCCTCTCCCCTTCCTGTCCCATTCTGGCTCCCACATGATTCTGATTAATGGTAACGAAGCGTTTGTACTTCCTGTGTCTCACAAGGTCGTAGGTCAAGGGCCTTGTCAGAACAAGCGAAGACAGGCGTTTCTTGGAAGACTCATCTTTTCCCCCTCTTTCCGTCCTCTTCCTCTTCCCCTCTCCCTGGCCCCTACTTCATAACATTATAAGCAATGACACGCTGAATGTTTCCTTTACTCAAGGGCAATTAACTACAAGAGAGTAAAGAGCATGTGTTTATGTGAAAGCGAAAGAGAGAGAGTGAGAGAGAGAGAGAGAGAGAGAGAGAGACAGAGAGAGAGAGAGAGAGACAGAGAGAGAGAGAGTGACATTCTTGACAGGAAATCAGACAATCATGTCCTTTTTGTGGTGTCTATCTTGTATCTCCTGTTGTGGGAACCTAGTTTAGATTAGCCTGGTGTTTGAGAAGTCCTATGTGATGTTGGTAAGGACTTAGCGCTTCCTGCTCTGGTGAGCAGATCTATAGGATCTGACATCTGTAGTTCCAGTTTCAGTATCAGGACAGGACTGAGACTGAGATCCAGGACAGGCCAGCTCGCCGAGGAATGAGCTTTGAATGAGATTTGAACTCAACACCTCCTCTGTTTTCGCCTGGTTTGATGAAATGTGCTTTCAAAGATGCATACATTGAGGGGGAAAGATGAGAGATGAGTTTGGACTGTTGTTCCCATGCTCTTTGCTCCCAGTGAATGGTTCAGAGGCCCCTCAGCTAGGTGTGGTGAGGCTCAGGTAACCCCCCCCCTCTCCTCTTTCCTTCTCCCTCCCACCTTTCTCCGCAGGAGGTCCACATAATGACCCAAGTCTAAGAAGCCCTCGCTCCACCCTGACCCTTCTCTATCCATCTCCCCTTCACATCCCCTCCTTTTTCATCTTACACACACACACACACCACACACACACGCACAAACATCTACGAGCGCGCGCTCGGAAACGGAAGTTACTCGACCTCCAAATCCTCCATCGACGTCTGCCCCTGATTCACTCCCGAGTCGGCGCCGCTCTCTCGCCATCGAGCGAAGCGCAGCTAGATTCACATTGCGCGCTCCAAAACCTTCGCTCCCCCTTGGCAGCGAGGCAGCAACACGCGGTGACGTCGCATCAACGTTCCCCTTCAACTTTGCGATGTATTATATGGGCTATCGGCTCAGACGCACCGTGAGCCCGACCTCCAGGCCGTCTGGGAGCTTCCTCTTCCCCCCGTAAGTCTGTCCTCCCTCGGGGAGACCGGGCCAGACCTCTCTGTTTGCCTCCACAAGAGGAGGTTCTGCACAAATATTTACAAGGGCAGCGATTAGGCTGGTTTTTGCCTCGAACCAAGGATGCACGAAGTCACATGTAGGCAGGCAGATACAGACACACGTTCAAAGCGCACGGTAAACATCGACACGTATACCCGCAGACACGCTCACTTGCACGTTCACACACACACACGTTTACAGGGCCCGGAAATGGACGTCGTTAATGTTCTGAGGTGTGTGTGTGTGTGTTGCTTAAGACCAGATGTGTTTACACACCCCTCTAACCCTGGGGGAGCCGAACTGTACACACTCTCAGGACAGGTTTGGAAAACTTGTGGTCTGCCAGACCAACATCTGTCATCTCTTCTCATCAGCTAAAGTCTTGTCCGTACCACCGCTGAAACACCCTTTAGATTAGATTAGATTCAACTTTATTGTCATTACACAGGTTCAAGTACAGGGTAACGAAATACAGTTAGCATCCAACCAGAAGTGCAAAACAGTTATTACAACAGAATATAATAAATGTGGGTATACTCAGAATATACACAGTATGAACAGTATAAATTTGAACTACTGACTACCAGGGAGTCAAGTGGCTAAGCGGTTAGGGAATCGGGCTGGTAATCAGAAGTTTGCTGGTTCGATTCTCGGCCATCCAAAATGGCGTTGTGTCCTTGGGCAAGGCACTTCAACCTACTTTGCCTCAGGAGGAATGTCCCTGTACTTGATGTAAGTCGCTCTGGATAAGAGCGTCTGCCAAATGACTAAATGTAAAAGTACTGAACACCAGCCCCGTCAGTCTACCTGTCATCCAATCAGAACTCATTTCCCCAGAAATCCCTAATCTTGCGACACGAAAAGATCGAGATCACTACCGTGTGAGAATCCATTTAAGATCTAAGTGATATGGCTAGGATGATAGACAAAGATAAACAGATGGCTCATCCAATCACCAGCCAAGTGTTGAATGGCCTGCCCTGTTCCAAACAGTTTCCAAAGGACAACTTCAGGTCAAGGGATCCCCACTGCGGACCACGACTGGGATACCCAACGCCCCCTCGTTGTAAACGTCGTCTCCCTCACGTGATTGTTCACTTGCTCCCAGGACCCCTCTGCTAGTCTTGGTTGGCTTTTCTCACAGTTGAGGCAGGATGGGAACAGTGAGATCTTCCACACTGGCACTAGAACAATGAGCAGCATTCAGAGTGGCCGACACTGGCGGAGCATGTGTGGTTAAGGGAGGGGGCGGTGGGGGGGGGGGGGGCGTTCAAACTGAAGGCTATACCAGCAAAGTCCTCTTAATTAACCATGACCGGAGTGACTCAGCTTCCCAGCCCATCCAGGAATGTGATCCCAGTACCCCAGAGGGCTTCCGTTCCAGCGCTCCTGAGATCCGGCCAACTTTCCGCAGCCCCAGTAGGCAGGTGGGAGCGGTGCCACCGGGAAGGGCACCGAACGGCGACTTGAAATGGGTTAATGTCACCAAATGACATGGCGCCTCTCTACCTTTGCCTGGGGTTAGTCTGGATGAGAGGGAGGGGAGAGACTGTGGTATGGCAGAAAGAGAAAAAGGTTTACTTAGAGTAATCAAAAAGAGAGTGGGTGATTTACAGTGAGGCTGGTGGCTGAGTAGCACAGCCTAAGGGAGGGATAGTTAGAAAGACAGAGAGAGAGAGAGAGAGAGAGAGAGAGAGAAAAATCTGGAAGAGAACCAGACACTCGACTGTTCTCAGAAGAGCCCGAGGCTGGGGGGGGGGGCGGCCGAGGAGAGAGGGGGAGGGGATTGATTTTCGACACCAGTCCATTAAACACACTGTCTCAGGACTGTGGTAAAGCAAGCATCATTAGGAGGGCGAGGTAGTGGGGGGTAGGGGGCGTGGGTGGGGGGGTGGGGTGGCATGTTTTGCAGGTGATATACTGTATGTAGCTGCAGGCAGGCCCGAGTTGGAGGTTGACTCTCTCTCTCTCTCTCTCTCTCTCTCTCTCTCTCTCTCTCTCTCTCTCACTGTCAGAACCTCGAACGTCCGTAATGACCAGTTAATACCTCTCGGGTCAGTTCATCAATGCTGCCATCCCAGGCCAGCCTTTGACCTTATTAGTCTGCTAGCCGACCTTTCCAGCTCTCCGCCGGGAGGCTGATGAGGAGTCAAGTGCCGTCTCTATGTACACAGCACACTGTTCAACCTTTATGAATAAATAAGAAGGCAGGTGTGAGGCCTGCTCTGTGATTAGCGCGGCCCGTTGATCTTTTCAGTAGCGCGAACTCGAACGCCGTCTCGGAAACCCACGGCGAACGTCCCGGCCGTTTAAAAGGCTCGGCCCTTTCATTTCGAGTCGACCGGCATGTACGTTCGCACTTCCGGAAGCTGTTTTACTTCAGCCAATGCCGCCCACGTTAACGTTTCATGTATGCATCTCTACCGTCTGTCTGAGAAACAAAGACGTACAGGCCGTACTGCTGCTAGCCATTTTGGTGGCCTGAGCATCGTTTCTTTACGACCCTAATTCCTTTTTGACATATTTTAGATTGGGAGTTTTATTTTTTCCCCTCATGATTTATTTGTGATTATTTTGGTGCTGCTCTCCGGGTGGTGGAAGCTGCTAACCGGTCAGGACCAGAATCAAACCCAGACCCTTCTTCAGAGGTATTAACCTCACTTGTACACGCTGTTTGTTTATATTTTTGTATAAATCTCGAAGATAAATATTCATTTAGCAGACGCTTTTATCCAGAGCAACATACAGTAAGTACAGGGACATTCTCCCTGAGGCAAGTAGGGTGAAGTGCCTTGCCCAAGGACGCAACGTCCTGTAACCACAGCCGGGAATCGAACTCACAACCTCTCGATCGTGAGCCTAACGCCTAAACCGCCTCCTGACTCACTAGATGAGAACAGCTAGCGATTCACACATCACCACAAGGCGCCCGGTGACAGAAGTCAAGCGGTTTGATTTACTACTAAACACCCTTCGTGACTTGCTGTAATCTAGTAACACACAGACTCATTGAGAGACCAGATTCTGGTCTACAGATTAGTTTGAGGCTTCAACACTGCATTTCTTTGCTGCCTTAAGACACCACCTTGAATACCAAGAGGAGTAATTCAGTCAATTTTAAGGAAGACAGTCTTTTACATTACATTTACGCTCTTATCCAGAGAGACTTACGGCACAGTACAGGGACATTTCCCCCTGAGGTAAGTAGAGTAAAGTGCCTTGCCAAAGGACACAACGTCATACATTGATACAGCTGGGTTCGAACCAGGTACCTTCTGATTACTAGCCCTACTCCCTAACCGCTCAGCCACACAACTTCCTTTTCTCTCCTGGTTTTATCCAAAATATCTCAAAACATGAATTTTCCAAATTGGACATTTGTGAGAGAACAACCTCTCATCCATTTTGAAATTGGGTTGAGGAACAGAAAATGAGCGGGAAAAGCACCATTTCTCGACAGCACTTGTCCCTATTATGCTGAGAGAGAAGTGAGTTTCCCCTCCGGTCAGACCGTTGCTTCTTGCCTTCCGTGGAATGCAGACGGCAGAATTTCGACCGCTCAAGCTCCTCTCTCCAGCTCCCAAAGCAATCAAGAGGGGGAATTCCGCCGAGCCTGGTGGGTTTGGGTCTGGAAGCCTCCCTGGGTTAGAGCGCATTACAGCCTCGAGGTTTACGGTTACACGGAGCGCGCTGTGTTTTCGAGGCGGGAATATGGGAATTTTTACTCCCGTTCCGAGTGTGTCATCCGTCTTTTGCTGATAAACTGTTTAGACGGCTTGAGCAAGGCCATACGCACATTCCTCTGGTGTGAAAGCTCGATTCAGGCACCATAGCCAGCTGGTTTAGAGTGTATTCTTTCTTTAGGTATTTCACTGGTGTCTGAGTGGATGACAAGCTTGAACGGTTCAGCTCTTCGTTGAAAGGGCTTGATTGTGTGTGTGTGTGTGTGCGTGTGTGTGTGTGTGTGTGTGTGTGTGTGTGTGTGGGTGTGTGTGGGTGTATGGACTAGGATAGATCAAGGAGGATTTGTGCTGTTTGCTTTTTTTTGTAGGAGTAATTAAGTATTGCATTGTATTATAGTCAATGTGGCTGAGGAAATAAGGTATTTCTTTTTTTTTCATCAGAGGTTGGAAGGCGTTCTCCCCCTGCCTCTCCTCAGCCTCTGTTTCATTGCTTTTTCCTCTCTTTGTTCAAGTGTTGTCCAGAACAAGCAGCCTTGTCCAAACTTGATTTATATTCCTGTACAAGCGCAGCTGGTATTTGTTGTGCTTGATGGGAACATGTTGTTGGGCTGTGTGATACTGCTTTTCCAGATGAGAAGGAAAGAAAGACAGGGATAAAGGGGGAAAGGCGAGCGAAAGAAAGAGTTTGGAGGAGAAAGAGCGTGTATGTGTGTGTGTGTTGGGGGGGGGGGGGGGGGCGGTGGTGGGGGGGGGAGTCGTGATACATGTGTCTCCGTCCAGCTTTCTGCACACCTGCACTAATGATTAGAGATGTGGAGCTACTGAAGACAGATGGACGCTTCAGGCAGACAGACAGACAGACAGACAGACAGACAGGCAGGCAGGCAGGCAGGCAGAGAAACAGGCAGACAGACAGACAGACAGATAGACAGAGAGACAGTCAGGCAGGCAGGCAGGCAGACAGACAAACAGTATAGGCAGACATGCAGGCAGGCAGGCTGACAAACAGGCAGACAGACAGACAGACAGACAGACAGGCAGGCAGGCAGGCAGGCAGGCAGGCAGGCAGGCAGGCAGGCAGACATGCAGATAGAGACAAACAGACTGACAGATAGATACCAAGCAGGTAGGGCAGGCAGGCAGAGGTAGAGCTAGATAGACAGAGAGGGAGAGGGGGAGAGAGAGAGAGAGGAGGAAGAACAAAAAGAAAGAAAGAGACTGCCGTAGAGTAGGCTGGCTCACAGAAGCGTGTACTCCATCACTGTGGGTGAGCAGACAGACAGCTGGCTGACCGACAGTGTGTGTCACAGCTTATTAGGTCCCTCCAGTCGTGGCTCCTCTTACTGGAGTGAGGCGGAGCTGCTGCTGGGGCCCCCTGGCTGCTGGGGCCCCCTGCTGCTGGGGCCCCCTGGGTGCTGGGGCCCCCTGCTGCTGGGGCCCCCTGGGTGCTGGGGCCCCCTGAGTGCTGGGGCCCCCTGGATGCTGGGGCCCCCTGGATGCTGGGGCCCCCTGCTACTAGGGCCCCCTGGGTGCTGGGGCCCCCTGCTGCTAGGGCCCCCTGGGTGCTGGGGCCCCCTGCTGCTGGGGCCCCCTGCTGCTGGGGCCCCCTGGGTGCTGGGGCCCCCTGGGTGCTGGGGCCCCCTGGATGCTGGGGCCCCCTGCTGCTAGGGCCCCCTGGGTGCTGGGGCCCCCTGCTGCTAGGGCCCCCTGGGTGCTGGGGCCCCCTGCTGCTGGGGCCCCCTGGGTGCTGGGGCCCCCTGGGTGCTGGACTCCCATCCGAGGCACCGAGGCTCGCACACACCGGCTCGTTGGTCACGTCTCGAAGCGAACTTCCCTGTGTGCCTTCTGCCGCAGAAGTAAAGATGTTTCCTGTAGGAGCTGCTCCCAGACGCACATACAAACCCACGCGCACACACACACACGTGGGTTTTGCGTACGGCTGAAGAGGCTAATGTCATGAGTGGGTCTTAGTTTCATCCCAGTCAAGTTTTCTTTCTGTCTGTCTGTTTCTCTGCCAGTCCCTCTCTGTTTCTCTGTCTCTCTCTGTCTGGTTGTCTCCCTCCCATCCCCACAAGTGTTTGTTTGACGGGATCAGGATTGACTCCTGCTTAATCCCTTAATGCTGTCACCTGATCCAGCTGTGGATGATCACCATGTCAGTAACCCGGTCAGACCTGGGCCTCCTCCTGCAGCCTGCCTCCTGGTGGATCTGTACCATGCTGCCCCGCAGGGCAGCCAGAGACTGAGACAGTAGTCCTGGGCTCCATAGCAGGGCAGATGTGTGTGTGTGTGTGTGTGGTGGGGGGAGGTGGGGTGACAGGGTGATGGTGGGAGTAATGGATGGTGGGGTTAGGGATTGCGGCCGTAGGGATGGTGGGGGGTAATGGATGAGCATGTGAGGTCGCATGGAGGGGGATGAAGTCAACGCTTGCGGGGGTGGGGATGGAATACTATGCCGTAAATCTGTTTGGATTAGAGACTGTACTGATTTACCCAAATACAAATGTGCTGTAAATGCACGGCAAGTATAAATTAAACCGGGTGCAGCCAGGGTGTGGGGATCCAATGGGGTGCCCGTGTGGGGTTAGGGGAGTGGTAGGAGGGGGGCGTGGACAGAATAATCTGGTAGGATAGTCTGCACATCCCCCATCAGGGACAAGCAAACAGATGCAAACAGTGAAGGAGTGAGTAAGACACAGGAAGGATAGAGGGATTCAGAGAAGGAGGAATAGGAGGGAGAGATGGACTGTCCCCTGCTGTGGAGGACAGAGAGGCCTAGCTGTGTTCCCTGGGAGTTGGAGTCAGGAGAGCTGCTTGAAGGTGAGACAGGAGGGGTGCTGGGAGGTGAGGCAGGAGGGGTGCTGGGAGGTGAGACAGGAGGGGTGCTGGGAGGTGAGAGAGGAGGGGTGCTGGGAGGTGAGACAGGAGGGGTGCTGGGAGGTGAGAGAGGAGGGGTGCTGGGAGGTGAGAGAGGAGGGGTGCTGGGAGGAGAGGCAGGAGGGGTGCTGGGAGGTGAGAGAGGAGGGGTGCTGGGAGGAGAGACAGGAGGGATGCTGGGAGGTGAGACAGGAGGGATGCTGGGAGGTGAGACAGGAGGGGTGCTGGGAGGTGAGACAGGAGGGATGCTGGGAGGTGAGACAGGAGGGATGCTGGGAGGTGAGACAGGAGGGGTGCTGGGAGGTGAGACAGGAGGGATGCTGGGAGGTGAGACAGGAGGGGTGCTGGGAGGAGAGGCAGGAGAAGGGATGGGAGGTGACACAGGAGAAGTGAGACAGGAAGGATGCTGGGAGGTGAGACAGGAGGGGTGCTGGGAGGTGAGACAGGAGGGATGCTGGGAGGTGAGACAGGAGGGGTGCTGGGAGGAGAGGCAGGAGAAGGGATGGGAGGTGACACAGGAGAAGTGAGACAGGAGGGAGGCTGGGAGGTGAGACAGGAGGGGTGAGACAGGAGGGATGCTGGGAGGTGAGACAGGAGGGGTGAGACAGGAGGGGTGCTGGGAGGTGAGACAGGAGTGGTGCTGGGAGGTGAGAGAGGAGGGGTGCTGGGAGGTGAGAGAGGAGGGGTGCTGGGAGGTGAGAGAGGAGGGGTGCTGGGAGGTGAGAGAGGAGGGGTGCTGGGAGGTGAGACAGGAGAGGTGCTGGGAGGAGAGACAGGAGAGGTGCTGGGAGGTGAGGCAGGAGGGGTGCTGATAGGAGAGACAGGAGGGGTGCTGGGAGGTGAGACAGGAAGGGTGCTGGGAGGAGAGACAGGAGAGGTGCTGGGAGGTGAGGCAGGAGGGGTGCTGGGAGGTGAGACAGGAGGGGTGCTGGGAGGAGAGGCAGGAGGGGTGCTGGGAGGTGAGAGAGGAGGGGTGCTGGGAGGAGAGACAGGAGGGATGCTGGGAGGTGAGACAGGAGGGATGCTGGGAGGTGAGACAGGAGGGATGCTAGGAGGTGAGACAGGAGGGGTGCTGGGAGGAGAGGCAGGAGAAGGGATGGGAGGTGACACAGGAGAAGTGAGACAGGAGGGATGCTGGGAGGTGAGACAGGAGGGGTGCTGGGAGGTGAGACAGGAGGGATGCTGGGAGGTGAGACAGGAGGGGTGCTGGGAGGAGAGGCAGGAGAAGGGATGGGAGGTGACACAGGAGAAGTGAGACAGGAGGGATGCTGGGAGGTGAGACAGGAGGGGTGAGACAGGAGGGATGCTGGGAGGTGAGACAGGAGGGGTGAGACAGGAGGGGTGCTGGGAGGTGAGACAGGAGGGATGCTGGGAGGTGAGACAGGAGGGGTGCTGGGAGGTGAGACAGGAGGGATGTTGGGAGGTGAGACAGGAGGGATGAGACAGGAGGGATGCTGGGAGGTGAGACAGGAGGGATGCTGGGAGGTGAGACAGGAGGGGTGCTGGGAGGTGAGAGAGGAGGGGTGCTGGGAGGTGAGAGAGGAGGGGTGCTGGGAGGTGAGACAGGAGAGGTGCTGGGAGGAGAGACAGGAGAGGTGCTGGGAGGTGAGGCAGGAGGGGTGCTGATAGGAGAGACAGGAGGGGTGCTGGGAGGTGAGACAGGAAGGGTGCTGGGAGGAGAGACAGGAGAGGTGCTGGGAGGTGAGGCAGGAGGGGTGCTGGGAGGTGAGACAGGAGGGGTGCTGGGAGGAGAGGCAGGAGGGGTGCTGGGAGGTGAGAGAGGAGGGGTGCTGGGAGGAGAGACAGGAGGGATGCTGGGAGGTGAGACAGGAGGGATGCTGGGAGGTGAGACAGGAGGGATGCTAGGAGGTGAGACAGGAGGGGTGCTGGGAGGAGAGGCAGGAGAAGGGATGGGAGGTGACACAGGAGAAGTGAGACAGGAGGGATGCTGGGAGGTGAGACAGGAGGGGTGCTGGGAGGTGAGACAGGAGGGATGCTGGGAGGTGAGACAGGAGGGGTGCTGGGAGGAGAGGCAGGAGAAGGGATGGGAGGTGACACAGGAGAAGTGAGACAGGAGGGATGCTGGGAGGTGAGACAGGAGGGGTGAGACAGGAGGGATGCTGGGAGGTGAGACAGGAGGGGTGAGACAGGAGGGGTGCTGGGAGGTGAGACAGGAGGGATGCTGGGAGGTGAGACAGGAGGGGTGCTGGGAGGTGAGACAGGAGGGATGTTGGGAGGTGAGACAGGAGGGATGAGACAGGAGGGATGCTGGGAGGTGAGACAGGAGGGATGCTGGGAGGTGAGACAGGAGGGGTGCTGGGAGGTGAGAGAGGAGGGGTGCTGGGAGGTGAGAGAGGAGGGGTGCTGGGAGGTGAGACAGGAGAGGTGCTGGGAGGAGAGACAGGAGAGGTGCTGGGAGGTGAGGCAGGAGGGGTGCTGATAGGAGAGACAGGAGGGGTGCTGGGAGGTGAGACAGGAAGGGTGCTGGGAGGAGAGACAGGAGAGGTGCTGGGAGGTGAGGCAGGAGGGGTGCTGGGAGGTGAGACAGGAGGGGTGCTGGGAGGAGAGGCAGGAGGGGTGCTGGGAGGTGAGAGAGGAGGGGTGCTGGGAGGAGAGACAGGAGGGATGCTGGGAGGTGAGACAGGAGGGATGCTGGGAGGTGAGACAGGAGGGATGCTAGGAGGTGAGACAGGAGGGGTGCTGGGAGGAGAGGCAGGAGAAGGGATGGGAGGTGACACAGGAGAAGTGAGACAGGAGGGATGCTGGGAGGTGAGACAGGAGGGGTGCTGGGAGGTGAGACAGGAGGGATGCTGGGAGGTGAGACAGGAGGGGTGCTGGGAGGAGAGGCAGGAGAAGGGATGGGAGGTGACACAGGAGAAGTGAGACAGGAGGGATGCTGGGAGGTGAGACAGGAGGGGTGAGACAGGAGGGATGCTGGGAGGTGAGACAGGAGGGGTGAGACAGGAGGGGTGCTGGGAGGTGAGACAGGAGGGATGCTGGGAGGTGAGACAGGAGGGGTGCTGGGAGGTGAGACAGGAGGGATGTTGGGAGGTGAGACAGGAGGGATGAGACAGGAGGGATGCTGGGAGGTGAGACAGGAGGGATGCTGGGAGGTGAGACAGGAGGGGTGCTGGGAGGTGAGAGAGGAGGGGTGCTGGGAGGTGAGAGAGGAGGGGTGCTGGGAGGTGAGACAGGAGAGGTGCTGGGAGGAGAGACAGGAGAGGTGCTGGGAGGTGAGGCAGGAGGGGTGCTGATAGGAGAGACAGGAGGGGTGCTGGGAGGTGAGACAGGAAGGGTGCTGGGAGGAGAGACAGGAGAGGTGCTGGGAGGTGAGGCAGGAGGGGTGCTGGGAGGTGAGACAGGAGGGGTGCTGGGAGGAGAGGCAGGAGGGGTGCTGGGAGGTGAGAGAGGAGGGGTGCTGGGAGGAGAGACAGGAGGGATGCTGGGAGGTGAGACAGGAGGGATGCTGGGAGGTGAGACAGGAGGGATGCTAGGAGGTGAGACAGGAGGGGTGCTGGGAGGAGAGGCAGGAGAAGGGATGGGAGGTGACACAGGAGAAGTGAGACAGGAGGGATGCTGGGAGGTGAGACAGGAGGGGTGCTGGGAGGTGAGACAGGAGGGATGCTGGGAGGTGAGACAGGAGGGGTGCTGGGAGGAGAGGCAGGAGAAGGGATGGGAGGTGACACAGGAGAAGTGAGACAGGAGGGATGCTGGGAGGTGAGACAGGAGGGGTGAGACAGGAGGGATGCTGGGAGGTGAGACAGGAGGGGTGAGACAGGAGGGGTGCTGGGAGGTGAGACAGGAGGGATGCTGGGAGGTGAGACAGGAGGGGTGCTGGGAGGTGAGACAGGAGGGATGTTGGGAGGTGAGACAGGAGGGATGAGACAGGAGGGATGCTGGGAGGTGAGACAGGAGGGATGCTGGGAGGTGAGACAGGAGGGGTGCTGGGAGGTGAGAGAGGAGGGGTGCTGGGAGGTGAGAGAGGAGGGGTGCTGGGAGGTGAGACAGGAGAGGTGCTGGGAGGAGAGACAGGAGAGGTGCTGGGAGGTGAGGCAGGAGGGGTGCTGATAGGAGAGACAGGAGGGGTGCTGGGAGGTGAGACAGGAGGGGTGCTGGGAGGAGAGACAGGAGAGGTGCTGGGAGGTGAGGCAGGAGGGGTGCTGGGAGGTGAGACAGGAGGGGTGCTGGGAGGAGAGACAGGAGAGGTGCTGGGAGGTGAGGCAGGAGGGGTGCTGGGAGGTGAGAGAGGAGGGGTGCTGGGAGGAGAGACAGGAGGGATGCTGGGAGGTGAGACAGGAGGGATGCTGGGAGGTGAGACAGGAGGGGTGCTGGGAGGTGAGACAGGAGGGATGCTGGGAGGTGAGACAGGAGGGGTGCTGGGAGGAGAGGCAGGAGAAGGGATGGGAGGTGACACAGGAGAAGTGAGACAGGAGGGATGCTGGGAGGTGAGACAGGAGGGGTGAGACAGGAGGGATGCTGGGAGGTGAGACAGGAGGGGTGAGACAGGAGGGGTGCTGGGAGGTGAGACAGGAGGGATGCTGGGAGGTGAGACAGGAGGGGTGCTGGGAGGTGAGACAGGAGGGATGTTGGGAGGTGAGACAGGAGGGATGAGACAGGAGGGATGCTGGGAGGTGAGACAGGAGGGATGCTGGGAGGTGAGACAGGAGGGGTGCTGGGAGGTGAGAGAGGAGGGGTGCTGGGAGGTGAGAGAGGAGGGGTGCTGGGAGGTGAGACAGGAGAGGTGCTGGGAGGAGAGACAGGAGAGGTGCTGGGAGGTGAGGCAGGAGGGGTGCTGATAGGAGAGACAGGAGGGGTGCTGGGAGGTGAGACAGGAGGGGTGCTGGGAGGAGAGACAGGAGAGGTGCTGGGAGGTGAGGCAGGAGGGGTGCTGGGAGGTGTGACAGGAGGGGTGCTGGGAGGAGAGACAGGAGAGGTGCTGGGAGGTGAGGCAGGAGGGGTGCTGGGAGGTGAGAGAGGAGGGGTGCTGGGAGGAGAGACAGGAGGGATGCTGGGAGGTGAGACAGGAGGGATGCTGGGAGGTGAGACAGGAGGGGTGCTGGGAGGTGAGACAGGAGGGATGCTGGGAGGTGAGACAGGAGGGGTGCTGGGAGGAGAGGCAGGAGAAGGGATGGGAGGTGACACAGGAGAAGTGAGACAGGAGGGATGCTGGGAGGTGAGACAGGAGGGGTGAGACAGGAGGGATGCTGGGAGGTGAGACAGGAGGGGTGAGACAGGAGGGGTGCTGGGAGGTGAGACAGGAGGGATGCTGGGAGGTGAGACAGGAGGGGTGCTGGGAGGTGAGACAGGAGGGATGCTGGGAGGTGAGACAGGAGGGGTGCTGGGAGGAGAGGCAGGAGAAGGGATGGGAGGTGACACAGGAGAAGTGAGACAGGAGGGATGCTGGGAGGTGAGACAGGAGGGGTGAGACAGGAGGGATGCTGGGAGGTGAGACAGGAGGGGTGAGACAGGAGGGGTGCTGGGAGGTGAGACAGGAGGGATGCTGGGAGGTGAGACAGGAGGGGTGCTGGGAGGTGAGACAGGAGGGATGTTGGGAGGTGAGACAGGAGGGATGAGACAGGAGGGATGCTGGGAGGTGAGACAGGAGGGATGCAGGGAGGTGAGACAGGAGGGGTGCTGGGAGGTGAGAGAGGAGGGGTGCTGGGAGGTGAGAGAGGAGGGGTGCTGGGAGGTGAGACAGGAGAGGTGCTGGGAGGAGAGACAGGAGAGGTGCTGGGAGGTGAGGCAGGAGGGGTGCTGATAGGAGAGACAGGAGGGGTGCTGGGAGGTGAGACAGGAGGGGTGCTGGGAGGAGAGACAGGAGAGGTGCTGGGAGGTGAGGCAGGAGGGGTGCTGGGAGGTGAGACAGGAGGGGTGCTGGGAGGAGAGACAGGAGAGGTGCTGGGAGGTGAGGCAGGAGGGGTGCTGGGAGGTGAGAGAGGAGGGGTGCTGGGAGGAGAGACAGGAGGGATGCTGGGAGGTGAGACAGGAGGGATGCTGGGAGGTGAGACAGGAGGGGTGCTGGGAGGTGAGACAGGAGGGATGCTGGGAGGTGAGACAGGAGGGGTGCTGGGAGGAGAGGCAGGAGAAGGGATGGGAGGTGACACAGGAGAAGTGAGACAGGAGGGATGCTGGGAGGTGAGACAGGAGGGGTGAGACAGGAGGGATGCTGGGAGGTGAGACAGGAGGGGTGAGACAGGAGGGGTGCTGGGAGGTGAGACAGGAGGGATGCTGGGAGGTGAGACAGGAGGGGTGCTGGGAGGTGAGACAGGAGGGATGCTGGGAGGTGAGACAGGAGGGATGCTGGGAGGTGAGACAAGAGGTGAGACAGGAGGGATGCTGGGAGGTGAGACAGGAGGGATGCTGGGAGGTGAGACAGGAGGGGTGCTGGGAGGTGAGACAGGAGGGGTGCTGGGAGGTGAGACAGGAGGGATGCTGGGAGGAGAGACTATACAGGCATAACAGGAAAATCCATAGGTACAGTAGATAGTCACAGAGGTTGACCACACCTGCTGTGTGTCTGTGTGTGTGTGTGTGTGTGTGTGTGTGTGTGTGTGTGTGTGTGTGTGTGTGTGTGTGTGTGTGTGTGTGTGTGTGTGTGTGTGTGTGTGTGTGTGTGTGTGTGTGTGTGTGTGTGTGTGTGTGTGTGTGTGCATGTATTACATAATTGAAGATGAGGATGACTCATCTGATTGGAGCCACAGGGCAGGTCATAACCCCAGACAGACAGAAATGAACGAGAACTCCTGCGTCTGTGTCTTTTTACACTGTCGTTTTTTTTTCTCTCCTCCCTCTCTCTTTCATGGTGCAGTATTGCTATGTGGTATAGTGGTTAAAAACAGTCCTAACACACACCTTATGATTGCATCACACCACCGTTCAAATCTGTAGGTGTGTCTGAAAAAGTGGAATAACAATCTCTCTCAGTCTGGAGGAGAACACTCACCATCACAGCCGGATCTGACAACTAATCAGACTTATACATTTAAACTCAAGGAAACGGATTACTTCCCTAGTGTAAGAACATTATGCTTTAAATATATATTGTACAAACTGATGAAGAAAGTGTTTTGTCCGTCTCTTCATAAACGGAGTGACAGTTCAGTTGAATTCTGGGTTTAATACGTATTTAAGAATCTGCATACTGGGAGAGAAATTACCAGACCTCTGGCAACAAAATGAAGACAGTACAAGGCTTAGGTCTCAATCATGTCTCTCCTCCGAGACAACATTCTTTTATAGGGCACAAGAATGTAAACATAGATATTGACAGTCGGGTGGTAATGACGTTACAACAGTCTTCAGAGAAGGTGTGTCCAGTAGTGATTAATATAAGTACACAGGAAATATAATTTCTTCCACAAAACCTACCTATAAATATGAAAGATGTCAATAATGATGTGACTATCCAAAATCTGTGCAACAAAATCCGTCACAGGGCTATCACACAGACTGTGACAGACAACAGACAACCAGTCCTCAAACTCCAGTCCTCGAGGGCCTCTCTCCTGACAGTTTTAGATGTTTCCCTGCTCCAGCACACCTGATTCTAATGAAGGGTCGTTATCAAGCTCTGTGGAGGTGTGCTGGAGCAGGGAAACATCTAAAACCTTCAGGAGAGCGGCCCTCGAGGACTGGATCTTGATACCTATTCACTAGGGGCAATTTCTCACAATGTCCAGTTAACCTACCACATGCATGTCTTTGGATGGTGGGAGGAAGCCAGAGTGCCTGGAGAGAACAGACAGACAGACAGACTCCACCCAGAGAGATCATGGTCAAGCCCGAGATTCTAACTCACAATCTCCTTGTGGGGAGGCGAGGGCGCTAACCGCAATGCCACCGTGCACCCCTGTTCCAGTGTCAAATAGAAGAAGAAAAAAAAAAAATTAATTGCATGCTCTCATGTAATATCTTTCCATTCGATTTAAGTTCATTCCTTTTCCACTTGGGTTACAGTAATAGCCAGTCCTATTATAGTCAGTTTTGGATTTATTTTTATTCTAGTACAGTCCTTGTGATCGTATTGGTCTTTTTTCCCCTAGAAGTTTCACAGAATGTGGGATGCATTAGTGAGCTTGAGAGCTCCTGTCTAGTTTGGCTGGAGGAAGAGTTGGTGTATAATGAGAGCTGGAAGCCGGGTGGTGGAGGGAAGTCTAGCGTTGGTTCCAGTGCTCATCAGCCAGCCTGTATTATTCCCGGCCGGTTTTTACCTTCTGTAGCACTTTCTTTAGAAGGGGGGGGATTAAAGTTTAAGCCTATGGTTGCCCCTGCAACCGTTGCCTAGCAACCTGGAGAGGAGGATATGATATATGTCAAAGCAGATGTGATGTTACATTGAAAGCTCCATTCCGTAAGATCAGTCAGTCAGTACTTCAACACTGACTGAAGTCTATGTACCATATGTAGACTTTTTATATGAACATAAGTCGTGACACATTCTGACCGGAATTATTTTGGGGAGATAATATTTAGGGCTGTTCAAGATGCTAATTAGGAACAGTCGTTCACCAAGTACAGTATTTTTCTCTGCCGTGTCCCTTTTGATTGGGGGGTTTATGGGGAAACAAACATCTGGTGGGTGGTGTTCCACAGAACTTGCTGCCTCTGATGTTGAACATGAACTCAGACAGGGATCTACTGTAGCAGAAAACAGATGTACTGTAAACTGACATGGCTCGGCCCTTTCAGAGGCTCTCCAGACACCAGCATGGTGGATTAGGACTCAGCTCATCTTTTTTATTCGTTATTATCTCAGAGGAACTGCTGAAGTGGAGCCACACCGACCGAGGTGAGATGACCCCGATGGATGATCAGATCTCTTGATGAAATCGAAACCAGAATGAATGGTATTTAAATCCCATCCTTCCAGGACCGCCCACTTCATTATGAGAACGATGAGACCTGCTCTAGAAACGCTCTCCGTTTGTGAATTCTGCCTTTATCGCAAAGGAAAGACTCTTACAGTCGGTTCCTCTGCTTTTCACAAACTTCCCAAGGCAAACCGCTCAACCGCGTTAAACTAGATTTGGTCTTAAGCTTTTCAGAGTGAGTTATGGTGCAAAGTGAGTTATCTGAGCATGGCCAGATGCCTTCGAGTGTTGGGTGAAGACGGCCTGTCTGTGCGCCTGGAGAAATCTGCTTCCAATCAAATCTGTCATCGTCCAGAGGAGTCCCAGAAAGGTATTTGTCAGTTGTAATGAAGCGGAGCTGCGAGCCATGGAGCCGCAGCCTGGCCCCCAGGCGAAGCCCTGGCCTCTGGGGCCAGACCAGACCGCCAGCTAGCTGCCTCAGGGAGAACCTCGCTCACAGCACGGGGAGAGAGACGTCACTGTGCTCGTCACGTCAGCCCTGTGAGCAGCACAGCCCAATCTCGGGAACATCTGCCGTTATGACGTTTTATAGTGAAATGGAGGTTCATTCTCTAGGCTGTCTTGAACAAATTAACCAACTTATCCAAAAAAACCTTTGGATGTGGCCGAATGAATGCTTAATGAATGTATTTCGAGAGAGAGAGAACAGACATTGATGTTGCTAACACGCATGGTAGCCATCAAGTCTAGCTGATGTTTAGGGAGGGGACAGACAGAAAGCAGAACAGACAGTGATTATGTTGTACAGAGTGGTGCAGCGTGGGTAACGGAGTTCTTGACAGCTCTGGCTCTCTAGCTGCAAAAATGTTCCATACCAGTGTTGTCGCTGCCTCTTTGCAGCTAAGTGCAGCCATGGTAGAGACAGTGGAGGGCAGACTCTTGATTCAAAACCCCATTCAAACACTTCAGATGTACTTCACCCGCGCATCACTTAGAAGGTGAATGTAACGTTCACACATGAAAACACCAAATAAAGTTAGAAGGAAAGAAGGCTGCCTTTATGACTTTTTCCAATGATGGGCAGGATCTGATGAAGCAGTGGTTGAAAGGGCCTGATTGACGGTTGTGGCAGCTCACCCTGACCCCTCCCAGGCCCCTGCCTGTTGGCCAGTTTCTGATTCCAGAGGAACGGGCCAAGCAAACTCAGCTGCTCTATTCTCTCCACTCCCTGCTCCAACATTGATTTAGGATAAATGCTGCCTTCATTCAACTAGCTGCCAGTCAAGTGTATCAGGCCATTAGAAGGTCTGTTATGTTAAGGCCCTTGGCAGGGAGAGTGGGAGCTGGCGGAAGGGGTTAGGGTGAGGGCAGGTGGTGCTGGAGGGGGCTGGGGTGAAGGCAGCTGGAATGGGGCTGGTGGAGGGGGCAGGTGGAGGGGGCAGGGGGGCTGGAGGTTGGGTTGAGGGCTGGAGGGAAGGCAGGACGGTTGGGGCAGGTGTAAGGGGCATCTACTCACCTGGTAGAATGCATTTCCCCAGTAACTCCTAGGTGCTCCAATCATCCTTGTTGCAGGGCAAGAAGTGGACCTTGTAAATAAATGTCTTACTTTCATAGATTCTGATGGGAAATACTGCAAGAGCCAAGTGAAACTTATATTTACATTTACTAATTTAGCAAACGCTTTTATCCAAAGCAACTTACAAGAGAGCTTCGGTCACTGAGCATAGCAACTTGATAGACCCCAACATAGCAGGCATCTAGATTACAAAACATACATCATGGGTACCAATAAGTGCCAAGGGAAGAACTATAGCATTCAGCTGAACATTTTACAAGTTTGTATTGGGTTGTTGCGGTCCACATGTAGGTCTCTGTTGGCTGATTGTGGAGGTTCTTTCTGGGATTTTCCACCAGCAGAGAAGGGATCTCAGGACACACATAAAGCCTACTTGCCTATTTGCCTGAATGCATTGTTGTACGGCTGACTGGCCGATTGACTGACCGGCTAGTTGGCTGAAGGGCTGGTTGGCTAACCCGCTGGATGACTGAAGGGCTGGTTGGGTGACTGGCTGGTTGGCTGACTGGCTGGTTGACTGACTGGCTGGTTGGCTAACCCGCTGGTTGGCTGACTGGCTGGTTGGCTGAAGGGCTGGTTGTCTGACTGGCTGGTTGGCTGAAGGGCTGGTTAGCTGACTGGCTGGTTGGCTGACTGGCTGGTTGGCTGAAGAGCTGTTTGGCTGACAGGCTGGTTGGCTGGCTGAAGGGCTGCTTGCCTAAAGGGTTAGTTGGCTAGGACGCGAATATACTCACTATATTCTGAACTACACACACAGATGCACTTAGATACTTCCTTTCACACACAGCCTTGTGTTGAATTATTCAGAGTGCTGAATAAAACGTCTCCATAAAAAAATATCTCTGTTTTGTTGAGGCCATTTACTGCCTTATAGTGCAGTAAAATATAGTACTACTACAGCATTGAACTGCCGATATTGAGTCAGAGTCCCGAATGTAACAAACGTATGGGTTTGTGTAATGCATGTCAGACAGAAATTGTCACTATGCATCCCTGAGCTCAGTGATAACCTGCGAGTTTCCGTAGCAGGACAGATGTAGCTTGTAGTGGCCTGTGGCCCAGACATACCAACACGGAGGCCTCTCTCTCAGCTCTGTCCAGATGTCCTGGGAAGAGGGTGACGTTAGAGGAGCTGCAGAGGAGGGTTTAAATGAACCCAGCGAGGGGGTTTTGTGGCAGCTGGGCTGGGCCAAGAGAAGCTGAGGGCTGGGGGTGAGAAAATAGGGCCGGGGGGGGTTGGAATTATGTGTGACATCCAGGCTAGTACAGTAATAAGATGCGTACGCCTCAGGGACAGAGGGTCGGAGAGGCCTTCGCGCTCTCCAAATGTCCCTCCACACTGACAGCATACTAAAGAGAAGGGAGCCATGCTGACTCTCCCTGATGACTAGCCGGTCCTGCCGTCATCTCAACCTTGGGGCCTTCTCTTCGGCTGGAAAAGCAGAGCTTTGGAACCAGAAGATCCGGGGCTGAGCTGGCCAGGGAGGGAGAAGGGGATTTGTTCTCTGGTTGGGTCTGTGCTGGATTTCTTCCAGACAGATTTTCACTCTTAATCTTAGTTTTAAATCCGTCTTCATCTTTTGGGGCCTGTCCAGTAAAGCTTTCGGGTCATTGTGATGAGGGACCAACCCAGCTGTGACCAAGAACATCAGCCCTGATGAGTGTGTGTATGTGTGTGCGTGATGTTCCATGTGGTCTCTAATGGATCTTTATAGTTTCTCTCTTAATCAGTCTTTATTTCTGCATTCTGTGGGGGGTTTTTTCTTTCTGTGAAATGAGAAGAATCCTGAAGCTGTCAGAAATTTCAATACACATTGAACACGTTACCGTACAAGTAGCTTCCAGATGGTTCAATTTGTTCCCCGTACACGTAGAAGAAACATTGTTCTGGAGCTGAATATCACCCTTGGTGCTGCTGTTTCTTCCTGGTGTTGAAAGTCATTAGCCTAGAACATTCTCCTCACACGCAGCGCCGCTGAGGGAGAACACATTAAAATGTCAAATTCCGATGACCTTTCCGGCCAAGCCCCCCAGTTGGACTGCTGACCCACTGAAAGTTCAGCCGTGTGCCTCTGGGGCCCGTCTGAGATTTAGGGCCGAGCTGGTGTCCACCTGAGGGAGAACATCATTATCTCGTGACTCAGGTTGGCGAGACCATTAAAGCTTAGCCAGCAGCAGGGTACTAACTGTCCTCTGTAAGTGCCCTCGGCAAATAGATGATGAGCTATTGACACCAGCCAATCAAAAGTCTGGGTTCTGCTCTTCAAAGTGACTCCGTTTGTCATGTTAGTCTGTGATTCGCTGCCTATAATCCCTGTTTTTAGGTGGGCTCAGAAGCAAGCTCTCCGCAGCTCGCAGCCAGCTTTAGGGATGAGATCAATAGAGCCCATCAGAAAGTCGTGTCGACCAGGAGCGTCAGCTCAGCTGTGGACCGCTGGCTCCTGTTCCTCCAGTTTGGCAGCTCAGGGGCCAACCGTTGATCTCCCTCAAGCCCACATGAGCCCAGGGTATCAAACATGGCTGACGTTATAGCCTCGTCATGTCACTTGTTTTACAACGTCTGCTGACGAGGAGAGAAGCTCCTCCCTCCCGCGACCGAAGAACGTGAAAACACCAACCGCCCGTTTGCGATTCGTCGACGGTTCTTCGGTGAAATGCTGTGCATGTGTTGCCGTGGAAAGCAGAAAGGATTAGACCAGGAGAGCGAAAGGGCTACAGAAAGCCCCAGCCCTCCTCCAGAAGCAGTTCTTTCTCCTCCAACCTGCTTTCAAATTCGCCTCTATCAAACATGCCTGGCCTGCAGGCAATACGAATTGAGCTCTCCTCATCACTGCCAACACTGAACTCTCTGTTTTTTCCCCCTCATAAAGTTAATGGATGTATCCCTGAAGTCGCCTGTTGTGTGAGCGTGTTTGTGTGCCAGAGAACTTTCAGTGCCACCGTGCTGTCTGCGTCTCGGGCCTGTGGATCACCTCAGCCTTGAGGCAGCCCAGAGCTAATGCTCTATGAATGCAGCGTCAGTCGATGGATGCTGTCGCCTGTGATCATAAATCCAGATGAATGGACAGCCAGGACTGAGCCTCTGGCGTACAGGCAGGGAGAGCGGAGAGGAATGACTGTTGCTGTAAAGATGTTTGGGCTGGGCGTCGAAGCTCCATAATTAAGATGTGTGGCAGCCTACAGCCTTAGATGTGACACAGAGACGGATTTGGAGTTGCTCAGTAAGGAAAAGGTTGTCTCTCAGATCGGAGGAAAAAAGGCGAAGACTTGTCCTTTCAGCTGAGGGATATAATTTACAGCTGATAATCACATCCCATTATCTCCTCAATGCACCAGCTGTAGGATTCCCATCCGTCAAATGAGGTGTGATTAAAAGACTGACATGTTTTAATGCAGTTTGTCAGGGCGCCTCCAGTTTGAAGAAAATGCCTGTAAATGGAGATATTTGCCATCGTGTTCGATTTCTCAACAGTCTTAGAGGTGATTTGTGGCGATGCATCACTGCCTTGGGATGATACATGGGGTAGTAGTGACTGCATAACTGGCTGGGCTGGCAAATGTATGAGATCCAGGCCCTCTCTCTTCCCCCCCTTCCCCCCGTCAGCATGCTGTGGCCTGGCCTGGGGACTGACTGAGACCAAGTCTCCTAGAGAAGGAACAGCGATGGACTGGGCCGTCAAGACTTCTGAAGCTTTTCAACATCCATGGCCACAATAAGGATAGTTTAGAGCAGACATGTAGAAACACTGTTGTGTTGGGTGCAAAAGTGCGGTGGGACCCAGTTAGCTTTATGGAGCGGCTAACAGTTTGGCTGAAGGCTCCCGGGTGTAGTCATATACCAGGGTTGGATGTTTGAAAAAGCAGGGTTTGAACCCCCTGAGGGAACAATCTTCATTGTTTTCTGGAAAGATAGATAGATTTTCAGAAGATGAATCACCATATTAACCGTAAAATCGTTAATCTGTTCCATGTGATATCACCGGGAAATCCCATTTAGATGGAATACAACATGTACTTGCTTATTGCCTCGTCCACTCAAATGAACAAATGAAATCATTTATTTAGATCCCGAAGGAGAACAGTTACGGTGGAAACAATGTCCATGACCATTTCAAATGGTAAAATTCAACAAAAGAACAGTTTTTATTGTACCTTGCAGCTTGGTGCAGTACATTAAACAGCATGGTTTTGCCAGGGAGCTAAAGTCCTGCTGTTTTACAAAGAACGCTCACAAGGGACAAACCAATGGTTTTTTAGAAACCCACTGCTGAGTTCCTTGTATCGTTCTCCTATTGTCTGAGGTTACATAACCAGGGACATGTTGGATCTATGAGTGTTATTTCTATGTTTCCTGGGGGGGGATGTGTGGGCTAGTGTAACTGCTGGGTAGATTACATGAATAACTGGGATATTTACCTCCGTTATGCAGTCACTTCTATCTCTTTGCCTGAGGGGAGAAAAGGTCCCTCTTTAATTTACACAGAGAATTATCGTCGTAAAAATGTTCACGGCGAGATATATTTTGAAGGTTTAATGGCAATTCTTCATCGTAATATATGTAGTCATGAAATGCAGTTGGACAGGTTGATGAATCAGAAGAAACAAGCTGGTATCCAACCTAAGCTAGGGGTCAAAGTGACATCATATTTTCCAGTGTTTGTCCCAGACACAGGCATCTCCAACAACCTTTGACCTCCAGAGTTTGCTGAGGATGGTGTCGAGGGTTACCCCACAGTCTGTGTCTGGTTCTGAAATGTTAAAGGAGGTTTTTTGCTCTGCAGTATCTCCTAGCAGCACAAGCGTACATCGTTTTCTACTTAGGAGCAAAGCGGGAACAAAACTTATCTTACCGTGTGTTAAGATAACATATCCTGTTGGACAAAATACTATTTTGTATTGTAGACTGACAGTGTACCAACTTTGGAAGCTCTTATTTCCACATATTCCACATTTCCACATTCACATATTTCCATTCACCTGCCCAGCCCGATACTGTGCAGCAGTAATTGTATGTGACTGGCCTGGAAATGATCATGAAAATATCTCCAATCAATACCAGCGACGCAGAGCTTCCTTTAGAGGAAACGATTTTTTGATTGTGGAACTTCGCTGCTTGGGGTCTGCTTCAGAAATTGGCCATGGCTCAGGGACGTGGCTGCTTTCACTTTGCCAGAGAAAGTGTATTTTTATAGTCTCTCATAGGCAGTGAATTAAAAGCATCAGGAAGCGGGGGTGGAGATGGAGGAGGAGGAGCAGGAAGATGAGGAGTGTAATAGGTAGGAGGAGGAGGAGGAGGAGGAGGAGGAGGAAGGGGGAGGACGGTAATGAGAGCTGGCTGCAGCACCTCTGGTGCAGCTCTAATTTAAAACATGGCAATCTAGAAGAGAAATAAAGAATGAGAGAGGGGGGGGGAGGGAGAGAGAGAGATAAATGAAGAGAAAGAGAGAGAGACAGAGAGAGGGAGAGAGAGAGGGAGAGAGAGATAAATGAAGAGAAAGAGAGAGAGAGAGAGAGCTAAATGAAGAGAAAGAGAGAGAGACAGAGAGAGAGAGACAGAGAGAGAGAGGGAAAGAGGAGGGGAGAGAGGAAGAGTGAGAGAGAGAGAGTCTTGAGACGAGCCTGGCCGATGGAGCCCATCATGCGATCAGCCGGGCCTGCGTGTGCCTCACTGCTCCACTGCTCTGCGCTGATCTCATGGACTCCCTTGTGTTGTTGTGTTTCTCTGACAGACCCGGCGCTTCACCACCGACAGAAGCTGACAGGCATGTGTTACCAGACAGAGATCTCCAGCCTGATGGACTTCAACACTCCTGACTCCTCCCTCGACAAAGGTAGCTGAGGGGGGGGGGGGGGGGGGGGGGGGCGACACACAGCTGCAGTCATGGCGATGGCATATTGGCAGAACAGAATCAGTCCAGCTTGCCCTCCATCAGATCTGATCTGGCTGGAAAAATCCATGCATCCGGTTAATCCTCAAGCCACACCTCCTGTCATTTCTCTAATGTATTTCCTTTGTGTCAAATGCCCCCCCCCCCCCCCCCCCTCCCATGGCTGATGGCTCTCTCGGCGTCTTTGCTGTCTCTCACCATCTCTGCTCTCCACCACCTCCTCACCTCGCTCTTCTCTGCCCTAACTACCAGCATTCCAGTCTCTCCGGCTAAACTGAGCCCAAGTCGTGGCAGGAAGGCAGCAGCCTGCAGGGTTACTGTGGTACGGCGTGTTTGATATCCACATTGACACAGAGAAGAAGAAGAAAAAAATCGGAGAGAGAAGCGGTACGATGACGGATGGACAGACAGCTCCATGAGGAGGCAGACTAACTGGTGTGGGATGTTTGAACATTTTCAGGCCAAAGTGTTCTTTGATAGATGGTACGTCAGTCAGGTATGTTATTGTGTCTTTGATAACGGGGGACTAAGCTCTACATTACATTTACATTTATTCATTTAGCAGACGCTTTTATCCAAAGCGACTTACAGTAAGTACAGGGACATTCTCCCTGAGGCAAGTAGGGTGAAGTGCCTTGCCCAAGGACACATAGCCACAGCCGGGGTTCGATCTCACAACCTTCCGATCATGAGGCCAACGCCTTAACCCGCTGAGCCATGAGACCCCCCCCCCAGCTCTAGAATCTGACGGTGTGTCGCTCTGTGGCTCCTGGATAAACCGCTGGTTCGATTTTCCTGTGGAGTTAGACAGGTTTTAGGGTAGTTATTGTAGGGCAGGGTAGAACCGGTGCGATGTGTAAAGGATCATACTCATTTCGCCACGTCCTCTGGAGGGACTTGCAGCTGTTTACCTTTAGGTGGAGCTAGAGTACATATTTTACCTGGCGAAACACATTTACGTTCACGTTTATTCATTTACGCTTTTATGCAAAGGGACTTCCAAGAGAAAGCTTTACAAAAGAGCATCGGTCACTGAGCATAACAACGAGCCCCAAATATTGCGTTGCAGCCAGAACATGAAGCATACAATCGTGAGAAACCAAACGAATGCCAAAGGGAAGAGCCACAAGAGCATTCAGTTAAATGAGTTACAATTAAACAACATGAACCTCAAAACATGCAAGAGTGTACCTGTAGGAGAGCAAGCAACAATAATATACCTCACAGCGAGTACAATCATTTCAAGTGGGTTACAACTGACCAACATCAAGTCCTTCAATAAGAGTCATTGTGATCTTACATCAGGTCCAGCAAATCATTCCTAAGTATCAGAATCAGAATGGGGTTTATTCGCTATGCAAAATTAACAAACATAGAATTCACTGTGGCAGAAATGAGCAAACATAGAACACAACATAGAGTACCGTTGTACTCCCGGAATAAATGCACCTTGAGCCTTTTCTTGAAGGTGGGAGGGGGGGGGACAGTCAGTGTCTCTGAGGGAGGTGGGGAGTTAACACCTGAGGCAGCAGCTCTAACCTGTTTGTGGGGGTGTGTGAGTAAAGAATGAGCGTCATTGTGCAGCTAGGAGGGGTCACAGGAAGGAGGGGCTAAGGGTGGAAGCAGAAAGACTGGAAAACTGCCAATAGGTGTGTTCCTGTAGATAGAGAGGTGGAGAGAGCGAGAGAGAGAGACAACCCTCTCACAAGAGACCACTTCCTGGTTACATAGCTGGGTGGAGCCAGCATGTAGAGCTAGGAGCGATTGATTTAGTAGCTGGCTAACTTTGGAGTGTTTGTGTGCGTGTGAGAGCTATGGAGGAGACCCCACACCAGCCCTGACCGTGGAGCCCAACGGAGAGTGTGCGGAGGAGGGCACGAGGTCCAACAAGGAGGAGGGGAACCCCGGTGAGTCACAGAGAGGGGGGAGGAGAGAGCGGGCGAGAGATAGAGGACACGAGAGAGAGGGGAGCTAGTTGAGGAGAGAGAGGTTTGTTTGCTGTAGATTCCCAGGATTAGAAAACAGGTGGTGTCTTTGGCGAGCGGGGAAGCGATGTTTGTGTTTAGGCAGGGGGGTGAGGGGGTGGGGGTGGGGGTGGTGGGGGGCATACTGTAATTAGAATGCTGTTGCCTGTCCAGGTGTCCTCTCACACCTTGCGTCTGTTGCTTCAGAGGAATCTGAATGAGTGAGGCAGAGTTTTGAATCCAGAGCTCTTCTGGTTGTAGCCATGCATGTGCCACCGACCCACGGATTTGTTGTTTTTGTACCACAGAGACTAGAAGGTGTTCACTTTGATGTTCCACCCACAATCAGACAGCAGTTTGTTGTGTGTATGTACTGGATATTGACCCACATTCAAAATGTGGATTTGTCAATCTGAATCTAGTAATCTGACAGATTAACTACTGTATGTGCGATTTGACTGTTAGTCAGGATATTGTGTGGGTATTTACTGTACATGGGCAGCTCAGTGAATTTAAAGCATATTCTGGATATAATCAGACAAAGGCCAGTAATCTACAGGGATTACCAATGGTGGACGCCTACTGTAAAAGGGCAGGGGTCATTTTAAACTCAATCCATTCCAAATCAAAGTGAAAAGTGAATAAATGTAAAGTGAATCTATTTAAGTCTGACAGTTTACATGGAGAAGTGTTCTTCTCTGCTAATGGTTTTGAGTGAGTGATGTTTGGCTCCTTTTTCTGAAGGAGTAAGATAGTAGATAGTCACAACTTCTCCAGCCTTGTCTGACTCAGTTAGATTCTAGAAGTGTCCTGCTGTTCCTGTTGGAGCACTGATTGTCCATATCCACGCTGTTTTATAACAGCATGTCCTAAACTGGTTTGGTTTCGACTTAACTGTATCCCACTGAAATGGAATTGATGTGTGTGTGTGTATGTGTGTGTGCAGGCTGATGGTATTTGAGAGGATGAGGCAGAGCTGATCCCAATAGCTATGTAGCGTGACTGAACTAGTCCATACCCAGAGGTTTTTCTCTCTCTGTCTCTCTCTCTTTCTCTCTCTCTCTTTCCTCCCTCTCTCTGTCACCAAATTGCTGAAGATAATGACTTTGACCAAACTGAATTGTGGTGCCAGATGTCACTATCGGGCCTAGTTCCACACACACATACAGACAGGATGGATAGAGACACTCTACATGGCCTGGGATCCCTCCGCATGGGCCGGGATCCCTCCACATGGGCCAGGATCCCTCTGCATGGGCCGGGATCCCTCCACATGGGCCTGTGATCCCTCCACATGGCCTGGGATCCCTCCACATGGGCCGGGATCCCTCCATATGGGCCAGGATCCCTCCACATGGGCCAGGATCCCTCCACATGGGCCAGGATCCCTCCACATGGGCCAGGATCCCTCCACATGGCCTGGGATCCCTCCACATGGCCTGGGATCCCTCCACATGGGCCAGGATCCCTCCACATGGGCCAGGATCCCTCCACATGGGCCAGGATCCCTCCACATGGCCTGGGATCCCTCCACATGGGCCAGGATCCCTCCACATGGCCTGGGATCCCTCCACATGGCCTGGGATCCCTCCACATGGGCCAGGATCCCTCCACATGGGCCAGGATCCCTCCACATGGCCTGGGATCCCTCCACATGGGCCAGGATCCCTCCACATGGGCCAGGATCCCTCCACATGGGCCAGGATCCCTCCACATGGGCCAGGATCCCTCCACATGGCCTGGGATCCCTCCACATGGGCCAGGATCCCTCCACATGGGCCAGGATCCCTCCACATGGGCCAGGATCCCTCCACATGGGCCAGGATCCCTCCACATGGCCTGGGATCCCTCCACATGGCCTGGGATCCCTCCACATGGGCCAGGATCCCTCCACATGGGCCAGGATCCCTCCACATGGCCTGGGATCCCTCCACATGGGCCAGGATCCCTCCACATGGGCCAGGATCCCTCCACATGGGCCAGGATCCCTCCACATGGCCTGGGATCCCTCCACATGGGCCAGGATCCCTCCATATGGGCCAGGATCCCTCCACATGGGCCAGGATCCCTCCACATGGGCCAGGATCCCTCCACATGGGCCAGGATCCCTCCACATGGGCCAGGATCCCTCCACATGGATGTGCTCCTGCAGGTGGTGAGAGCACAGAGTTATGAAAGAGTCTGTGTCCCTCTGGGATTACATCCACCCACTAAACGCTGCGACTCTTCTGTCACTTTGGCTAAAAGTGTCTCGTTAAGTGGCGAACATTGTTTCCCCCCCACTATCGGCACTTAGTGTGTTTACGCACTGCGCTTTAGCTTGCCGCCCTCCAGACCTCCGTGTGCTTGCTGGCTTGCGATGCGTCCCTCTCCGGAGCCCGTGTCTCTGTGCCAGGTCGTCCCCAGCGGTTCACTGACAGCACTGGCATGGAGCCTAATCTGAGCATAAACGTGTGAATCCATTACAGCTATATCCTGCTGGCATCCTCTCGCTGACCTCTCATGAAACGTAAACTCAGAGCAGTTAATTAATGGCAGCTGGTCTCAGTGGATGCAAACACACACGCCCGCACACACCAACATGCACCAACACGCACGCGCGCACAGCAACGCGCACGCGCACCAACACACAGAAAGCCAGCCGCTGATGCCGACGCAGACCCACGGGTACTACAAATCCCATCATGCACCTGTGGCACCTGCTTCTCTGGCCAGTTGAGCACAGCAGTGAGGGTGTTGTGGTTAAGTGCATCCTGGAGCTTGTAGTGAGACGTGTTTAAATAAAGCCCTTCCACAAATGATTCTAGATTAAGGTCGTTTTACAAGCATAGACAGGAGAGTGAATCCTGTTTGGGGAAATTGGATCTGACCTCCATGTCTCATAGAAGAGGTGCTCTGATATATAGAGGCTTGTTTGAATGCTTTCAATCACTTACCTTGACCATTGGTCCCTGGGTCTAAATGTAATGACTGCTGTTTACAACCGACAGTATGCTTTTATCCTGCGGTACAGCTTGTCTTTTGCTTTCACGCGCGCACACACACACGCACGCACGCGCACACACACACACACACACACATTCTTAATATAACTTTTCTGGGAATGTTTACAACCACTGTGTCTAATCTGTTTCTCCCCCAGTGAATCGGGAGGGCTATTGACTGAATTCAAGCGTTTTTTAAACAATTTGTGTGCGTGTTTGAGTGCGCATGTGCATGTTTGTGTAACACGTGTGCGTGTGTGCAAATGTATGGGCGCCTGTGTGTGTATATGTATGTGTTTGTGTGTGTGTTTGGTTGTGTCCTGCATTACATGCGGATTCAGTGTTATCCTCTTATATAAAGGCCCCTTATTCAGGTCAAGCTTTTGTCTTGAGTTGTATAGTCGATGCTCTTTTTGGTTGGTACGGAGATTACAGTGTGTCTTTCAGAGGCCGTTTCTCTCACCAGATGTTCGTTTAGGGTTCCTAGTCTGAGACTGGCTGGAGGTAATAATGTGAAAGGAGGGATGAGACACACACACCAACACACACACACACACGCCAGCCTTAGATCATGGATATCTGCTGGATGGGGTTGGAAACTGGCCCCAAATCAGCAGATACACACACGTACACGTAAACTATCAAATATCACATGTAATATCACATATCATATAGAACATCAGATAGGAAACCAATACAGCATCACAGACAACAGGCACAGTCTGGTCCACTCCCAACACCTCTATGACTGTATCTAAGAGTGTGTACGAGACGCACTCGCTGTGCAGGCTGGAACGCACTACGAGCTGGATATCATTTATTCCTAATGATCCCTAGTCTCTCCTACCTCACTGCAGGCACCCCAACCTCATAAAACATAGTCATAAAAGCACTAAATGAAATGGCTTATCAGCAAGTTAAAATGTTAATGCTATGTGCATGTGTGCACGCGATAATGGGGCCGTAAAATTAAAGAATGACGGGATTTGGAACAGAACAACAAGGTTGAGACGGGAGTCGTTTTATTGTTCTTTACCATGTCTCTGTAGCTTGTCTTTTATTCCAGGCCCCCTGTTAGCAGTGATTCTAAAGGGTTGAGCCAGGTGCCACCGGGAAAAGGGTCACGGGTTAAGGTGGCGACAGCTGTATAGCTCGTGTCCCCATCACTGGTCTAGATGACATTAGCTTCGATCCTGTTTCTGATCACGCAAAGAGCCTTGGATCTGCTGTGCAGGTGGCCCGTGGGATCAAGTTATGCGGAATGTACCGGAACAGGTCCTTGAGAAGGATTGGATGTGACAAGTGGATGCAGGGTGGTTAGCGGCTCCAACCTCACCCTCGTCAACGCTGGATGTGTCACTCCTGGAAGTGGTCGTTAGAAATAATGGCTAATCATAGGGAACAGTTGTTATGACACTGGCATCGTTGCCATGGTGTTCCGTGCTGAGGTGTACTCTGCGGTGTTCTCTGGGCTCTGCTGTTTCCGGCGGTATTCTGTCGTGTTCCACAATGTTCTGCGGTGTTCCACGATGTTCTGCGGTGGTCCACGATGTTCTTCTGTGTTCCACGACGTTCTGCTGTGTTCCATGATGTTCTGCGGTGGTCCACGATGTTCTTCTGTGTTCCACGACGTTCTGCTGTGTTCCATGATGTTCTGCGGTGGTCCACGATGTTCTTCTGTGTTCCACGACGTTCTGCTGTGTTCCACGATGTTCTGCGGTGGTCCACAATGTTCTTCTGTGTTCCACGACATTCTGCTGTGTTCCACGATGTTCTTCTGTGTTCCACGACGTTCTGCTGTGTTCCACGATGTTCTGCGGTGGTCCACGATGTTCTTCTGTGTTCCACGACGTTCTGCTGTGTTTCACGACGTTCTGCTGTGTTCCACGACGTTCTGCGGTGGTCCACGACGTTCTGCGGTGGTCCACGACGTTCTGCCATGTTCAACGACGTTCTGCCGTGTTCCACGACGTTGTGCGGTGTTCCACAACGTTCTGCTGTCTCTGGCCGTGTCCTGAGGGTTTGATGCAGTGCTTGGCCTTTAAGTAGAGTGACTCTGGTGATTCCTTTGCCAAACAGTGTCTCAGGCTGATTTCACACATACACTGTGTGAGTACGGTTCGTTTGGGTCAGTGTGAACACAACAGCCGCTCTCTGGTGCGCTCTCTGGTGCGCTCTAAACAGGTGGTCTCGGAGCGGCTCTCGCCGAACTCTGGAGCTACCCATCTGTCGTGCGACTGTGACCACCAACCGATGAACGCTGCTCGACCTCGGGCCGAAACCAAATACCAACGTACGTGAACACGGACCGCACTAACTGAAAAATGATCCAATGTATTTTGGTGCGCTCCAAAGCCGCACCACGGTGCGCACCGACACGTGAAAGCAGCCTTAAACCCTCGTTCCTCTGTTCCCCCGGGGATAGATACTAGACCACCAGGGGCCACTCACACCATGGGAAACAGAGCAACGAGCAACATGGACTCACAGAAGGATCCAGAACAGAATGAACCCTTCCAGTCGTCTGTCCCTCCTGCTTTCTGATGCCAGATTATGGCGGGAATTTACAATCAACTGGTAATCCAAGGATTGGAAGATTTTGGAACATATTGTGAGATTATGTTGCCCCCTATTAAGGCTCGACCAATGAAATCCAATCAATTTAGGCACAAACTTCTTGATGATTATTTAATGATAACAGCATACGGTCATGACATATCCATTTCCAAAAGTGATTACCTGGTTTCTATGGTGTTTGGTAGTTGGTCTGTTGGGTGAATTTGTTTGAGCACCGATTATGGTGGAAGGTGTGCAAAAATGGAAACGTATGCAAACGTTGTACGTATGTGTTTGTGATTGGGTTTTGAAAAGACCTTGGCTTTACAATCATTCGCTGTAAACTCTCTTGCCCGAGGCCAAATCATATTATGCTTGTAAGAATAAGTAAAAAAATACTTGTTGTACATGATCAAGTTGTCAATAAGTATTGAGATATACAAAATCAGTACCGTGACTATACATAATCAGTGCAATTCTTTCGAAAAATAAGATTCCAAAAAAAATGTATGAAGCTCCAATGAACTACCGGGACATTTACATGTGATAAAGAAAAAATCTTCTTGTGCATGGAGCACTTTTGTGCTGTGGCTAATTACCCACTAACCATATAACCTGTTTAACATGGGATGACTAAAGCAGAGGCAAATAATGCAGTTTTACTATCTGTTGGTTTAATGGCTTCCAAGGGGACACTTGTTGAAATGACGGATGAGTCTGCTCCTCTATTGACCATCCACGCAGGATAGCTGTGTTGTAGAACACAGCACAGGATAGCTGTGTTGTAGAACACAGCACAGGATAACTGTGTTGTAGGACACAGCACAGGATAGCTGTGTTGTAGGACACAGCACAGGATAGCTGTGTTGTAGGACACAGCACAGGATAGCTGTGTTGTAGGACACAGCACAGGATAGCTGTGTTGTAGAACATAGCACAGGATAGCTGTGTTGTAGGACACAGCACAGGATAGCTGTGTTGTAGAACACAGCACAGGATAGCTGTGTTGTAGAACACAGCAGAGGATAGCTGTGTTGTAGAACACAGCAGAGGATAGCTGTGTTGTAGAACACAGCAGAGGATAGCTGTGTTGTAGAACACAGCAGAGGATAGCTGTGTTGTAGAACACAGCAGAGGATAGCTGTGTTGTAGAACACAGCACAGGTAAGCTGTGTTGTAGAACATACACACAGGATAGCTGTGTTATAGAACAGGGCTGAGCAGTGTATGTTGCCCATCGAGTATCGACTGAGGGCCACCAAGATACAGTTGATGAGGACTAAGTCAAGTGTCTATACCCCGCTGAGCAGATCACACCAGACAGAGTGATGGATTAAGTCTAGTACAGTGGTTCTTAACCTTGTTGGAGGTATTGAACCCCACCAGTTTCATATGTGCATTCATCGAACACTTTTTATATGTCATCACAAACCATATGAGTCGGATGTGTGTCTTGACCTCTGCTGAATCCCTGAGACTGACTCACCGAACCCCTGGGGTTCGATCGAACCCAGGTTGAGAACCACTGGTATATTAGCACCCCCCCCCTCCCACACACACAACATCCATGTTTCCCCCTGCTACATAAATGGACGCCATATGTCTTTGATAAAACCCAGATGCTGATCGCTGGCTTTGTCTCTCCCGCTGTCTGTGATGGCAATGAGCAGCGATTATCTCAACCCAAGGTTGCTTTGTGTGCGTGCGAGTGTGTCGGTGGAATGAGTGAGGAGGGGAGGGCGCAGAGGACTGAGACGGGATCAATAGGATGGTGTATTTGAGGGAATTATGGTACTAATAGCTCCTGTGGGAATCTCTCTCTGTTCGACAGCAGTCTCTTCATGGCAAGCCCTCACCATCTTTCCTTATCTTTCGGTGAGTTTCCAGTCCCAGTCGCCTGTCCCTGTCCTTGACTCTGTATCCTCGGAATTCCCTCTCTACGTGTTGAACCTGTTGACGGTTGATTGTTGCTTTAATCAGTCCCAGGTTTGCGCCCACTGGATCCAGAAGCTCCACTTCCCCACACCTGCTCCTCTCCGAAGCTCTCTGACACACTTCACACCCTCTGGGCTCCATCTCAGTCCAAACAGTGAGTTCCCGGAATGGAACACAACCACAGCTATTCATGTAGGATCCCAGACACCTTGATATTACAGTACACTTTCGACAGCTCGGGCACTCCTCCAGGATTGGTCGGCGGAGCGATCAAACCCAGAAGCTAGCCCGTCTGGGAGGAATACAGAAGCCTGTAGGTGGACAGATGAATAAGCGGATTTAGCCTGCAAGAAGGTAGTCAGAGATTGCTCTCTCCAGGAAGGCAACTCTCTCTGCCTCGTACTGTATAATAGAGAGCTGCCTGGTGTGTCTGGGCGGTCTGTGCAGACGCTGACCAATGGACTGTCTCTCCCTGCCTTATCTGGGTCTCCGCAGCCTCCTGCTGCCTGGCTGTGGGCCTGGCTTCCTCTCTCTCATAAACACGCACTCCCCCGCACACACACACGCACACACAGCCAAACACGTAGACTCACACATACAAATACTGCCAAGCACATAGTCTCACACACAGGCAAAATATGCACACTTGGATCCAAACACTATCTCCTTAGACCAGACACAACCTGCTACGTAAAAAAAACAGGAGTTTGGAACACGCATCTTTCTTGTCATCATTGGTTCACAAGTGTCTAGCGGAGTCTTCTGGAAGAGGCTGGTTATGGAAACTAACTTGGAGTCTCCTAACTTTTTCCTGAAGTGCTAACTTTCCTAAAGTGCTAACGCGACAAAAGGTGCTGCCTTGCTAGGTGGCTCTGTGTCTATCAGCAGGTGAGGGTCTGCGTTGGGTGTGTGTGTGTGTGTGTTTCCCTGTGTTGTTGTTCTCTTGGCTTCCTGCGCCTGAGTATCTCTCTCCCCGGAGGCTTGGAGGAAAGACTCGAAAGAAAACAATCCCAGCTGGAAACCGAGGATGAGGTCGTGGGGCTTGCGGGGCCGATATTTCAACAGAGCCACATCAAACTGCTCTCTCAACCACTGTGTGTGTGTAGCCTTGTCAGGCTGAGTGCTGAGCTGCCACTTCTTATGTGTAGGTGTGTGTGTGTGTGCCCCCCCCCCCCCAAGTATTTATATTCTCACGGCTCCAGTAAAGTAGTCAAATAGCTTGGGTATGCATCTCTGTTCAAACACATTTTCTTCTCCCATTTCTTCATACATTTTCTTCTTCTTCTTGCGTTTATTTCTTTTCTTTCTTCCTTCTTTCGCTCGTTCCTCCAGCTCCCCTTGACTCCCAGGCCGTCCGCTTCCTCACCCTCACCCTGTGCCCTTCTCCTCCAGCCCTTCGCTCCCTCCCTCCCTCCCTCCCTCCCTCTCATCCAGCGATGGCGAGAACGTGTAGCTGCTGTATTTCCTGTTTTCACTTGTACCGTAAGCTAAACAAACGTTTCTCTTCTCTGTGCCTGTTTGTGTGTGCGTGTCTCCGTGTGTGTTTCTGTGTGTGTGTGTGTGTGTGTGTGTGTGTGTGTCCAGTGCTGCTGCGTGAGGAGGTGTGCCAGCTCCAGGAGGAAGTGCATCTCCTGCGTCAGATGAAGGACATGCTGACCAAGGACCTGGAGGAGAGCAGTCAGGGCTCGTGCTCGGCCGCCCTCCTGTCCGCCACGCAGCTCCGGGTCCAGCTGGGAGACCGGGAACAGGAGCTGGACCGAGCCAAGGAGGCCTTGCAAGGTCAGGACCTCAAGACCAAGCGCTCCCTGAACCTCAACCCTGAACCCTTCAGCCTCCTGGCTAAACCTTCACGCTTGCCATTGAAATGTTCAGGATCATTTTTTAGCCTTTTTTTTGGGTGGTGACAGCAGAGAGGCAGAACATGAGAGAGGGGAGGACGTGGCAGGAACAGGAAATAGCCGCACCTTGTGAGCCACCAGGGCTCCTCCTTTCAAGCCTACCTCACGTCCCCCAACACCAGCCTGCTCTTCACCGATATGAACCCCAACCTGACAGCTTCCACACTACATTTCTAAACAGTAAAGAACCTTGTAGCCTATCATTAAGTTCAGAAGAGTTCTGGTATGTGTCTCATGTTGAGTGAGTAACATATCTTGACTGGTACCAAACACAATATGTGATTTGGTGTACAGATCTTTCTCTTTGAAGCTTGTTTGGTATTTCTCTTCACAAGGAATAAGGGACATGTCTTCTGGTGTGGGAGCCTCTATTTCAACCTCTAGACTGTCAGCTGGAGTTCCTTAAATGGTTACACGCACACATGAACACACACATACACATGCAAATATTCTGGTTTTTAAATACACATTCTTCGGTTTGGCAAGAAAACGTTGAATGCTATGCGGAGAATGTGTTGAGAAATGCCCTTCATACCAGTATTGAACGCGCTTCCTCGTTCGGTTTGGTAATCGGCCTCCGCTCCCATTTGCAGGGAGCAAATGAACTTCCTGAACTCAGTAAAACTTCTTTAATATACCTCCTGTTTTCTACAGGTTGGTTTTCTGCCTTGGTTGTCTGTTGAAGAAGAAAGGGAGATATTGTGTGGATTGTCAGCGTGTGTTTTGTTTTTATAAAACTTACGGTGAAAAACAAAGGATCGCATCTGGTTTCCCCTCTCTCTGCGGTTGTCATGCCAACTTGAGGAACAGGTGTCGGGCGCTTCGAAGCGCCGAGCTGTCGTCTAACTTGCAAAGAACAGGTCTTGATGTTAAGTGTGAGGAAGTGTTGGGGAGCAGGGCAGGTTGTCTCCTGGCTCGCGTTATCTCCCCCCCTCTCCGTCTCTCCCCTTTCTCTCGAGCCCCACCCTTTCTCTCTCTCCCTTCGCTTCCTCCCCCCTCTTTCTCTTTAATTCCCCCCCCTCTCTTTCTCTGTCGGAGTATGTTATATGTTGTCAGTCTTTTGTCAGATTAGTCCACTTAATCCCCACACCCCTTTGGCACGGTTTTGCTAGTGGATGAGTAGGTGACCACTTGCATTGTGAGATGATTACATCATACATTGAGCTGCTGATGTCGAAACAGGCTTCGAGCCAGATACAGGGACACAGGGACATCTAGTGACGGCTTTAAGTAACTGCACCTACAACCCCAAATCTGGTCCTGTATACTCAAGCTGGCTGTTTGTGTGTGTGTGTGTGTGTGTGTGTGTCACAGCCATGAAGGAGGATCGTAAGCGTCTGAAGGTGGAGAAGGCAGACCTGGTGAACCAGATGCAGCAGCTTTACACCACCCTGGAGAGCAGGGAGGAGCAGCTACGAGACTTCATCCGCAACTACGACCAGCATCGGAAGGTACCCACACACACACACACACACACACACCCATACACACACACTTTGCTGGTATTCACATCCAACTCCCACACAAACCTCACAAAGGTTTCATATATTCTGTTTACTTCGTCTCAAAATCACCTTTATATTTATTCCTTTAGCAGACACTTTCATCCTTAGCAACTTCCAAGAGAGAGTTTTAAAAAAAGAGCATAGATCACTGATCATAACGAGATAGATCCAAATATTGCGTTGCAGCCAGAACATGAAGCATACAATCGTGAGAAACAAAAGTACCAAAGGGAAGAGCCACAAGAGCATTCAGTTAAAACGAGTTACAATTAAACAACATGAACCTCAAAACATGCAAGAGTGTACCTGTAGGAGAGCAAGCAACGATAGTATGTGTTGAACTTGTGTTGGGATTGGGCGTTCTTGACTGGTGGGACCACTAGATGGTTATCAGAGGAAGACCGGAGGCAGAGGGTGGGGGATGGAGGGTCGGACGCAAGACCCGACTTAGTTGGGTACGGTCCCGTTCACTGCTTGCAAGGTCAGTACTGACTAAGGTCAGTACAACATGTTCTTCTACACACGCTGATGGGAATTTCAGTTTTTTTTCTGTGTGTGTGTTTCAGGAGAGCGAGGATGCCGTGAAGGCCCTGGCCAAGGAGAAGGACCTGCTAGAGAGGGACAAGTGGGACCTGCGGAGGCAGAGCAAGGAGGCCGTGGAGCAGGCTAACCTGCTGCGCTCCCACATGGACTCCAAGGAGAACCGCATCAAGGAGCTGGAGGCCGAGCTCACCATGGTGCGTGTGTGTTTAAGGGAACGTGGGCGTCACCGTTGCGGGCCAATCAACGTTGTGGTTGTTCGTGTACCCGCAACACCCGTCCCCTATTTTCCCCTCACGTCCGCCCGCCCTCCTCTTTGTGTGTCTGACCCAGGCCAAGCAGTCTCTGGCCACCCTCACCAAGGACGTGCCCAAGCGGCATTCCGTGGCGGCGCCCAGCGCGGCCGAGCCCGTGGTGAACGGCAGCCAGGAGTGGGTGATGCAGGCAGACCTGCCCCTCACTGCTGCCATACGCCAGAGCCAGCAGACCCTCTACCACGGACACACCTCCGACCGGCAGGGTAGGCCTCTCCTCTCCGCCTCGCTCTGGCTCCCTGGACCGCTCTCCTCATCTCGATTCTGGTGGGGGGGGGGGGTTCTCGGCCACGTGCTGACTGTGCGTGTGTGTGGCTGTGTGTGTGGCTGTGTGTGTGTGTGTGGGTGTACAGCGGTGGTTAGGGTGAGTCCCTGTCACTCCCGCCAGCCCTCCATCATCTCGGACGCCTCGGCGGCGGACGGCGACCGCTCGTCCACCCCCAGCGACATCAACTCCCCCCGCCACCGGACCCACTCCCTCTGCAATGTAAGAGCTGCCTGGCCCCCCCGACCAAGTAAACACACCTCTCTATAAGTACCCGCCTCCTCTCCTGTCTGTGTGTCTGCCTGTCTGTCGCGAGGCCTGTCTGTCTTTCAGTGTGGTGCGGTGTCGTTGTGGTGTCTGTTCTGTGCTTCCGGCTTATTCTGCTTGGTGGAGCCTGTCTGTCTGTCTGTCTGTCTGTTTGTCCTGACTTGACTTGCGTTATGTGTCTGTCAGCCTGTCTTGAACGTTCTGCCTGCTGTTTTTGAGTGATTCAGTGTTTTGATCATTCATTAAGCTCATCACAATAAACGTAGCTTGGATTTCACGAGCTAAACATTCTCCTCCTCCTCCTCCCTTCCTTCTCTCGCTGATCCAGTCCATGGAGGAGTTGGACGACCAGAAGCGTAAGAAGAAGAAAGAGAAGTTGACTCTAGGCTCGCTCTCGCGGGTTTTTGGTCGTGGGAAGCAGCGCAAGTCCATGGATCCGGGCCTGTTTGATGGTACACCCACCCCCGACTATTACATAGAGGAGGACGCTGACTGGTGATGGGCCTGTGTGCTAGACCCCTGGGGGTGTGTGTGTGTGTATGAATGAGCAAGCCTGGGGCAAATATTATTTAAGCTCATTTCTAAACGTGTGTTTATCCTGCCTCAAGTGCAGGAAAGGGTGGATCAAATTAGCCGGTTGTTGTTCATTGTTCTAATCAAGCCTATATACATTTCCATTTAGTCATTTAGGAGACTAAATGTCCTTGTATTTGACTTGCATCAAATACAAGGACATTCCCCCTGAGGCAAGTAGGGTGAAGGGTGTAGGGTGTCTTGCCCAAAGATACAACGTCATGTTGGCACGGGCGGGGTTCGAACCGGGAACCTCCCGATTACCAGCTCAACTCCTAAACAGCTCTGCCACCCGACTGCCTCCCTACTAAGTATAAGTATAGTTCAGTTATTTTTAATTATTTCAATAATACTTGGCCCAGGTTTGATGTGTGTGTGTTTAAAGGGTGTGTGTGCGTGTGTGTGTTGCCAAGTGTGCCCCGAAAGACGACCCTGTAAGAGAACTGCTTGCTCCATGTATATTTCCTCCCAAAATGTATGTATGTAAATGAGATATATATTTATAGATGTACATGTATGCATATTTATATATGTTTACATGTGTATAAATATATACATGGATTGTTTTGTGTGGTTATGTTTATGCTGTGTTATTCTCTTTGTGTCTTAATTAGTATGTTTCATTTTTACAACTGGACACTTGAAGGAGTGCTGTGCACATGTAGATAGGAATCGACGTGCGCTTAGTGTTTGTAATTGTGTTTTTAACGTTCATATTTGACAGTTGCTTTGACATTCTTTTGGCCTTCTTTTTTTTTTACACCCCCGTTCTGAGTCAGATTCAGGCTTGTTATGAAGGAAGGGTTAACACCCACAGGTGGTACAAATACTTTGCTGGTTGGTGATTACTGGTTGGATAACGATGACGCTACTTCTAGAGTATGTATGCGGTTTTGGCTTGTCCTCCTTGTTAGCTTGCCAACATATCCAAGCATCTGTTTCACGATGTTCGCTCTCACAATAGAAGCAAACTCCGTTTTTGATGTTGTTCTACGAGAGCCTCTGAAGCTGCTGCTCGAAAGCTCAATCCGGTTTGAACCGGTCCACCAGTCAGGTGTCTGATTCGACTCCGGTTACGCTCAGGCCTTGGAAGATCACTTTAGTCCTCCAGTTCAACGCTGTCAGCTGTGCCAAAGTGGAGCTTGGGAATGTGCACTGAAACACTGAAATGCCTGCTGGACTCTCCTGATCACGTGTAGAGTAGCTGGACGACCATCCTGCCTGAAGGTAGCCTGTGTTTCCTCATTTTCCTCATAACTCCCCCCCCTCCCCTCCCCCACAACCCAGCCCAGTGTACCTACCCATGCCTTCCAATTGATCGTTTTCTTGCCTTGCATTTCGAATGCAAGGCAAGGTCTTTTTTCCGTCGTTTTTGTCTCGTGTTCTTACGAAAACAACCTTTTCCATATTCCTAACATTTGTGTCTCAGATTGTTTTCTTCCAACTGTTTTTTGTTTTGTAATTAAGGATGTGTGGCATAAAAGAGTAAATCTATTAAAGTATTTTATTTAAAGAACGAGAAGTAACTGAGGGAAAGATGGACTGTTCTCAGCTTTGACCGGCAGAGGATTTTTTATCATATTCAACATGAAAGCAATTCAAATGAAACATTATTTTAAAAAATAAAATCAGCAACAACTAAAGATGTACGGGCGTGCCTGTGATCTGTGTGTGATCTGTTCCTGTGTCCTGATGTCCCTCTCGCTCTCCTGCCCTGGGGATACCCTCCATTCAAGTCGTTGTTTACTTGCACATGCCCTTGTTCCCTCTGCCACTGGATTGGGTGAAAAGCAGAAGTGAAAATTCTAATAGCAGGAGATGTGGAAAGGCTTGGGACCAAGGGTTTGTGTCAAGAGGTAATGGAATGGAAGCGTCCCCATGTTTAATGGTGATTCCCCTAACTGGCAGTCAGTAACTCTTCATCTGTGATGATGACCAAGTTCATTTCCCTGATGTTTTACGGTGGCACCCAAATAAAACCATAACAACAACTAAACTACGATATCAAAAACTGACTGTATGTTGAATTTTTTTCTCAGGTAAATCTTGACACGATACATCTATGTATTTGAATTTTCTCCATGCGAAACATGATCATCAAACCCGGTTGATCCGGTCTGTCTGTTGCTGGAACAGGCTCAAAACAACAAGCTCTCTGGCCTCAGGAAACAGTGCCATTTAGCTCCATGTTGGTGTCTCTCTGTCAACAATCTGATCTAACTTCTGCTCTGTCAGTCCTGTCAATTAACGTTCTCATAAAACCCATACTAATTCAAACCATTTCCCCCCCAAAAAATATGTGAGAAACAGCTTTTTTCAAAATTTGAAAGTCAAATGCTTTGCTAAATGTTGTTTATTCTGAGACTGGCTTTAATTGTAATTTTGCCTGTTGGTAATAATATTATCCTAGTGTTTAGTTTCATATGGTAGCGGAAGTAGGTGGTGGTAAGTTTGACAGGGGCGCCCCCTGTTGTCTGAATGAAGCAGTGTTAGTTGGTTGGGCTAATAAGTATTGTTGTTTGCTGGTTAACCTTGTCATGGGTGACACAAAGTTTGAAATTGGTCCAGCAAGCCTTAAAACATTGTACATTAAGAAATTGGAGCCCAGTTTGATAGACAATGATGGCTAATTCACCAAGCCAACCAGAAAGGCGACCTGTAATCTTTTCTGCTTTGAAATGTTTCTTGGATGACTCAGTTCCATGTTTCGATTCCTTTGACTTTCCAAAACCCCTCCCTCTACCACTCTCTAACTCCCTTGGCCAATCCAGACTCGGACAGCCTCTCCAGCCTCACGCAGCAGAGCCTATCAGATGGAGAGGAGCAGCTGGACCGCCTCCACCAGGCGGAGCTCACTCGGACCACACCCATATCACAGTGGAGGGCAGGGGCAGTGCAAGCCTGGCTGGAGGTTGTCATGGCAATGCCCATGTACGTCCGCGCTTGCTCCGAAAACATCAAAAGTGGCAAGGTACTGTTTAGATTTGCATTCCATTGTGTGTGTGTATGTGTGTGTGTGTGTGTGTGGGTGGGTGGGTGGGTGGGTGGGTGGGTGAGTGAGTGTGCGTGGGTGGGTGGATGGATGAGCGTGTGTGTATGCATGTGTGTGCATGTGTGTGTGTGTGGGTGGGTGAGCGTGTTTTCGAAGTGCAGGTCCAGAGTGCTGAGTGTGGAGGTGTGTCCTGCAGGTGCTTCTTGGTCTGACAGATGAGGACCTGGAGCTGGTGCTGGGCATCAGTAACCCCTTACACCGCAGGAAGCTCCGCCTCGCCATCGAGGACTACAGGAAGGCAGAGGGAACCTTAGGGTGAGCAGCACCTCTCTCTCACCCTCCCACATGTGCTTCAGCACACGCATTGGAACAAAGTATACCCTGAGGAACAGTAGGTGACATCCACTCTGACCTCATGTGGCTTGACCATGCTTGCTTCCGCCAACGGCCGCTCTGAGATAACTAAAGTTGTTCTCACTGAACTGAATCCATTGAAGGAGTTTCAGAAGAAGCTGTCATTCCTTACCCACATCACCCCTCTTTGACCAGGCTCTCCAAGGCCGCAGAGATGGACCACCACTGGGTGTCCAAGTCTTGGCTGAGCGATGTGGGCTTGTCCCAGTACTCCCAGTCCTTCCACAGCCAGCTGGTGGACGGCCGTCTGCTCAACACCCTCAGCAGGAGTGACCTGGAGAAACTTCTCAACATCACCAACCAGTTCCACCAGACGTCTCTCCTCATGGCCATCCAGCTCCTGCAGATGCTCAACTTCAACAAAGATGTCCGTGCTGGTCTTTCTTATTCTGTGTATGCTGTTTCGTATTTGGCGTGTGGATTTGATGGCATATTGGGGGGTGTCTGTGGGGTGTGTTTCTGCAGGCCTTGCAGGCTCGTAGGACCAGGTGTGAGAGGCAGGATATCGACCCCATTGTCTGGTCCTGCCATCGAGTCATAAAGTGGGTTAGAGACATCGATCTGAAGGTTAGCAACCCTTTTGCACTATGTTCTGTTCAGCAGTGCTCCTCGGTCCTGGTTCTCAAGGGCCATTGTCCTGTATGTTTTACGTTGACGTTCAGTCATTTAGCAAACGCTCTTATCCAGAGAGATTTACAGCAAGTACAGGGACATTCACCTTGAGGCAAGTAAGGTGAAGTTCCTTGTCCAAGGACACAACGCCATGTTGGCACAGCCGGGGTTCAACCCGGGTACCTTCATGATTACTAACCTGACTCCCTAAACCAGGGGTGTCCAATCCTGGTCATCGAGGGCCGCTCTCCTGAAGATTTTAGATGTTTCCCTGCTCCTGCACACCTGATTCTAATGAAGGGTCGTTATTAAGCTCTGTGGAGGTGTGCTGGAGCAGGGAAGCATATAAAACCGTCAGGACAGTGGCCCTCGAGAACCAGGATTGGACACCCCTGCCCTAACCGCTCAGCCACATGACTCCCTACATCAGGGGTGTCAAACTCGTGCCATCGCGGGCCAAAAGGGTGCAGCTTTTCGCGTCAGTCAAGCCCCTACATCAGCTGATATCAATAACGACTTTGATTTCACTAAGTGGAGAAACTCGTTAGTGAAATCAGCTGGTGTAGGGGCTTGGTTGGCGCGAAAACCTGCACCCTCTTGGCCCGCGATGGCACGAGTTTGACACCCCTGCCCTACATGTTATCATGGTTGACCAGTCTTGTGAATCAGGTGCGTTGGAGCCAGGAAAACTCTAAAAAATAAAGAAGTGTATCCTGAGGACGAGGGCTGAAGACCACTGCTGTACAGGCATCATTCATAGTCACAGTTACTGAATTACCTGTTTTGTGAGAACAGTTTATTAGAGACTGAGGAATCCTGTGTTTTTACTCCAGGATTACCAATTCCAAATAGACAATTTAACGCAGAGTTTTAAACCTTTACTGTGCGTGTTGACCTATGCAGGAGTATGCAGACAGTCTCCTCAGCAGAGGAGTCCATGGAGCCGTGATGTCCTTAGACCCGTCCTTCAGCCCTGAGGTCATGGCCAGGTTCCTGGGCATCCCCGTCCACAAACACATGCTGCATCTTCACCTGTCTGAGGAGATGAAGGTCCTCGCTGTCCCTCTCAGGTAACCTTCATACAGCAGTAGGTCAGATCAGACGTGTTTGACATGTCCTAAAAGGGGACAGACAGATTTGTCCAAGGATTTACTTTCATCAGTATGATTTGTTTTTCACATAGTGAGTCAACATACAGTATTTAGCTAGATGTCTTAGAGAGAGGATTTAATTGCTTGAATATACATGATAACTCATCTGATACGTGGGTTTCTGACAACACTGCCTCACTTCCTGTTTCAGGAGCAGCAAAGAGGATCATGACGAGGCATTAGAGGCCCTCCCACAATCCCCTGCCCTTCCTGGAAGCTACACAGAGGAAAGACTATCGAAAAGAAGAATATCCGGCAAGGTGCCTGGTTCTGATTGTACTTTATGTGTTGCATGATGCACCTACATCTCTGGAATTCACTGAGATCCCATTGATTTACATCTTTCTCATGATGGGCACCTTTTCTTTTGAACTAATTTTCCCAGAGTCATCTGCGGTTAAGTGTAAGGAGCCAGTCAGCTGAAAGGAACCTGGTGTTCCATAGCAGCTGCGGAACTCTGCCCAAAGAGGCCCGTGTGCAGGCTGTGCCGAGGGCCAAGGGTAGCCCCGTGCTAACGTACAAGACTGTGGAGATCACCAACGTGTGAACATCTGATGGTGTTTGAACTTGGAATGGTTACCAACCACAGATAAAAGCTGAGGAAACCAAGATGGGTTGCCTGTGATCAGCTGAAGGCATAAAACACATGCTCGTCTGTTCATTTACCCTTTTGTTTGCACAAAAGAGGTCTGAAACTGTTTACTTATGACGGATGCATGAACTTGATGCCTTAGGAAAGTAAGATGGGGAGGATTTTATAACCTAGTGAACACCATGATGTACTATATTGTATAATGTACACCTGTTCAGTTTGTACACCAAACCTGCAGTAACTCTGATAAATGGAGGGTGTTAGTGTAAAAGTGTTGTGCAGTAAAATCAATCAGAAATGACCTTAGGTCATACTGATAAAAGGTCAAACTACTATCTGAATCTGCGTTTTCCCAATGTGAAACATATCAATGAATTGTTTTACAAAAACCAAACATGTTTTCAATTAATTGCGGGCTTTAGCTGAAAATGATATTCAGGCTTTAGCTGAAAGTGAGTTTACCTAGCTTGAAACAAGCATTGTTATGTGTTTTCTGTATTTAATCGCAATGCATTATTTGCATGAATATCAAAGACAAAGTGAAAAATAAGCTTCCAGTTCCACTCTTTAGAATGTCAGGGCCAGAAACTCATGTTGAATTAACTTCATACTGAAAAGTTGAGGAAGCAACGTGCATCCATAACTTAAGCAACGCAAGTGTAGATTGTAGATCATACAACAGGAACTTAGTCCCAATCACCACACTTACACACTTTATTACTAGAGGGGGGGGGAATTGGCTTGTCCAAACGTCTAATTTATTGTGATACCTGGGCAAGAAACACTTGCTATGGTAAATGAATGTGAATACATTTCTGGCAAACCCAGTAGGCCCAAGGGTTGGGAGTAATCTGCCTAAAACGTCTAGAACTAAATGATTGTGTAAATGTACATTATATATTGCATTTTCTTTTTTTACTGTTTAATTTAAATTGATCTTTAGATAATGGAAAATAATGCTAAATGTGCCATTGTTTTATAAAATATAGAAATATATGTTTAAAACAGTTTTAAGTTTGTTGAGCCGTATAGCTATATATTCAGATTCAGATTACTGCTTGTGAACTGCAACTGAACAATAAATAAAATATACAATATTTGAATCAGAAATGACATGCATTTTGGCTATAGAACAGAGTCGAATAAAACACAAGGAGGCAATTGTATTTAAATAGTTATTTTTAGTAATCAAATAAAGTATTAATTAAACATATTATTATTACTATACGAAAGTAGTTATTTTAGTGGCTGGCCTAATTTAATTGAAGAAACACTTCTACTAATACTAATTGAGCTGAGCGCTTTGTCATTTAAAGATTTAGTGTTCGTTGTCAATGGTTTACATGTGTCGATATCCACAAAATGTTTAGTGTGCCTTTAACACTTTACAACCAGGGGGAGGTTTCACCCAGCACCGTGGAATTTGGACAAAGTTCCTGTCTGTTTTAATCCTTGCAATCTACAGGAACTGACACCGAGAAAGAAAACAAATGCATTTTATAGTACAAATGACACATCGACTGCCAAATCAGGGTTGTTGTTGTTGACAACATTAAGGTAAACAGGTAAACTTGGGGACGTTCCGTCCTTGACTACACCTGCGACACTCCAGGTACCCAGGAGGAGGAGGCTGGCCCATAGGGCGTGGAGCTCTGGCACACAGAAAGGTAAGGTGCGGCGATCTCACGGTCACAATGTAACTATTTATCCCGAAAGTTAGGATTTATCTGTGTTTTTATTTCATATGTTACTTCGTCTTATCGGGAAATTACAATGCCGGTCATCGAGCTGCACAATAGATAGACTACAAACCTTTAAGCGACAATGAATTCCGTATTCAGTTCCTAGTGTAGGCAATCGAGGCCACTGGACGAATACTGTCGGGATGAAAAGTTGCTCAGGACAACACAGTTGTCACTTATTAGTTTATTGGTCTGGTTTCAGTGTATGACACTTTTACTGCTTGCTAAATCAGAATTGCAAAATTGTGTATAGGCTGTGTGCAAACACTGATTCTGTGTCTTGTAGGGCTATCTGGCCAGTTCATGTTCTCAATGTAGGCATTGACAATGGGCAAGCCACAGTACACAGTAGCCTAGGTCATATTTACTCAGTGTTACATTTCTAACCTCTTTAACATGTTGTAGTCTGTGTTAGATGTCTGTAGTCAAAGTAAACTGTTGTTGGTTAGTTATGTGCGTTCTAAGGACGTATAGAAACAGCCTTATTGTCTACATGCCCAAAGCCGAGCGCATGTCCAAAATGATCTGGGATTAGTTTGGTGCCGTGGTCGAAAAGGGACTTGATTTCAAGTCAGCCCTCCTTGTCTGAAGGTTGAGAAAGCGGTCTTAGTTCCGATTCGTCACACTGTGCGTAGGCTAATAAGTCAACTTGTCACATCCATTCTCTATTCTTTCACTACTTACAATAGAGCCAGTCTCAGACCCCCACCCAGCACCAAACACAAGCTAAACTTATAAACAACACTGTAAAACTGGCTTTGGAGACAATTGCTTGCTTTGTCTTTGAACATAAAACCAGTGCATGGAAAACAAAGAGTTAAGTTTAGTTGAGAAGACATTGTTCAACCCCCATTTTGATTGAAGGGCCTGGTTGATGGAAGTGGATGTGATCCAACAGGTTCTTTTTTTGTTTGGACAGAGTTTCCTGTGCGATTCTCGTGTTTCCCTTTCCCAGCCTGCCTCTGTGGGCAAGAGTCTGTTTCATTAGTCATAAAATGTATCCTTTCTCTCGCTCTTCCTTTGGCGGAATCCCTCCTTTAACATGGCTGGATGTGTGACAGCCACCCACAGGAGCAGATGTCTCTCATGGCCAAAGGTTACACCTGAAGGAGGAAAGGAACAAACTAACACCATTTTGAGAGCATTCGAAAGGTGCTGCAGTGGTACAACAGTTTTTTTGTTTTTTTTTTCTTCTGGTAACTTCTCCTTCATTGATTTATTGCCGTGCCGCAACTGCAGAGTTGATATTTTCCCATCTTTCTCCATTCCTCAGAGGAAACATGTCAAAACCAGTCAGCTCCACTGATGTTTAGCAGTGCTTGATCATAACCGGTCTTCCCACCTGACTGTCAACATTCAAATTAATTAACGCCTCAGTATGTAAATGTGCATGTACCACTGCCTTCATGGTGTGTCATCTGCCATTTTCCTGAGACCCTTTTGGATTTGACACAGCTCAATATTGTGTATTGGCCGACTAGGAATAAGTAACTTATTTGCCATTCCACTAGACTTCCTCTTTCGCTAGCACATTACCAGGGTTTAGGAGATTTCACGTCGAGGTCTCCGTAAGACCAGAAATCCTTGTAACATTTGGCAGACCTGCCTTCAGCCAAGCACTTGCTCCCCTTACAGGAGACCTTACCTGACCTCTAACCTGGTCTCTTGAATGTGATATTGGACTTGGTGGTGGGTGTGATAGTGAAAATGAAAGGGAGTGCACAGTTAGGTTGTCTGTGTTAACAGTCCTCGCACTCAACATTACTAATGCTGACACACTGCGAACATGATGTTGTGCCTTTCCTGGTCTGTCTCAAGTATTATTTTTAGACTAAATAATAAATGAAAGGCTTTCAACGTTTTTCTCTCTTGGAATTGCAGGTTTGTTTGAACCACGATCCCTCCACCTTCCATCTGTCTCAGTTATCCTTAAACCAGCTGTGTTGAGGCCTACCTGAGCCCTTGTAGGCTGATTGGTCACTCTTGGGTTGATTGGTTGCTCCAGATTGGCCCTTCAATGAGTTCCAGTAGGCGCCCGCAGGGCCGCAGCCCAAACCACGGAGGCAGCAGGTCAGGCTCCCAGTACGCCCTGTGTGCCCTGGGCGTCGGCCTCATCGCCCTGGGCATCGTTATGATAGTCTGGACCGTAATACCCCAAGATGGAGACGACTCGAAAACGGGAAACTCCACTGTCAACAACAACAGCTCCACCGTCCCCACCCAGAGCCCAGGGTCCAACCAAGATCCCACAGCCAAGGACAAGATGAAGGCATCGTCATCGGTGGCGTACGTGCTGGTGGGGGGAGGATCGGCCATGCTACTACTGTCCATATGTTTGGGGGTGAGGAACAAGCGGAGAGCGAACCAGAGGGCCAGGGATACAGCGGTGTCGGGAACCCCATACATGGATCATGTAGCTGGGCAGCCGGCGGGGTAAGTATCCCCTCTCATAAAACTTGATGCCTATACTGATACCAGATGCCAAACTAGTGTAGATATGTAGCTAGTCAAATTCTGGTCCGACAAATTACTTCATTAGGATTCCTCCGTTATTATTATTCCGTATCTTGTCCCATTGATGTCAATGGCAGCCCTTGGATCACAGCAGTAAAATGTTGAGATTTTTGGCATGGTGAAACAGTACAACATTATGAACTACCACACCCATTTTGGTCCACTTGAGACCAAAGGGGGTGCTACAGGCCACACCCCAATTTGACCATTTGTACCCTTTCTAAAAGTGATGCCATTTGTACCCCTTTTGTCCTAGAATCCTGCAATTCATTACTGATGCCTTATTTGTCACAATGAACAAAAACGTCAGCACAACCTATAGTGGCAAACCCATAGATTTATCTGTACAACATAGATTTATCAAATGTGGTTTTTTTGCTACTCCTCCTACAATTTTTGCCCAATCTTCCCCATAATTGCCAGTTATTATCGTCAGAAGAACCTTCAAAAAATGTATCAATAGGATTTTTGATTTTCATATTTCTTTGTCCGCTACAGCCAAGGAGGCGCTACAGGCCACATCCCAATTTGCCCTTTTTAAAAGTGATGCCATTTGTATGTCTTCCTCAAATCAAATCTCGTCCTCAAATCCTGAAATTCATTCCATGTGCCTCATTCCTCACGACGAACAAAACAGCCTCAACAACTCATAATGGCAAATATTTGGATTTTTCTGTACATTACAAATTTATGAAACTTGTTTTTTTGCTACTTCTTCTACAATTAATATCTAATCTTCCCCATTTTTGGCTGGCAACATCTTCAGACACAGCCTCACAAAACATGTCAAAGGTTTTTTGATATTTCAAACCACTTGTCCGCTACAGCCTTTTTAATTTGGCAATAACACAACTAAACAGGATGTTCATCTTATGATTCCTATGAAAATCAACAAATCTTTGAGAAATCAACGCCAAACTTGATATGCCACCAACAACACACTACAATATATACAACCCCATTCAATAGCTAAGTTCATATCTTTCAAAATGATTTAAATAAAATAAATCAAAAACTGATAGTCCGAATCAATCAGAAGTTCATATGTAGACTCGTGACAATGTGTTGTATACAAATCTGAGAAAAAGTTAGATGAAAAGTAGATGAAAAGAAAGATGAAAAGATGAAAAGAAAGATGAAAAGTAGATTAATGATGAATATTTGAAATGTTGCTAAAGGCTAAGACTGTCTTGCAAATCCTCTCTCTGTCATGCCAGAACCAGTGGCTCCAAAAAAACTCACACGCACAAGAGTCTGTTGACACAGTGGGCTGAGTAAGCCCCCACCTTCACCCTGCTATTGGCTGCTGGATGGATCATGACACTGGTAGTCTTGTCTTGTATCTCAGCAACATAGTCACACCAAACATAGAGGGTGCAATTTGAATTACATGACAATTACATTATTCTTGTAAATTGAAAGTAAATGGCAGCCCTTAGACCAAAGGAGTAAAAAGTTTAGATTTCTGGCATGGTGTAACAGCACAACATTCTGAACTACCACACCCAATTTGGTCCATATGAGACCAATTTGTATCCCTTTGTTATAGAGTCCTGAAATTCAGTACAGATTCCTAATTTGTCATAATGAAGAATAAAGTCTCAACAACTCATAATGGCAAGCCCTTAGAACATTAGGAAACATGTTTTTTTGCTACTACTCCTACAACTTTTGTCCAATCTTCCCCAGGATTGGCAGTTATCATCGTCAGAGGAACCCTTACAAAAGTTATCAATAGAATTTTTGATGTTCTCCTTTGTCCGTTACAGCACAGGGGGCACTAGAGTCTTGGATGTATTCACACCAAACCTGCAGATTGCAGTTTGAATTACATATCAATTTCATAAAACCAGCCTTATTTTTGTATTTCTTCAATTGTAATACATATTGTGTTTTCACTGAGTGAGAAACAAACAGATTACTAGTTTCACTTTATCAACAAAACAGCTCACATTGTGCAACATTGAACCAATAGACAATGTGTAAATTACACATCATCAGCCATAAGTAGAGCCAAAGACCACGCAAATATTTCCCATTGACACATACGATTCTTTGTCCATTACAGCACAGGGGGCACTACAGTCTTGGATGTATTCACACCAAACTTGCAGACTTTGAATGACATATCGATTTCATAAATCCTTCCAGGAGGAATCCACCATCGCTGCTTGCAGCTGTATTTTGTTTTTGATTCATGATTGGAAAAGTTCCTGTGTGTCTAATTCGTTATTTTTAGAGAAGTGCAGCCAGTCCCGGCCTACGATGTGCCCAGCTACGAGGAGGCGGTGGGCAGCGGCCAGTACCCCATCCGCCAGAGTAACCTGCGCAACAGCACCTCCCAGCTGCCATCCTACGAGGACCTCATCAGTGCCGTGGAGGCCGAGGGAGAGGGGCCCATCTCCAAGCCCGCTGGGGAGGCCCCGGCCATCACCCCTGCAGCCGCTTCAGACTCCACCCCCCAGGCCGCCCCCGGCCCTGCCACAGCCAATCCGCCGAGCCGCAGCAACAGCAGCCGGGCCAGTAAGATATTGCGCCCCCTGCGGGTCCGGAGGATAAAGTCGGAGAAGTTACACCTCAAGGACTTCCGGCTCAACATCCGCAACCCATCGCAGACTCCGGTCACGATCGAACCCATCACCCCTCCGCCGCAGTACGATGACAAGGTGCCTGAACTCTGAGGATGTCCTGTGGTGAGTGGGATAACTTAGGAAGACACTCCTGTGATTGTATAATGCTGCCGAGAAATGGCACTTCAGAAACACGGCTGTATCCGCTAGACTCCTAAGCATGCTGCAGAGGAGTAATATTGATCTGGGTCAGGTGCCACAGACAGTGTCTTCAAACCACAGACGTTAAAATGGCTGAGTTCAACGACCAACAACTGGTAATACTGTTTTCCCCCAAATTTGTCTCAATTAGCATTTATTATTTTCCACTGTGGATTCATCTGTTTCATTTTTTTTTGTTAAAAAAAAAAATCTTTATATTGGTCAAGTTTGAGGATCCTTTATTGGGATAACTATGGTCTTGTGACATGGGCATGGGACATGGGAAAAAGAATTACTGTCAAATGAATTTACCAACCATTTTCAGATGTAACTGTGCTGAAAAATACAATTTTAGTTAAGTATACATGCAAGCTCACTCACGATGATGAAGGAATGGTCGTCATTTCATCGTTTATTGTAAAAGTCATGTGGTCCCCTAGCAATCAAGGAATCTCTTTCCAGATGCTCTACTGAAAGTTTGGTAGTCAAATACAACTGTAATGTAAGTGTATTTAATGTACGTAAGAGTTGGCATAAACGACCCATCTTTCAAACACAGGTGACAAAAGGGACATAGATTTTTGCTCGAATACAGCGGTGACCTTGACAAGCGTGATTTTGATTGAATGGGTAGGCTGTGTAAGTTCATTAAAACATCACAATGTCAACAGAATTCAGAAGTCGTTTTATTTATTCAGCTGTATTGTGAATTTTTTTTAATTGTCAAACACTACTGTATTAACACCAAGCTACTGAAAATTGTTGAATTTAGGGGATGTAGTATTGTAATTAGCGAATTAATTTTGTGCATCTGTTTTTTTTATAGAAAGAGCAGGGTAGGTACTAGATTCTGTTGTTATGATGACGTAAAGTGCTGATGGTCAGTTTGGGTGATTGTGTGTTGTCGTTTTTATGTATTTATTACAAACAATAAAATTATGCAGTTGACTTTGATCGTGAAAATGTGTATTTGAATGTGGCGCAGATCAGTGTACCTTAATGTTACACAAGTGGCTGATGTTGAATGAATGGCTCTCTGTTCTGTAGTACCTTGGGCAGTGGTATGAGATAAAGAAGCTTCCTGCTGTGTTTGAGAAAGGAACATGCAACCAAGCCCCTTACTCCTTACTGCAGGATGGACTGTCCAGGTCCGCAATGCAGAGCTGCTGTGAGTTAAACCTCAGCATTGGCAACGTGTGAATACACATCCATTCACACTCCATTAGAGTGATGAAGAAATAACAACACATTCTGTCACACAGGTCAAATGGGCAGGGGGTGAGGAGAGCTGGGAGAGGGGGAAGTAAAGCACACTGGTATTACACAGGCTGGATCACATGTGCCTGACCACAGGCCTCTTGCAGGTCCTCACCCCCAGGCAGTGTTTGAAGCACGGGCGGAAGGTGCCCATAATCTTGAACCCCTTGTCAGCCTGCCGATGCCACAGCTGGTGACAGAGACAAAGGCACAGGAATTGAGGGAGCGCGGAAGCAGGAAGAGAAGTGATACAGTGGACCTCCTCCTCATCCTTCACATCAGAAACCTCAACCTACAGGATTAACAGACTTCCCAGCAAAGGTTTCTGGACCAACAGTTACTGAGATAAGGAAGACACTAAGCTCATTTTTCAGGTAGGGAACACTCTAAACTTTCAGGGTTTGTTCACCATGGTGGGGGCAAGGACGTGATCGATTGGCTAAAACAAAATGCTATTTGCAGTACTGCTTACTGCCACAGGAAGGTGGAGAGAGGCAGAGGACCACCACAGAGAGTTTCACTTACACATCAGTGAGGGAAGCTGTCCCAGTTCTTCTGACTTGGGCATGGGCTGGTCCACATGGGGTCCACCAAACCTGTCCATCAGATTCAGATTCATTTAGCAGCAGCATGGAGATGTAGTAAGAAAGTGGACAGGTGATGTGAGTCAGATGCGGTGTTGTGCACACTTACATCCTAGCCTTCTCCAGCTGGACCTCCAGATCTTTGTTCTTGGTCCTCAGCTCCTGAACACACACTCAAAGTCAAGAATGAAAGAATGAAACACTGTTGTCATAATGTCAATGAGAAAGAAAAGGAATAAAATAAGGCATTGTACTATACCTGTATTATGGTGAGGTGCTCTTCAGTGGAGCTTAGCAAATGTTCGATGATCATCAATTTCTACAAATAAAACAGAAACAGACATCAAACCCTTTTTTGTAATTACACAGAGTAGAAAACCACAAGCAGGACCAGGGCCGGTTCTAGACAGGCATATATGAGGGGGCAGTCAGAAATGTGAAGGGGGCACCCTTGATTTGAGGGGGCAAGACATGTATTTGAGGGGGCAGTGCCCCCTCTTGCCCCTGCGTAGAGCCGGCCTCGAGCAGGACACTGCCAGAGCAGGAAAGTTCTTCCAGAAACTCTGTCTGACATTACATATGGAGACAAATCCTACCTAATGCACAAGTCCTGACTGCTCTTCAAGGGAGAGTCAGTATTCCTCCTCCAGTTGTTGCTGAGAGTCCAACCCCAAGCAGTCAATCATTCATATATTTCATTTTTAAACATGTAAAATAAATGTGTGTATGTGTTTCTGTGTGTGTGTGTGTTTGTGTGAAAACTTGATGAGATACCTGCAGGGCCTGCTGTGCGTTGATCAAATTGGCAATCTTGCCAGTCTTCTTTTCGCTCTCAGATAAGACGGAAGACATCTGAAGAGTTCATAGAAAGAGTTCAGTTAGTGTTTCTCGCAAGCAAGCTGACGAGCACTGTCCATACCCACATGTAGTCATTTAGCATTACCTCGCTGTTGATGTTTTTATATTGGAATTTCAGGGCCTGGTTCTCTTGCTTCTGCAAGAACAGGAAAAGAAATTGATTAGAGGCAATAATGCAGTTGTTTTATAGCGGTGTAGTGGTGTTAGAAATCTCTGAGGGTTTCGTTGTAGATTGTCGTCGGTAGAGGCTCCGGAACTTTCCACACACCCACCATCTTTCTGATGCAGTTCCCCTGGATGCGGATGTCCATCTCTGCACAGGCTCGGCGGACATCTTCCAGCTCATCCACCGCCTTCTTTGATTCATTCAATGTCTGCCTGAGACTGAAATAGTCCGAACTCAAAACTGTGATGTTTACATTTAGTCATTTAGCTGATGCTCTTATTCAGACAGCAAGGACAGGGACATTCCTCCCAGGGCAAGGAGGGTGAAGTGCCTTGCCCAATAACACAACATCATGTTGACACAGCCAGGAGTCAAACTAGCAACCATGTGTGTTACAGTTCATACCTCTTTATCTGGCAGCTGAGGACCATTCATCGTTCATTTCAGCTTCTTTAGGCCGTCCTGAGTGTAGATGAACTGGGAGATCGTATCCTCAGAATCATAATCACCTGCATACTGTGGGTCCTCAGGATTCCTACAGATCAACAGATCCCAACGCACATCAATTTCACAGGTCATAGAGACCA